>JAZAQC010000035.1:0-7500 GCA_036289425.1 Rhopalosiphum nymphaeae | reverse complement strand
CCGTCCGGGACCTCGGACCGACCGTACCGTTCATCTCGTTCCCCGGGGAGACAGTCCGCGTCGCCCGTACAGGACTTTGGCTGAAAAAAATATTTTCCGTCCCCGACCTCGGACCGACCGTACCGTCGATCTCGTTCCCCGGGGAGACAGTCCGCGGCGCCCGTACGGGACTTTGGCTGAAAAAAATATTTTCCGTCCCCGACCTCGGACCGACCGTACCGTCGATCTCGTTCCCCGGGGAGACAGTCCGCGGCGCACGTACGGGACTTTGGCTGAAAAAAATATTTTCCGTCCGGGACCGCGGACCGACCGTACCGTCGATCTCGTTCCCCGGGGAGACAGTCCGCGGCGCCCGTACGGGACTTTGGCTGAAAAAAATATTTTCCGTCCCCGACCTCGGACCGACCGTACCGTCGATCTCGTTCCCCGGGGAGACAGTCCGCGGCGCACGTACGGGACTTTGGCTGAAAAAAATATTTTCCGTCCCCGACCTCGGACCGACCGTACCGTCGATCTCGTTTCCCGGGGAGACAGTCCGCGGCGCCCGTACCGGACTTTGGCTGAAAAAAATATTTTCCGTCCGGGACCTCGGACCGACCGTACCGTTCATCTCGTTCCCCGGGGAGACAGTCCGCGTCGCCCGTACCGGACTTTGGCTGAAAAAAATATTTTCCGTCCCCGACCTCGGACCGACCGTACCGTCGATCTCGTTCCCCGGGGAGACAGTCCGCGGCGCACGTACGGGACTTTGGCTGAAAAAAATATTTTCCGTCCCCGACCTCGGACCGACCGTACCGTCGATCTCGTTCCCCGGGGAGACAGTCCGCGGCGCACGTACGGGACTTTGGCTGAAAAAAATATTTTCCGTCCCCGACCTCGGACCGACCGTACCGTCCATCTCGTTTCCCGGGGAGACAGTCCGCGGCGCCCGTACCGGACTTTGGCTGAAAAAAATATTTTCCGTCCCCGACCTCGGACCGACCGTACCGTCCATCTCGTTTCCCGGGGAGACAGTCCGCGGCGCCCGTACCGGACTTTGGCTGAAAAAAATATTTTCCGTCCGGGACCTCGGACCGACCGTACCGTTCATCTCGTTCCCCGGGGAGACAGTCCGCGTCGCCCGTACAGGACTTTGGCTGAAAAAAATATTTTCCGTCCCCGACCTCGGACCGACCGTACAGTCCATCTCGTTTCCCGGGGAGACAGTCCGCGGCGCCCGTACCGGACTTTGGCTGAAAAAAATATTTTCCGTCCGGGACCGCGGACCGACCGTACCGTCGATCTCGTTCCCCGGGGAGACAGTCCGCGGCGCCCGTACGGGACTTTGGCTGAAAAAAATATTTTCCGTCCGGGACCGCAGACCGACCGTACCGTCGATCTCGATCCCCGGGGAGACAGTCAGCGGCGCCGTACGGGACTTTGGCTGAAAAAAATATTTTCCGTCCCCGACCTCGGACCGACCGTACCGTCGATCTCGTTCCCCGGGGAGACAGGTCGCAGTCGCCGCGGGATCGGAAACGGAAAAGAAAAATTTTTTCCCCGGACCCAGTGATTCGCGGTCGCGCGGCGGTTTTGGGCATCCCGGCCGTTGGTTGGAAAAAGAATAATTTTTTTCTCGGACCGCGTAACCCGTCGATCGGCGGTGTCGGGGTAGTGCACGTACCGGCATGCCGGGCGATTCGGTTTCGGCCGAAGTCGAAATCGAATTTTTCCAAGTATGATTTTCGTTGTCGAATAACTCGTCATCCGTCGGTCGTACGCGGACCAACCTCATAGACAATCACGTCGGGCTCGTCTAGACCTATCGGAAACCGATATCGGTTTTTGGGTTTTCTTCATTTTCTTGGTTTTCGACCGATCGCCCGGAGCACCGCTACGCACCGACATTGCGCGGTCCGCGATATCGGCGACTACCGCTACGCACGTGTCGTCTTACATGGCGGACGGTTGGACCCGAGATTTTGTATATTTGTGAGCGACCGGTCGGTCGGCCGTCGGCCGGCCGTCGGGTCGCAAATCACGTTCTCCACGACAGCAAAGCCACGGGCGACGCCGAAGCCGACGCGTCCATTTCCCCGTCGCCGGTCCATCCCCGCCAGTTCTTGGCGGGCGCGTGCGTCCGGCGTCGGCGGAGTTTGGTATCCGTCCGCGTTTCGGCGACCGACCCATCTCGCACGCCGAGTGGCAAACCTCGACCGGCGCTGCGGGCCCTCCTACCGGTGGGTCGGCAGCGCGACACATCGCTAAACCGATGACGACTCCCGTTACCGTTTCGCAAGCTACGAACACTCGAAGCCCGAACAATCCCGCCGCGGCCGGCCATCGTCGCCGTGCCCGGCGGTCGCCGGGGCGAAGCCCCGGGACGACGGACTTCGCGTCGCGTCCCGGCTTCCCCCACGATCTCGGCTGGGGACCGTTACAGAACGGGCGAGAGCGCGATGCCGGCGGGCCGCCGTCCGCACAGGACGGCCTCTCCGCCGGCGATCCGATTCTCGTCAACGCGAGCTACAATACGGCGGGTTGCGTATCGCGGGATGGCGCCCGGCACGGCCGCCCGGGCCCGCACCTGCGGGCCCGGACTTCGCGGTCGCGCCGGGCCACGTGTCCACCCGCGCGTGCGTAGCACAGCGCTCCCGACGGGTACTCGCATCCTCACACGAACCGCGGTCGGTCGCACGCCGGGACCCCAGCGGTCGCGGTCGTGCGACCGCCCTCGGCGTCGGCCCGCCTCCGGGCGGACCGGCGCTCGGACGCACACGCTTCCCGGGACGCGCGCTCGTCAGCGCGCGCGCGTCACGGGGCGCGCAGTTGTTGTAAAACCGAGATCCCTGGTTGATCCTGCCAGTAGTCATATGCTTGTCTCAAAGATTAAGCCATGCATGTCTCAGTGCAAGCCGCATTAAGGTGAAACCGCGAAAGGCTCATTAAATCAGTTGTGGTTCCTTAGATCGTACCCAAGTTACTTGGATAACTGTGGTAATTCTAGAGCTAATACATGCCGACAGAGTTCCGACCGTCGCGGCGCCCTCGGGTGTCGCGTGCGGGAGGAACGCTTTTATTAGATCAAAACCGGCCCGTCGCGGCGCGCTTCGTGCGCGTCCCGATCGCGGCCCGCGCAAAGACCTGGTGACTCTGAATAACTTCGAGCTGATCGCACGGTCTCCGTACCGGCGACGCATCTTTCAAATGTCTGCCTTATCAACTGTCGACGGTAGGTTCCATGCCTACCGTGGTGGTAACGGGTAACGGGGAATCAGGGTTCGATTCCGGAGAGGGAGCCTGAGAAACGGCTACCACATCCAAGGAAGGCAGCAGGCGCGCAAATTACCCACTCCCGGAACGGGGAGGTAGTGACGAAAAATAACGATACGGGACTCATCCGAGGCCCCGTAATCGGAATGAGAACACTTTAAAACCTTTAAACGAGGATCAATTGGAGGGCAAGTCTGGTGCCAGCAGCCGCGGTAATTCCAGCTCCAATAGCGTATATTAAAGTTGTTGCGGTTAAAAAGCTCGTAGTCGGATCTGTGTCTGGGCGGTGCCGGACCACCCTGGCGGTCCGGCGTGTCGCGGCCGGTCGTGTCGCGGGACCACGTGTCCCGTAGCCGCGGCCGCCGTCGCGCTCGTCAGCCGTCTCGGGGTGTTAGTTACCGGCACGTCGGCCGGACGTATTGTCGGCAGGCGGACACGTGTCTCGTGCTTCCGGCGCGCCACGCGGCCACGCGTCGCGCGGCCGTCGGGGTTCGACGACGGCGGCCGCCTACTCCAATCTTGCTGCGCGGTGCTCTTCACCGAGTGCCGCCGGCGGGCCGACACGTTTACTTTGAACAAATTAGAGTGCTCAAAGCAGGCTCAAATCTGGCGGGGCGGCTTCACGGCCGTCTCGTCAAAAGGCCCTGAATACTGGTCGCATGGAATAATGGAACAAGACCTCGGTCCCGCGCATCTCCGCCCTTCGCGGGCGCGCGAAATCGCCCTCCGGGGCGTTTCCGTGCGCGGGTCGCCGGGCCGCGGGCGCCAGTCGCCCGCGCGTCCCGCCGGGCCGGTTTTCGGGACCGGAGGTAATGATCAACAGAGACGGGCGGGGGCATTCGTACCGAGACGTTAGAGGTGAAATTCTTGGATCGTCTCGAGACGAACTGACGCGAAAGCATTTGCCAAGTACGTTCTCGTATGATCAAGAACGAAAGTTAGAGGTTCGAAGGCGATCAGATACCGCCCTAGTTCTAACTGTAAACGATGCCAGCTAGCGATCCGCCGGCGTTTCATTAACGACCCGGCGGGCAGCTTCCGGGAAACCGAAGCTTTTCGGTTCCGGGGGAAGTATGATTGCAAAGTTGAAACTTAAAGGAATTGACGGAAGGGCACCACCAGGAGTGGAGCCTGCGGCTTAATTTGACTCAACACGGGAAACCTCACCAGGCCCGGACACCGGAAAGATTGACAGATTGAGAGCTCTTTCTTGATTCGGTGGGTGGTGGTGCATGGCCGTTCTTAGTTGGTGGAGCGATCTGTCTGGTTAATTCCGATAACGAACGAGACTCTGTCCTGCTAACTAGGCGGGTAAACCCGGGTCGGCGGTGGGCGCGGCGCTGGCGGTTTCGGCCGTCCGTGTTCGCGTCTCCGTTGGCTCGGCCCGGTATCCCCGAACGCGTTCGCCCGTCGTCCACGGCGGTCGTCGGGCGCGGCCGCGCCATCCGCGTCCCTGCGTGCGGCGGGCGTGTGTCGGCCGGGGGGCAACCTCCGGTCGGCGCGCGTCAGTCGTGCGTGGGGCTCCGTGGTGAAGCGCGCCGTGTTCGCGGCCGTCGCCGGCGGATCACGATACGTTACTAGGGCTACCGCCGGCTCCCAGGAGCTTAAACTCTTCTTAGAGGGACAGGCGGCGGACGAAAATAGCCGCACGAGACTGAGCGATAACAGGTCTGTGATGCCCTTAGATGTTCTGGGCCGCACGCGCGCTACACTGAAGGAATCAGCGTGTGTTAACATTCCTGGGCCGACAGGCTTCCGGGTAACCCGCTGAACCTCCTTCGTGCTTAGGGATCGTGGCTTGCAATTTTTCCACGTGAACGAGGAATTCCCAGTAAGCGCGAGTCATCAGCTCGCGTTGATTACGTCCCTGCCCTTTGTACACACCGCCCGTCGCTACTACCGATTGAACGACCGCAGTGAGGTCTTCGGACTGGACGCGCGTTATTCGGCCCCCTCGGGGGCTGGGTCGTCGCGCGACCGGGAAGATGACCGAACTCGGCCGTTTAGAGGAAGTAAAAGTCGTAACAAGGTTTCCGTAGGTGAACCTGCGGAAGGATCATTAGAGACGGGCCCGCGGCACCGGCGTCCCACGCCGGTCTCGCGCGCGCCTCATCCGACCCCGTGGCCGCGTGCGCTCGCGCGACCAGCTCGCCGACCGCCCGCGCGCCGCGACCCCCGACCAAGCGTCGACCGAAAGATGGTTACCGTCGAAAGACCTTGCGCCGCGCGCCCCGCGCGGCGCAGAAATTTCGTCGACGACAAAAAAAAACACCCGACCCCGAACGGCGGATCACTTGGCTCGTGGATCGATGAAGACCGCAGCTATCTGCGCGTCGTCGTGTAATCCGCAGGTTATACGAACATCGACCAGTCGAACGCACATTGCGGCCTCGGTGACCCGCGGGTCCCGGGCCACGCCTGTCTGAGGGTCGTATACCGGATACTCGGCCAGACCGATGCGCCGCCGGCAGGCGTCCGGCGGGGGCACACGTGTCCCCGCCGGCCGCTCCGGCTGCGCGAGATTGGCGGTTCGACCGGGGAACGGCGCCACGGCGCCCGACTCTCGGGTCGTCCGCCCAAGTTGTGACGGCAAACAGTCACGGGTTCTCGCGCCGTAAAACGGCACGTCCCCGTCCGCCCGCCGCGCGAGAGCGCGGCCGGGTCGGCTGAGAGTCCCAGAGACGCCTCTCCGGCTTCCGAGAAGCGGACGCGGACGGTCGCCGTACGGACGGAGCGCGGACCGCAGGCTGCCGTGTTAAAAAAGCGGCGCCGCACAGCGCGCGCGCACACACCGATACGTTCCGACCTCAGATCAGGCGGGACTACCCGCCGGATTTAAGCATATTAATAAGCGGAGGAAAAGAAAACAACCGTGATTCCCCCAGTAGCGGCGAGCGAACAGGGAAAAGCCCATCGCCGAATCCCGCCGCGCACTTTTGTGTCGCGGCACGTATGGGAGTTGTGGCGTACGGGCCGGCCTCGTTGCCGGGGCGCACGTGACGGTCCAAGTCTCCCTTGAACGGGGCCATGGCCCGCAGATGGTGCCAGGCCAGTAGAGGCCGTCACAGCGTTCCGGGATCGGACCGCGCCTTCGAGTCGGGTTGCTTGAGAGTGCAGCCCGAAGCGGGTGGTAAACTCCATCTAAGGCTAAATACGGCCACGAGACCGATAGTGGACAAGTACCGTGAGGGAAAGTTGAAAAGAACTTTGAAGAGAGAGTTCATAAGAACGTGAAACCGTTCGGGTGTAAACGGACAGAGCCCGCGAGTCCCCGCCGGGCGAATTCACGGTCGGTCTAACCGCCGGCCGGATCTTTCGCCCGGTTAGCGGACGTCGCGACTCGTTGGGCGCCGGCCGAAGGGCCCGGGTGGCGGTTCGTCGCGGCGGTCGCGTCTAGGCGTGACCGTTCGCGCCGAACCCCGGTGCTCCTGGTCGGCTCGCCCGACGGCAAGAACCGTCGACGCGGCCCCGTCGCAGGCGGGGTCCCGTCGGTCGGCGACGAGTTTCGGGCTACTTTCCGACCCGTCTTGAAACACGGACCAAGGAGTCTAACGTGTGCGCGAGTCAACGGTGATCTTACGAAAAACCACGTTTGGCGCAATGAAAGTGAACCGTTTACGGTGCGGACGATGGCCTAGCGACCGAACCCACCGGCGTTCAAAGTCGCGCTGGTCCGCAGTCCGGGGGCGTCTCCGCCAGGTCGGCTTCGGCCGTCCGGGGGCGCACCCTTAGCGCACACGTTGGTACCCGAAAGATGGTGAACTATGCCTGGCCAGGATGAAGTCAGGGGAAACCCTGATGGAGGTCCGCAGCGATTCTGACGTGCAAATCGATCGTCTGAGCTGGGTATAGGGGCGAAAGACTAATCGAACCATCTAGTAGCTGGTTCCATCCGAAGTTTCCCTCAGGATAGCTGGCGCCGATGTGTCCCGCCCGTTCGCGGGCGTACGGACGCCGGTGGGACTCCGCGCTGTACGGCGCGGTAACAACACGCTCGTAACACGGAGGATGTCTCATACGGTAAAGCGAATGATTAGAGGACATTGGGGCCGAAACGACCTCAACCTATTCTCAAACTATAAATGGGTGAGATCGCCGGCTTTACCTGGTACACCGCGTGAACCGCGTGCGAAGCCGGCGACGGAACCCTAGGCGCTTAGTGGGCCATTTTTGGTAAGCAGAACTGGCGCTGCGGGATGAACCGAACGCCGAGTTAAGGCGCCGAAATCGACGCGTATTCAGAGACCA
>JAZAQC010000033.1:1200000-1530837 GCA_036289425.1 Rhopalosiphum nymphaeae | reverse complement strand
GTTCTTTATGATACATCGCACATATGTATAAGCTATATTTATACATACATTTTACGTTATATAATCATTATATACGCATATTTACATCACGGCCAATAGTGATGATGCTGTTGTATGGTACTATGGTACATTGTATATATAAAATACTCAGAGATGTCCGACTCTGTGCACGGTCTTGGTGACGGCGGGAAGAACAAAATATGTTTAAAAATAACGGACGCTCTCGTTTGACCGCAGCGGCAGGATCCATATATACTGAATGTGCGGTCATCATGTATATACTCATGTACCATATAATAATAATATACATTCACGCTTGTGAGTGGACCGTATAATAACAATAATTAATCACGCGAACGTTCATCGAGTGAAATTTTGTTTTTGTTATTATCTGAAATATCATCGTTAAAACGACTTGATTTCCGTACAAATTTATATCGATTAAACAAAGAGTTTTACTCGGGAAATCAATATTGTCCGTACTACATAATATACCAATCATCAATTTTATATTTATATTTTGTATACAACTGTGCAACTATATTAAAAAGATTAAAGAGTGTTACAATACATACGTCAAAATTAAATTTTGTTTTTTTTGTTTTTTTTTTGTTCCCCTATAGTAAATATACAAAGTTGTGAAATCGAAGTCGATTTGAAATCTGGATTATAATATTTTTATCACTCATTACTATAATGATCTAGTTGAAAATTTTGAAAACCTCGTCTTATTTACGTAGGATAGAAACGTCGTTTATCTGCGATACGCGCTGCAGCGATATTATAATAGTATGCTGTGAGCGAACGGATAATGATCCGTCCAAAACCGCAAATAGAAATTCGGCAAGAAACACGACGGCGCGGCAGTTTCGTTTGCTGCAGCATAAACTCACGCAAGTTCTATGCATGGAATCTGTCAATTTTTTTATTTATAGGTAACCTACTATGTACAGCGGATCACATTCTAATCACATCCATTGATAGCAGACGTACATTATTTAAGTGTATGGTTCGGTTAATGGGATTTGATTGCGCTGTTGTGACAATAATGTAACATTGCTGTCGCCATTAAAGTTGGCTGTATTTTTACATAGAGAATTAACAACATCGTGACATTATAATATTATTATTAACTTCTATCCCGGAGAAGATAATTTCGGAGTACTAAAATCTATTACCGTTGTATGTGTGTGTGTATAAATGTGTGACGAATAGGAAACTAAGGAGTTACCATATATTCAATAAGCATTAAGCGTGACTTGATACATTATTAAATTTATAATATTATATTTATATAACTGTGTGTGTTTGTATATCAGATAGTGAAACCAATTTAGTTTCATTCAAATAGTATTGCTTATCGATGTGCTTAAACAGAATCTATCACGAACGACAAATTCAATATAATTATTATAGAAAATTTGTCACATTTTATTGTTCTTGTGTTCTTGCTTATATTAAACATTTTATCAAACAATGGAGAATGATGATGAATTCATAAAAAAAAAACTAAATTAGAGTTGTATACACGAACATGAATGGTATATGTATCGATGTCATTGTGTATGGCTTATAAGATATGTTTAAAACTGTAAACTGATCAAAGACAATTCATTTATTGTAAGCATATTATTTACATTGTTTAAGAAACATTAAAATACAATAAACAACATATTTTATAAAAAAATATTACATAATCGACATTTTAGATATGCCAAAAATAACTAAAATGTATAGTATACCTATTGGATATTATTAATAAATACTTTAAAAAAACATCTGATAAATTTAATTACATGCCTACTTATCATTTGGATAGTATTTTAGACTATAGTCTTAAGTTAGTTAAATGCTTTAATAGTTCATAGATCGTATCACAATAATAAAATTTGTTTAAAAAAAAAAAATGTTAGTATTATTAAAAACTATTTAATTACAAATTTCAATGAATACGTAGGTCAATGTAAATGTATCATGCAGTAAAATATTTTAATAGATATGATGGATTTATATACTAACAAAATTCTAAACAATTAAGTAAGTTAGTAAATAGTAATAGATACACATTACCCATTATGACATTTGATCTCATGATTTATATAATATTTTATTCTTAAGTATTGAAGTAGCTACGGTAAACACTGACAGTTCTATGATATATAGGTCACAGCTTTGAATGACTCAATGACTCATTATATAAAAAAAAACCCATAGACGAATTCTTATACCTAGTTGTAAATGGTAGTTGATTGATGATTTATATACACTATATTTTATCACATGGACAGATAATAACGTATTTAGAACAATTGAATTCTATGATTAGCTTCAACCAAAATAAAAAATATTTGATTTACGATTTTTTTGTTTAATGATTATTAGTAATGATTAAAATTCCAAATATATTTATTCGTTTTCTAGGTAACCGAATAAATTAGCCATATATGTAATTAGTAATTACTAATTGCTTACTAACTATTATTTTACAATAGTCAAAAATTAAAATATTAGTTTTGTAATAAAAAAAAAAAAAAAAAAAGTACCTTTAAATATTATTTATTAAAACTCCATAAAATACTATGTGTAATACTAATTGTGAAGGTGTTTTGACAAGCGAATATCACTTGCCTACCCGATTTAAAATCCTAAGAATTATTTTTCTAAACCAAATAGACATTTAGTCTGGCTTATGGGCATCAAATAAAAAATAATTAAATTTAACATAATATTAATTATTCACTATAAAATTAATGGCAATGACATAATAATCTTGGTGCAAATTTTACACGGGTATCTCATCAGTAAAATCGATCATAAAACAAAAATACATATTATCATATTGTCTATAAGCATTCTATAATTAATATTGTACAGATAATATTATTCTTACACTAATATTATATTTTAAGCTATTGTTATACGAGACTTGTCGTACGTGAGTATATTAAATTAAAATTTTATTAAATAAAAATGAAAATATACGATTATTAGAGTTTTGTGTTAGAGCGACCGTTGTGTTAAAAACAATCTACCTCGTAGCAAACACGCACCTACCTATTCGAGTTTTATCGCAATTTCTAGAAAACCGTTCGTTATCATTTGCGGAATACAAATCATCAGATGATAACCGCGAAAATCGCATTTTCTCCGTAAAATCATCGCATAGTACCTATTACAGGTAAATATACTTATATTGCACTTCCACAGATAAAACAAATAGGTGCTACAATATAGTATAACGGTCGATTATATAATTTAATAATACATAATATAGGTAATAATGGTGTTATCTAAACATGTACTAAGTATAGATTTGGTTAGCATAACAAATGGACCTTATATTATACATTTATGCATAATAAGTAAAAGTACATCTATATAATATACGAACCATCTAGATGTATTATGACATTATTTTTATTTTATTAACAGCGACTAATATAAGTACGCGTAGCAATAGTATCATATTCTATAAACGCACCACACACACACATAGGTACTCGCATGTATCATATTATTATATATATCATATATATTATACGTCATATAGGAACCGAACGGATGGCGGCGGTGGGGCCTCCCGGAACGCGACGGGTGAAAGTGCGCGTTCGGCCAGATTATTATTTATTAAACGTGTATGTGGCTGGGCATTATTATACACCTATGCGGCTATGTATAATGTGTACCTATTCTTATAATATACCTATATAGTATTATTGTGTTGCGATGTGTCCGATGTGAGGACGGTGGGTGGGGAAAGAAGAGAGGAGACTATAAAAACTGAGAGAGAGTCAGCCGTCGTGTCTGGTCGGCTATATAATAATATAATATATACACGTAGACAAATCGATTATAAAACCTTACGAAAACACACGACTCATTGATAAAAATGAAGAAAAAAAAATACAAGAAAATAATTGTATAAACACCGGTGAAAAAATTACCGTCTATTGCGTAAGTTAAGCAGGTAAGTGTATATAAAAAAAAATGGCTTTGAATCGATCAGCGCCGTGTTTACGCTAACCAAACCGCAATATTGCAATGTAACGCAATTAATAACATAACACGACGTACCTACATGGCTAATAATATAAACGCCTATATGGTAGGTACTTTGCGGATTTCCGGACAGGATCTGTTTTCTCCGAGGGACGATCGCACACTACCGTAAAACACGGACATACCGGAACGCGGAATACGATTTATGAGGCTATACCATACGCACGCGTCGATACGTCATAATATTTTGCAATTTTTTAGACCAAACACCAGACTTTGACGTCACGGTGACTTTTATGCACAATAATAATAAACGTGACATTTGTCACTCAATGCGTCGGGGCGATTTTTATCTCAATAAACATTTTCGCGTTGAATTGTATAGTCTACAGCGCTCAAATACACTACATAATATGCACATTATACATAAATAATAATATAATATTATATTATTATCTTGACTAATATTATACACCGTTGCAATATACCTACGCCGTTCGTCCCACAAAAGCATGAGACATACTTGTATTATTACATGTTTCTATTGTTATTTGTCAAAAGTTATCGAATTGTATATACATGCAATATACCTATGAGTATGAGATACGTTATACTTATTGTTTTGGTCGAGTTATACATACCTGGCACATGAATAAAAACGAATAAATTGTACATTGTGACCAATTTTGGCTGATGTAATTTTAAAAATCCTAGTGAAACAATCATTTCTGATAAATGATCATGGTATTAAACCGTATCACACCCTAATACATTTCTAAAAAGATCTGTAGTGTTAATATATCAATATCTTGAAGATATAAAATTTAAATGTTTTATCGTACGCATTTTTTTAAACATTATTATTAAAATGTTTTCAACGCAACATATTTTTCTCCTAGATCCATGCGGAACATAGATAAAACGCATTCGTGTAAAATCATTTGTTATGACTTTTAAGTAATCTTAGAGTATAATCACACGTTACAAAAATGATAGAAGATAATATTTTAGAAGATTTAACATATCCACGCTTTTATATTTTATTATTATTTAACTTTAATAATGAAATTTAACATAAAAAAAAATGTATTTACATCTAATTAAATGTGAAATTATTTTGAAACAATATTTAAACAAATCGATACATCATAACTTTAAAAATGTGTTCTCTACATTTTTTTTTAGTGAGTAATTTTAGTTAAATATGTGAAGATAAAATACAAGAACTTAAATTATGTTTAAAAAGTATATTCAAAGATTAATAAATAATAAGTATAACAACGGTGAAAATAATGTAAAATATTAAATTATGCGTTATTTATAAATCGAGACCAAAATTGCATGGACAAGTTTTTAGTTAACACGTATTTTCTATTTATATATATTATACATATAGGTACTACGTCGATAATATAAGCAACAAGTGGTAACTGGTAAGTAATGGAGTTAATTGCGCGTGAGAAATAGCAATAAAGTGAAATTTCTGTCTACACTCTGATTGTTGTGTGATCGTTTACCATTGGAGATACGGTATAAACAAATAGGTGACCAAATTTCTAAATTCCAGACTCACGTTTGACGACATGCTTTAGTATAATTTAATAATGTTAGTCACCATAACGGTATAACACACACAACGATTATAAAATTATAAAACATATTTTTATTAAATTGGAACCCACCAGCTATCAATAACAGGAGTACAACAACGATTAGGAAAAACGTTCGACGCGTAGTGATTGACTTAAAAATGTCTTCGTTTTGGTGCGTTTATCCTTAGCGTTCAGATCCCGCGGTATACATATGCTAGCTATTATAGATAACTCAGCGAGTCCACGATAAACATCCATTGAGCACAGCGCCAATTATGATATTAAGTTATAGGTGTTATTTTGTCGAAGTGCAACGGAAGCCAGTTTTTCTTCCGTTTGATCTCGTCATTCTTGTATCGTAAAAGGTAGCTATCAGGTAGTTGAGTAGATTTTTTTTTTTGCTCGTCGTCCTTCATTTACCGTACTGTATGTATACAAAATATTATATACGCGTAACCGTATATATATACGTATTATATTATGCGGGTATATAAAATGGCTATAGGTACCTACATAATATATATATATATATCATAATATAACCGATGGAAAATTAGCGAAACAAATTTGTAGCGTTGAAAGTGGTTGTACCTAAACGTATAAAATAAGTATACAGCAATAGAAGTATGAATATCTGGTAGTAGCCGACACGAAATATTATTATTTATGGTCGCGGTCGGAGGGGCGATGATCGGAGTGCACGAGGTGTGAGGTGGAGGTGCACACAACTCTACACCGCATTCTTCGCCGGAGCAATAGGTACATTATTACAAGGCCGCCGCCGTATAATTACCATATCATATCGACGACCGGCAACGGCGACGTCGTCGTCGTTGCGCGCCGGCAGATAGGTCTTGTTCGGCGAATTTCCTCGTGTCCGATTCGCGTTTAATCGATTTTTCTGTTTTATTGTTATTGTTTTGTTTCACGATCGTATTATAAACTGAATAGATATAGATAAGCGCTTCTCCCATCTATATAATGTTATATAATTATTAATTGTATAATAAATAAATGCGTAGGTACATCGAAATGTATATTATATTGTAGGTAATATATACGTAGGTATTTGCGACTTAAAAATATATTTTAAAAATTGACGAGACGAGTTCCGCGGATAAAAACGCGAACCACGACGTCATGATGGAGTTTTTTCATAGACATACGTGTCTCGTCCCGCCACTGAATCGTAGGTATAAAATAAATCCGTATCGTTATTGTGGCGGAAGAATAAACCGTAGATTAGTTGTTGTATTATTATTATTATTATTTTACGTTTATTCTACCTATACACGAATAACACTGCCTACTAGAACACGATTGCCGCCGTGCAGAACGAATTTCGACTACCGTATCTCCCCTGAAGTACACACATAATATACAGACGACATATTATAAACAACGTCTATTCTATAAAACGGCCTACGGCAACCAAGTATTATGACGACGACGACAACAACGACGGAAAAGAGACCTTGGGAAACGAATGATATTGAAAAGAAATACTTTGGACGCCACTGGGCCGAAGGTTTTTCGGAACGTCGCAGGAAACAGTGGCGTGCGCGCGTGCCGATGTGGTTCAGTATATTATACAATAAATGTACCTATAAGTACGTACAAGGCGACGAGGACAAATCGTGGGGCACGCAGCCGTAACGGAACCCGAATAAAAAAGTCGTTTCGGATTATTATAATTGTTCCAAATCGATTATGTTTAAAAATTGTTTTTTCTGTCCAACCTGCAAACTCAACCGTCATATTATAATAATATTCGGATCGGTCGATTTCCTTTTGCTGGGAATCTCGCTCTTCGATTTCTTTCGACTGTTTTACATTTTTGTCACTATTCAACAATATAATATATACATTCAATACAAATACTCTTAAATCTTAATGACAAACGGTGACAAGATCCCGTGCTAAATTCTGATTGTAAGGAGGAGAGATTCCACTGGAGACCCTCTCACGCAGTGTACGTTTGGCAAGTATATATAATATACAAAGTTATACTTAATTGTAATTTAAATGTAAAATTACGAAACGCACCAAAGACGCTCAGAAGGTTTTGTAAAATATTGCATGGATATAAAGTGAATTCTATACCGCGAATTGCTTTACGCTTAAAATAATTCAACATAACTATTAAGTACATCGAACAGTCGGACTCAGTTCTTTTGTGTTTGCCGACTACCATCGTTAACTCTTAAAACTTCTATGTATAACCATAAATAGGGTCGCTAGTGTAGTTAACAATTCATTTATATATTATATACATTTACGTTATGTAATACACAACTAATGTATTACACGGTTTCGCGAGTCTAACATTGTACGTTTACGCCGCTTATACCTTATGTATCTACAAATTATTATAGTTTTATACGATTGCTGTCGATAAGCAGCACTCACACATTAATTTGTTGTTATTGTTATAACGTATTTTTATTGCACGAATATGTGCTATAATCTTAAACGAATTATCTTA
This sequence comes from Rhopalosiphum nymphaeae, assembly GCA_036289425.1. Classification (NCBI taxonomy): domain Eukaryota; kingdom Metazoa; phylum Arthropoda; class Insecta; order Hemiptera; family Aphididae; genus Rhopalosiphum; species Rhopalosiphum nymphaeae. Next base: position 1,522,761 of record JAZAQC010000033.1, on the reverse strand, counting down.
AACAGTTTTGTTAACTATTAAAGATTACAGAACCAAGACGCTCTTGCAGTACACAATCTTACACTATATACGTATTATGCAATATAAATTATACACGTTTAATAATAATATATTATGCACGTATACAGACTGCAAACTGCAGCAAGTTCATGGTAGTACAATATTATTATACATTTGATATCTTCGTAACAACGTTATTATTTATTACAGGCGTGCCATGATTGTTCTATATATAATATACATAACGTATTATATTATGCGTATATTATTATCTTACATAGCGTATTAAACGGCATTGAAAAAAATGATCGAGAATAATACTTTTACTCCGCAGCATGCTTGACCAAAACACATAATAATATTACGATATATTAATTGGGTTTTGCTTTTTTCAAATCAAATTTCTCTGTAACTCGACCAACTGCGCTGATGTTATGTCTTCATATATTATATTATCCTCTTCCAATCTATTTCGACGTTTAAAATATGTTAAAATACCAACACGGACACACCTAAACATGTATGGGTATAGGTAGTTTAGGTATATGCAACAATATTGCCGCGAGCGTTTTACTCGTGAATGAATGGAGTTGTGCATAACTAGTATACTATACACAGCATACATCAACAATATTAAAATATTTTATTTATGTCCGTTTAGCATTCTCAATTTAGTATTTACTTAAAAATGATTAAGTTAAATATTTGCCAATATTCAGTTTTCAATATACAACTATCAAACTTGTACCTATCAGTTGTATACTTTTATATGTATAAAAAAATATAAATATTATCACCAATACACGTAATATGTACATCTTTTACATGAAAAAGGTAGACTAATAATAAATTAGTATATAAAAAGTTGTGTAGGTACAATGGTCTAAAGGTCAACATTTAAATTAATGGTCATTAAAATGCTCGTTTAAGTTTGCTACTGTATAGTAAACACAATCGCCAAGCGTAGCAATTAAAACGATCAATAGGATCAGAGGGTAATTCGATTATTTTTAATAAACGTTATTGATTCTGCGAATTGAATACGAGTAATTTGCTTATATTTATTTGCAACTTATAAATTGCGTTAACTATTGATTGGTATGTATTTTTAATTGAGTTCCAATTTTAAATTTGATGAATAAAAAAAAATTCATTGATCCGTCATTTTTGCATACGATTCGTTTTTTAGAAATATTTTTCCCATAAAATATCTATTGATAATATAGCGGATAAATAATCAATGATTAGTAGATAGATAGTTTATATGTATATAATATATTATATATGGTATTTACCAAATGGTTTTTTACCATCCAAAAATTTGAGGAAGTACTTTTTTCAATTTATAAAGTAATGTAAATTACTTATTTGTTGCTTAGAATGATATAATATATTTTATATATGTATAGTTATAATATTTTAATCAGTGTATTTATCAAATCAATTTGACTCTTATTATGTTGTTTTATTCATTTACTTGAATAACTATTTGACTCTTTACTTTTATTCATAGGTAGGTACCTATAATTTTTTTTTTTGTTAACCTTTTTTAATTTGTTAATAAGTGATATTAAATAATTAAAATACTATAAGATTTAAAAATACTGAATAAAATGAATAATTTATTATTATACTAACTTATAGGTAATAGTATAATATAAATATCGTATAAAGTCCTTGAAATTAAAATTTAAAAATATCAAATTGACCCCGAATTTTATTTTGATAGTGTTTAGTGTTTACCCATCGTTACTGATAAAGAGATAAATTATGGTAGATACCTATACAATATTAATAATTTGTTATCGTTTATACACGTTCAACACTTAATCGAGCACACGACGTTTCCAAAAACAAAGATACAATATTATATAACAACATAGCCACATAGGTAATAATATATTAGATTATATTGACGGGCGACAACGATATTTGTAGTAAACTTGAATTTTTTGTCATCTGCAATAAGAAAATAATAAATCTACACGAGCATGCATGTATTCCGAATCGCAAAAAAAAAAAAATAATTTAAATTTTGACTGCTTCAAAAAGTCGAAAACCATTTCAGAAATTCAAAATCGCAATACCAACGGTGAACCGATGAACGGATTCTGGTTGTAACTTAGTAAGCGAGTAACACAGCGTACGCGCGAGACTATTATGTTTTTATTTACATACACACAAACACACCGCAATATATACACATTTAAGGGAGCGTAGGCCTGTCAATAGTCTGTATACAAATTGTCGTCTCCAACAATTAATATATTTATAATGTGTGTGCAGTGTATATACAGGGTGTGTCTCACCGTAAACCATATCGTCAAACGTGTTATATATTATTACTTATACACTTAGACTTGGGATCAGTTCTATAGACAAATCTTTCCAAAACTTTAAAACTAAGGTACACACGTAATATTAGGTACCTACTATTTGAATGTTTTTAATGAAAATAAATAGCTATATTTTTAAAAAATTACATATTAGTAATAATTAGGTTTGTAAATCTCATATTTTTGAGAAAAATACGAAAAATAATATCATTTTTATTTATGTAGTGAAAAATGTCAAAAATTCTATGAATTGTAATAATAATATTTGATGGATAACCGTTATAGTTTTCCGGAGTAAAATTATGTCTTCAAAACATCGATTATGGAAAAATGTAAGCTTTCGATACATCGACCTACGGGACAAACACTAAACGCGGTGTATCCAAAATAGACAATAGACTATGACTATACAGATACCCTGTATGTATAATAATACAAGTTACGGAATTGTCGGCCGCAGAACCACGTATTATAATATGTATATATAGATGTGTCGGACGAAAAGCAGAGCCCTTGGATCTTCTCCAATGTACGTATATATGTATGTATGTATGTATGTACGAGACTAATGAACTGTTTAATACTACAGAACGAGGGCCGATGGGGTATAATATGCAACGGGTTTAGTATTCACCCGGAACAACGAAAATTAAAAATAATAACTTTTTTTTACACATATACATGAACGTAGTGTCGTAGTCCACAGTTTTTTTTATAGGTAGGTAAGCCTTGCATATAACGCGACTCGTCGAAATTTTACGTTTCGTCTTCCCGTAATCAAATAACTAACGGAGCTCTGAAATTTCATCCAAGGCTTCATATTTTTTCACTCTCTCTTGCTATACCTATACATTTTATAATATCGTGTTTTGCAAGGCTTCGCGGTGTGGACTGGACATAAGAAATACAAAAATGTTAAAATCTAGATTCGTTAAACTTTATACAATACTAAACTAATTATGCTTATATATATAAAACGAATATTTTAGGTGTGTGTAAACAGTGCGAAAGTGGAACTCGTTAAAACGTTAGTCAAAACATAATGTGAAAATCACATCGTAACACACGTTCAAACTGCTGACTCCTATATATGAGTTGACTTGACTGATGAGACTTTTCCTGTCACAGCACTAAGACCCTATACTCCAAGACCCTTATCAAAGTTTAGAGCCTTCTTTAGGTGATTTATGTTAAGTTAGGTCAGGGATAAGTTATGATATGATTTCGTAACCTAACCCAACGTGAGTGACACGGCACCCATGCAAATATCTTTTTCTACATTTCAACAAGTATAAATAAAATCTATGAGTTAGTTTTTCGATTATAATAATATAATATACTTTGGCTGTATGCCTATAGGCATTATACTACTACTATACCACAACTATAGAGGTATCGAGGGTCATCTCTTTCAAACTTTTAAAGTATAGGTAGGTTTTTAAGGTTTTATTACCGTAAAAAGTCGTTTATCCGAAACGTTTATTACCGTATAATATATGTCATAACACATTATTATCGTCTATATAGTCAGTATATAGTCTAAATACATTTCCGTAACGAAATGACAAAATAACTGCAACGGCGAGTGCGATGACAACCAAAACGAACATTATATAGGCCGCGCCGGTGTGACTGGACCCGATGCAAGCCACTATGACTCGACTACCATACGCGACGGCATGTACCTACCTGATCACATAATAATAATAATAATATATATGAGTATACACACACACATGGACGACCGTCACACGCAAAAAGAGCGGTCTAGTCGTCACACGCGTACGTGTACACAATAGCGAACGCACAACCATCGCACATAACACAATAACGGGAAACTATTTTTTTTCTCTTCTTTTCATATTTTTTCCCGCGCCACTCGCGGTTCCCCTAATTTTGTCGACTCCACGCACCCATACACTATATTAATAATAATAATAATAATACATACAAGAGGGTCCGGGACGCGACGCACAACATCACTATATAATGTTATATTATAATAATATATGAATGCACAATGCAGTTGTAATATATTACACCCGATAATCGTCGTCTTTAAATCTTGAAAAACTAACGGAAAACGTAAGCAATGTTTAGTTTTCGTCGCTTTTCGAAGTGTTGTGATTCTGAACAATCGAAACAAAACGATCGACGGAACCAGACGGACTAGAGAAATTAATAATAATGTGTAATTAACGGCTGTAGCCGATAACGACTGTATATACTTCGCGTTATAATTTATTTATGTGTTCAGTGGCGGCGGTTATTAAAGACAAAACAGAGAGAACACACACACCGACACGTCGCCAATAAATAATGCGGCCCGGTTGAGGCGGTGGGTTTGTTTTTTTTTTTGAGTCTTGGGTCATTGTTATCCGGGGCAGGTGGGATGATGGACACTTACGGGACGGGTAATGAGTAATAATATTACTGAACAGCCATTGCGTATTGTAAGCACAATAATTTATGCGTATTAATAATTTACTACTGCGCCGTAGATTACGACGTAGAAACCAAAAGATATCAACACTATTATCTACGAACATATACCGTTATTATGGATTTCATAGTAATAAACCACACATTCACATACACCTATTCACCTGGGAACCTAACTACCTAAACAGTGCGGAATAGATTCCGACGATGTTAACGATTTAAATACAAGTACTGATTATTAGTGAAAATACGATCGGTCGACGAAGTAATATGCCGTATACGTATTGTATCGTCGCGAACGTGCGCAAAATTACAAAATCAAAAATCAAAATTTCGTTCCGGCCTTCCGGGAGAAAGTTTTATTGCCTATATGACCTATAGTATAGGTAGATGGATAGGTATGATATTATTTTATTTACGATAAACGACAATATGTATAGTGATGAACGATGACGAGCAACCGGATGTTTATGATCTTACCTGTGAAGACGCACAGCGGTCCGCGCAAAGAGTCGCCGGACAATTGAACGAAGGCCAGGCACAGGTCGCCGACCAGCAGACAGCCGACGTGGTTGACTTGACACTTCCAGTGGAGCACGTGGTAAGTGCTGGGCAGCATGCAGCTGGCCACCAGGGTGACGGCCAAGAAGAACACGGACAGCAACAGTCCCAGCGGGTACAGCGTGAAGCGGATGTCCTCGCGGTAGCTCTTGGTCACGTGATCGACGCCGTGCCGGGGCGCGCACGTGAACACGGTCCACGTGCGCGGTTCCTGCGTGTCCTCCAGCACGCGCTCCAGACAGTACTCGCGGGGCTGGAGCGTACCGCCGTCGGCGGTGCGCAGCTGTCCGCCCGCGGGCCACACGCCGCTGACGGGCCAGTGCGACTCGTTGATGCGGCCCGACAAGATGTACGCGTCGTCGTCGCACCGCGGGAACCCGGACGTGATGTCTTCCGGCAGATCGGCCGTGTCGTGCCGGCCCGAGAACTCGCACCCGCCGTTCGTCTCGCTGTACACCGCCGATGGGCCGCAGCACTTTTTCGTCTTGTTCGGCTCGTCGGGCAGGCACACCAGCGCGCCGGCCCGGTCCAGGCAGTACAGGCCCGGGTCCACCATCAGGTTCTTGGGCCAGTGTTGCGCCAACAGCGTGCCGTTGAGGAACGACACGAACCGCGGTGCGTCGTGTGGTATGGCGGCGGGTAGGAACATGGCTGGCCGGCACGGCGGCCGTTCGTGCACCAGGTTCCAGTAGGCCGGCGGTGGTTCGTTGGGGTTCAAGAACTGGTTGCTGGTCACGTCGAAGATGACGGGCACGAAGTCCGGCGGAAAGGTTGTCGGCAGCTGGGCGCAGGGCCCGTGCACGTCGGTCGGGTCGAGCATCTCACCGCGGCCGCAGCACCGGAACACGGTCACGTTGTCGGCGGACGACTCGGCGACCGCCGACAGCAGCAATAGCGGTAGGAGCAACAGCGACGACCCCGTCGCCGCGAAGACGTCGCGCGAACGTCCGAATGTCATCTCGCACGCACCACGACGACGTTAATAAAGAGCTATGAGGTCCGCGCGAACGTCAAGTGTTCCGTCAGACGACGACTATCGACGGCGACCAAACGTACATAATATTATTATTAAGAAAAAAACGACAGATACGATATGCTTTTTGTTTGCGTTCGCAATTAAAACGAAATAAATTTCGCGGACGACGCACGTCGGCTGTGCGACTTGTTTTCGTATTTTACGTTGAAGTTGCGCGGGTTTCGCGGACGCGAACTGAACACGACGAGATACGCGACGAACGTACGCGGACGGCGATCAAACGACACTGCCCGTCTCGTCCGCATACTACCGGCGCGGCGGTGCTTTCCACACGACGCTCTCACCTCCCCACCAACGAAAACGAGAGCCCGCATTAGTCGGCGCGCGAGAGTCTCCGAAGCCGCCCCGGGTTCCTCGTCCCGTCTCGTCTGGCAACGCGAAATGTCATCGTTGCTGCCGCCGGAATCGCTGTTTGCTCGTCCGTCGCGCAGCTGCTGCTGCCGTTGCCGCCGATATTGTAGTGGTATTACTTACGTAGTTGCGTTTGTCTTTACCTGTTGTAGCGCTCCGACTATGATAACAATATAATAATGTTTACCGATAATATAACACACTGTCGGGGTTACCATACGACTTCTGTATACTAAAATTATAAATTTTGTTTACGAAAGACAAAATAACAATGTACACATATCTATATATTATTATATTATATAGATAGACCTACATCGTTTTTCGTCTGCGTCGAATAAAATATGTTGATCCCTTCTATACTTGCTGTCAATACTTAAACAAATAAAAAATATAATAGAATTTTTAAGTGGAATGCGTCTGTGATAAATAATTGTAGCTACCTACACTATTTTATTCTTATTCTTATTATTAATATTATTATTATTATTATTATACTCCAACGATAATAATCCTGTGCGTGTACATTTTCTATTAATTTTACACGGAAATCTAATTGATTAGTTGAGTACAAATCAATTGTCAAAAACACATTGCAAATGCACAAGTTACGAATTTTTTTTCAATTAATCACTCTAAACATTGATTTTACGCGTAAATAACGTGACGCAAATACGCTTTTATTAAACTTTATGTTTTATATTTTGGAATGATTCTCAAGTCTTAAAACACAACCAGCCGTCTTGGCCATTGGACACGAAAAATGAAAAATAAATTACGTAATAGAAAACAAATTATCGTAATAATTAAAGCATTTTTCATTTTTACTACTCGTAAATCATTTTTCAATTCGAGTATAATATTTTATATTTTCACATTCAATATCAATGAATATTATTAAACTCGCATAGAAACAATTAACAATGTAATATGATGATAAAAGTTCGACTTTAAGTATATTTATTACCGACCACATGGTTTTTATTTGTTATCAATGTTATCATAATTTAATCGCCAAGCTTCCGAGTTACCACATGTCCACATTAAAATTTCAAAGAAAGCAATTTCAAGTGATCTTAAAAATTACATACCTAATTATAAATACCATTTCAATTTTCATAATATATATAATTATAATTGACTATTTCGAGCTTATAGTTTAAATGCTTATTCATTTATGCGTATCTATCGACATTTAATAAATATTCGAATTATTTTTTTAAAATAACTTTACAATAATCTATAATTGAACATGTAATTATTAAATTATAAATCGAAACATGCTATATTGTTTATGCAAATTTCATATTCACTAAATCATAATTTAATTATTAAGCCAATTTTATCATATTGTATTATTAGGTTTTACTCGATACTCTAGCGCAATTAGATTTATCTCTTTGTTAGTGTAGTTGAATAATAGTATGCCATTTAATTGTATTTATTATCATTAACATTTTTTTAATATTATTTTAACATTTTATCATTTTTAAACATTAATTAATTTATTTTATCAATATATTAGTGTGGTTTATAAAGATTTTTAAATTCATTAGATTTAAAAAGTTATTATGTACCTAATTGTACATAAGTCATAAATCAAATCAATAATACTATAATATTTAAATATCTTTATGTTAAAATAATTTGAATAATTTTTCGAGTTCATATTATTAATTTTGAATTAATTACATTACAAATACATTTTTAAACACAATTTAATAGTATGACATATAGACACACAATTTGTTTTTGCATTTCATTTAGGAGGTATTATAATACTATATTTGTGCTCGTGAATTGTATACTGAAATAATAATAGTATCAAAACGAATATTTTATACATCATTATCCTGAATATAAAAAATAAAAACAAAACCGAAAACAAAGTTGTATATTTATTTTAATCGTGTTTTATTAATAACAATGTCAATAACTTTAATATTTTTAAAACCTTGAAATGTAGTTATAGCAATTAAAATTGATCGTCATAGAGAAATTTGAAATATATTACTATAAATATATCGTATATGCATGATAGTCTCGATTATAATGGTCTCATCGACCGGCCGCATTATAGCTACATTATAAAAAAACATTGTTATTTTATAATTTTATATATTTATAGTATATAATATTATATTATATTCAAACCTATGTCATCATTGATCAATGTATCCAACTTCCAGATATTTTGTGTACCAAAGTTATGGCCGATGGGCAAATATCAGATGAAGAGGTCTAATGGAATTTTATTAGATATTTATATAAACAAAATCGCACATTTAAACATCAAGCATGAAGAATAACGATAAAAAACTCATAATCATTTTACAAGACGGTCGTACACGCGTACGTGACGGCAATTAAAGTTTAAACACATTAATAGAAATGTACGATAGAATGGCATGTATAGTATTATTATTATATTCAATGTGAACGGCTTGTATAATACACATAGCGCATACTTGGACAGCTGGAAAAAATCGTGACACAAAAATTATTCATCGATTGACATGTTCACGCATAAATACCTATAGGTATGATTACCCACATATATAGGTAAATACTATAAATATAGCTGATGTATTATACTATTATACGATTGAATATTTAAGTAAACACAATGTAGTCGTACACTATGCGTAGTTGGCGTTTATTTTTGTGCTGATGCACCATGCACTACACCTATGAGCTATGGGCCACAGCTCACAAATAGTAGTAATTTTACATATTATATTTATTAGGTAACTCAAACTGCGTTACACAGTGAAATATTCATGTAGTAGAGTTTTAAACTTCCGGAACGTTGGAAAATGATAGGTTACCTATGTATTTTATTTCTTAATAAAACGTTGGTTGACAAATTTTTTGTCTACAGACGTTATAGTTCACGTTTATTAATAATATAAATGTTATTTAAACGGTATATAATCATATACAAACTTGGAATTTTAATATTAATGACTTTAGTCCCACGTAAAATTATTAAACATTAAAATAGCCCATTTAATATATACTATTTATATGCTGAATTCAGAATTAGTTTCTTTTTTTATGTATAAATCTACAAAATAAATTATTATCGATATTTATTGATTAGTAAAGTATAATAAAACATATTAAATTGTTTAACCTAAAGCTGATTTGAAAGGCTTATTTACATCACATATTATATAGAGGAAGTTAACTCGTACATAATACCTTTTATGTATACATTTACAGAAGTTAGAAATTTAATTTAGAATAATACACAATGTACATAAATAAATATGCTGAACTCAACACAAAGACTCAAATACTATTTGTCGTTAAATGTATTCGTGTAAATAATAAATACACTCAAAACTCAAGCACTTAAGTGTTTTCTAAATGGTCATTGTCTTCAGGACACATTTGTAGTGCCTACCTACAAATCTTTCTCTTTCGAAAATACTGACTGAAGACAATGATGACTTTTACATGTAAAATGTTTATTGCCGTTGTTGAATATATACGTATACGAGTACATAAATTACAAGATGCTGAACCCAGAAAATGACGAATAATGGTTTACAAAATACAAATGTATTATAGTAATTTATTGTCAATATAAAGATGGCATGTTATATTATGGTATATATATTATTTAACTGTATAGAGGAATCGTTTAATTCCGTTAACTCGGATCTTAGTAAAATTTATTATTTAGTATTACTTTGGCGGAACACGCTAATCACTTTATTTGTTTCAAAATGAGTTAATCAAAATGTGCGAACCGGCAAAATCAAAAAATATTTCATATTTTTACATTTTATATAATTATATATTATACAGTATACATAGTCATAATCGAAAGAGCCAGTGGATGAAACTCGTAGAACAGTTATCATCCGAGAAGTACCTCTATGTAGCCACGTAGGTATAAAATAATACGATATATCAATAATAGTATTATCAGTTAATACTCATTACTCATTGACCATCATCGTATCCTTTAATTATAAATATTAATAAACATTGTCATAATCTCGAGCATGTATACAATTTATATTTTATTATATTATATAGATAATAATATATACGTTGGAGAAAACTTTTCGTTATGCATATTGTGTACTATACTCAAGATCTGTGTTATTTCATATATTATGCATAATCAATAAAATTGTCAAGATAATTGTTTTTAAGGACACTTTTACTATAACGAATACGTTATAATTGTTATGACTTTACGAGTTATGGACCATCATGCATTAATCTGCAAAGTACCATGTTAACGCACTAAATCGCTGTTCTTATGGTATATTATTGTATATTGATAACGTTATAATAATTGATGATATATATTATATGTATATTGTATAATGATATATACGAACATTTAGCTGACGGACAGGGAGCAGACAGTGATACAGTATATAGTCGCTGAAGATAATTTAGCCGAAAGGTCAATATGATCTTATACGACTATACGAGGAATTTTACCACGGGTCTTTTCGTTAAACAGTTTCTGTAATTTTTAAATAAAAATTATAATCTCTAATATTGTAATTGGTATCTGTTGGCAGCTTAAAGCTACTTTAAAACAAGCGACTGTAATGCATCTTTTCAGTCGATTCATGGTAATACAACATACCTACAAATATTTCATAATTTGTACTAGTACATATATATTTATCACACGCATATCATTTACAGATCTACCGCATATTAATAAATACATTATTATTTGTATTTTTATTCAATTTCATGGGGGATGTGGTGGTTACGGCGAAGAGCTTAAATGGCCTAAACTAAGCCAAAAAATTGTCATAAATTAATATACCAATGTTTCAATAAAAATGCTTAAAAACGTATCTAAATTATGAAAATATAAGGAGTGGATTACTATTTTGAATAATGAATATGATTTATGTCCAATCCAATAGTCATACACTCATAATATGTTCGAATAAATATATTATGTTGAACATGTTTTGTACACGAAAGATGTACGTTATTAACTATATTAGCATACATACATTTTATTATTTTGTTTTTCAATCTTAACAATTATATATTAAAATATTATATAGTTATTAAAAATAATAAAATAAAATATTATATAGTTATTAAAAATAATAAAATAAAAGTACTGAAAAAAATCATATATTTTTTTGTTTTTGGTGCAGCATTCAGGTTTTATTAAACTTATAAGAATATTTAATATACATCACTTCATATGAATAAATATATTGATTTTGGCTAGATTGAATTACACATATCAATGCATTTTAAAAACAAGATGATTTTATTACTGTGGTCTTAAATTGAGCTCCGAGTTTCAAAAAGATAACCTCTGGAATTCCTATGGGCTTCTTCTGGTTTTTATGTGGTTTCGACAGTAAACAAGGAGGTGATTGACTGTTAGAGGTTCGCCACAGGTTAGCCACAATGTTAGTTCTTCTTTTCGTATAAGATGGCAATAGGACATTTTTGAGTAACCTAAATAATAATTTTTTTTGAAAAATAATACAAAAAAATGGTTATTAAAATAAACATAGGTACTATATTACATAATATTTCAATTATGTGCGACTGCATATAATAATTAAAGTTGGCGTAATTTTTGGTTAAATACGTGAATAAATTGTTTTTAATTTTAAATTTATTTTGCTGAAGTGCTGTCGCTAGGTGGTTTCTTAAACAATAATTATATTTGCATTTATGCTTATATTGTATTATTAATGTAGAGATTGTATGGTTTAAAATAATGATAATAAAAAAAAAATAATTCAATGTTTTCTTTTTTTAATTGTGTACAAACTGCATCTATAGTCTTCATTTTTATTTTGCCATTTTTGTAATTTTTGTGTACATTTGTACAACGTAAAAACAAAAACAATCTGAAAAACGAATACATAATAAATATAAGTCAATAAATATTCGTAGCAAAATGAAGTGATATTATTTTACTGTCATGAGTCTTTTTCATTCTTAAAACATTTCTAACACATAATAATATTCTGACAGCTTACATTCGAACATAATAATATATGACCTTCGACAAATTATATTGGAACTGGTAACCCTTATCCGGAAGTATAATGTATAATCCTATTATTCATATTCAAAATTGAGTGCAGCGTACAGATAAAGTATAGACCATTTTAAAAATAAATTTGCAATCTACAACGTATTTCATTATTAAATATTAAATAAAATATTTTGACATTTTATAACATTTCAAAACAAAACAAAGACATAAATTCAGTCAAAATTTGTACAATATGCTTCGCCTTTAAACTGTGATTGCAAGTAACCCAAAATATAAATTTGTCATATCATACAAAGCAGTAAATTAAGAATAATCGACTATAAATTAATATTTAATAGTTTATGAGTAATTCTGTTTAAAAAAGCAACGTCCATATCCTGAGTTCATGATTCAGAGTCGAATTTTTCTGAAAGTGTGCACTGTATAATGTGCCCTATTCTTTAATTTATAGGTAATAGGTACCTTTTTATTTATTTATTATTTATATTCTGTATAGATTAGTAGTAGAAATAGCTTAGATCTTAAAATTAACAACATTTTAAGTATATATTACCTTAAATGTATATTGTATTACAAAATAAAATTGTAAATTATGTTTTTAGTGAACTAAACAATTTAAAAAGTAAATAATCGATTTTAATACCTATATAAATCATAGTTTTTTTTCACTAAAATATTCTTAGACAGTTATTGCTTATATCATATTACAATAAATTTAAATATAAATAAAAACACGTTTTAACCTAATTTTATATAAAATAATAAATGTATTCTTCAATAAAAAAATAAGTACGATTGTGATAGAAAAGCAATAATATGAAAATAAAACTTGAATAATAAAGTTAAGAATTCGACATTATTTAAACAATAAATAGCAATTTTAGACCTTTTGTTACGATTAAAAATAAATAAATTATAAATCCTCAATTTAAAATTATTTATACCAAAAATCTATTCACATAACATTCTACGATATGCAAGTATTAGCTTTTAAGAACTAAATGTTTTTGACAAAAAAATAGTACAATCTACCGAATTGATAAAATACCAATAATAATAATAATAATAATATAATATTTATATATATGTGTGCGAATATATTATACGTTATAATTTAATATAAATTATCCGTGAAAATAAATGCTGATTTACACATCTCTTTCACCAGCATTGTTTTTCGTACATAAAAATTTATCTATTATCATTGAATTTAAATTTAACACAGCCATCATTAAAGTAAGACGTGCTCTGCTACTCAATGACAAGGTACACTCTAAAGTCTAAGGGCTAGTCATTATCAGTCATAAAAGGCATTACTGCCGTTTTTTCCCAGGTTCGTCGATGACCGGTGAAAACTGATATGTTAGTTAATAAAATACATTGCTATCAGTAACACAGCAGAACCAGCTAATCTGTTCTGTATGTTGCAGTAAATATACGAAATTAATTTAAACCAAAATTTATTAATAAAAATGAGTTGGAGACAAGTTACGCCTATTATTGAAATAGGTAAAAATAGCAAAATTAAATAACGAAGAAATATATTATTACTTGTCAATTGATGAAGTATAATATGATGTCATCAACACCTCAAATTGCTATTAGCCACGGACGTGATAGATTTTGAAAAGAAACTGGTAAGAAATACGCGCAAGTGTTAATGCATCCACGATGCATGTATTTTTATCAATGTGTGAGGTATGCAACAATATCCGAATTGTTTAAGCGTATTATATCGTATTATAGTTTTAACCAATGCATTTATTGAACTTTTAATTTCATATGGTAACTCATTCTAATTTGCTTCAAAATCAAAATTATTTGATCAATTTATGCTAAATATTATAATATTTCTAATAATAAATTAAAAATTGTTCACACAAAACTATATGCACACGATATGCTAACTGTCGAATCACCACCGAATAATTATAGCAAAAATAATTAACTTATAAAAGCCACGGCGTTGTATTTATTACTCGATAAAAATGTCAATAAATTGTTTCTATCAATTGCATCTGTTATTGCTTTCTATTTAAATCATCTATTAACATATAATTATTCGTATACTTGATAAAAATACCAATAAATTGTTTGTTTATCTAAAAATAAGTTTAAAATTAGTATTTACACGGTTTACAATGAGGTCATGTTTAAAAACTAATTTTTACTGAAAATTTTTTAAATGTATTAAATATATGTTTATGTTTTACTGTAGCTATTAGTTAAAACTATGTGTACCTAATAAAGTTGTGTTAATACTAACATACTAACTGGTTTTTAAGTTTAAATTGATTTCATGTAGGTATTTAATGAAACATATACATACATATTATATTTAGGTAAAAGAATATTTAAAGTATACTTATATTATTAATTATACTAATTATTGTTTTTATAGTTAAATTTTTTAACATATCAAAACTAAGGTTAAGAAAGCCTTAAAAGGTTTTCACGAGTCACGTACGCATATATAATATTCGTATAATACACACCTATCCAAATAAAGGATTGTTAAAATAATGGAAGGTTAAAACATTAGGAAGATGTACCAAAGTAAATATTTTATATAGGAATTATAATTTATCTTTATATTTGTCTCATGTTTAAAGTTATTAACATCATGTTATTATGTCAATAATATAAAACCACTTAAATATTTCTAGAATTCTCTACATATTATAGTTGTGCAACCACATGTATCTCAAAACAAAAACATAATAATATGCTCATCCTATATTGTTTTTATAATAATGTGTGATTTTTTTTTTGTGTACGTGTAAACATACATGACGAATAATTAATAAAATACTTCGATTTTAAATTTTGAGAGTGGTGCGAACAGGCAATTAAGGAAAAACGGAAATTTTTATGCTAAGCTAATTTTTAACAACATTAATTCCTTTATTTTGTTTTATTTAAAAAACGAATAACTATAGAAACGATTATGTTTAAGAAGTTTTTATATAATCGTTTTCTATGTATGGCATTTTTGAAATATTTTGATTCTTTTTAACCTATTTATAGACAATTGATATTTTTGATTTATTTTAGTTTTTTTAACATTAATATTTTTCGTATTATAAATTTTAAATTATAAATAGGTAAAAATAATTGAAAATTACTATAACATTCTTAATAAATTTTTAATTTACAAGTAAAAAATATTAACAATTTATAACCACAGTATGTTTTTATAAACATTTAAAGTTAGAATTTTGACAAAATTAAATCTCGAAAATTATAAATTATTCTGTAGTTTAAAATTCGTAAAAAATTTTTGCTTATCCTTAAGATTTGAAAATGTAATAGAAAGTTATTCATAAGTTTTAAAATGTTAAAAAATAAATATACCTATTAAAAAATAATTATGTTTACAAGAAAGTTAAATTAATTTTTAAGTTTGAACATTTTTACAACAGTGAATTTTTAATAAATAATTTTAGTTACTAGAAATTTTCATAAAATTTTTATATTATAATAAATTGTCTATACATGATATATTTTTCAAAATGTTTTGATTTTACTATTTATATTAGGCATGAAAAATTTTAAATAATTTTCTATAAAATGTCTATAAATATTGATAAAACATTACTCAATGGTTAAAAATTATACGAAACCAATATAAGTAATTCTTATATCTGAACAAAATTATAAAAATTACAAAATAATATTAAAAATTATAAATTTTATTTTGTACCTATTATTTAAGTTCAAATTTTTACAAAATTTAAAAAAATTTATAAACAAAAGTATTTTATAGTAAAAAATATATAAAATTTTCAATTTTTATAGCTACTTATGGTACAATAACAATTAAGTATATAAACACA
Source organism: Rhopalosiphum nymphaeae (assembly GCA_036289425.1). Taxonomy (NCBI): domain Eukaryota; kingdom Metazoa; phylum Arthropoda; class Insecta; order Hemiptera; family Aphididae; genus Rhopalosiphum; species Rhopalosiphum nymphaeae. Next base: position 1,506,180 of record JAZAQC010000033.1, on the reverse strand, counting down.
ATTAGTTTTTACATATATTTTTTTGTAGTTTTGTAATTCAAACTTAGAAAAATTACGTAGTTTAACGATGTTAATTAATATGAAAAAATTATTCGTAGAGACTTAAGTTTTTAGGCATATTATAAATTTTGCTATGTATCTATATTCTATACGCAATTAATCTTTTTAAATATTTATATTTAAGATATTATTTATTTATATTATGAACCTATTTTATATTATGTTACATTTATAGTAAGGCATTATTAACTCATAAGTTAACAACAATAATAAATTAAGTTTAAATACGCTTTATTGCATAATATAGTTCACGTTACTTCCTATAATTTGAATAATTTAACAATTAAATACGAGCATTGTTATTTATTGCACTTTGAGTGTGAATAAACGACTATTCCGACTAGGGGTCATTTTAGTATATGTTGTGGTAATTGCAAAATATCTTAACCAGGGTGCCGTTTGTCTAATGAAATATTTGATTTGTTCACTGGTAAAAATGAAGATTCTAAACAATTTATAGAAAATACATGTCAATATAATAGTACGATATCATTGGGTTTCAAATAACATTACCTTATACTTTTAAAATATATAGTAATATTATAATATATCGCCGTATTAGCTCCCTTTATCCAAGCTCTGGCCAAGCATATAATTAAGAACCGTTAATCTCTGATAAGAATAACTTTTGCTGTGATAATAAATAAAGCAAATACTGGATAAAGTAGAGTTGTATTTACCCCAACCTAAATTAAATCACGGTAAAATTTATGTTACTATGTCCAGAGTTAGATCTTTTGAAAAATTAAAAATTCAAATAATACCAAACAACAAAAAATATACAATTAATATAATTTATAAAGATATTCTATGATAATAATACACAGATTCATTCCATATTCAAACAATCTATTGTTATACTAAGTTCAAGGTACAGTATTACTTATATAGGTAGTTACATTATTACATCTAAAATACGTATATATTGTGGACAATAATGTCTATATCCTTGTCTATATCCAGTCAAGACCGTGGAAAAGCACTTACAAGATCATTGGCATAGACGACTATTCCGCCGAGTACAATCCTATAAAATATAAGATCCGGCTCGTTTTTGACACACCATTTTCGGAACTAAAACCAAGAGGTCATCGAGTAGGTAAGGCGCCGCAATAAACTGCCAAAATTAATCGCTAGATTTTTTTTTCGCGCTTATAGGAGATGGTCACGCCAATATGTACAACCAAAATGTTCAACAATCGCTTCGTTGGTTCATGGCCTTGTAAGTTGTAAGCATGATGTTGTTTACATCATAAACTATGGCAAAAATGCAAGATCATTCGCGAACACAAGTAACTACAAACATCATTAAAAATCAATAGTTAGCGACATTATTTATTTTTAATTAATTTGAATCTTGAGGTATAATCGATATAAGCACATTTTTTTTCTTCACTTTTTGCATCCTCTATATTTATTCCAATTCGAATACTTTTATATGAAACTAAAATGTTTAGAGAATATTAAATTAATTAGCATACAAATCATTTTATTCCAAGAGCAAACACAAAACCTTACACAAATACTATATTAATTTATTGTAAGTGTGTCTTAAACCATAATGGGTACCAAACTTATAATATAAATTTTGCTGTTTAAGAGAAATTACATCCGGTCCGTATATATCAAACAGCAGAATTTATATTACCTATTAGTTCAATAATAAAATAACGGTTTAAATGTTTAAAACACTCTTACATTAAATGAAAAAAGTATTTGTGTAATCTTTAATGTTTTCACTAAGAATAAAGTAATTTGTATTTATATAAAAAATAAATAAATAAATATGCTAACCTCAGGTTTAAGTTACCACGTAGTCAGTATAGACGCCATTTTGGTGTCGATAAGCGATTATAAATGCTTGGCCTTTCCCCCCATATAATACACGCCTTAAAAATGTATGAAACAGAATTATTCCGTTGTTGACTGCAATGTTATACCGTGGTAGGTGTTAATAATCGCAGATTATAGGATAGGATACGTATATAAGACATAAACGATTAATCCGAAAAAACACAATCAATTCTAAACAACGACCGTAGAGGCATATATAAAACTGCGGTGTATTCATAAGACATTTTTAAATAATATAAATATAAGTGACTTATGTGCATTTAACCTTGACTAGCCACTCTTCGCATAAACCACGAGAAATAGGCAACGCGATTGTTGGGGGGGTGATGAAGTTTACAAATGTGTATACGTACAACAATACAGCTGAACAAGTAAAATATTTGTTTTGTCGGAATGTCGTCACATTGCTCACCACTAAAACTATATGATGTGTGTCCACCAAAACAGAGAACTCTATTTGAATTAAGTTAAAAATTTCAAGTGTTTTCAAAATTCATCCAAATCATGAAAATAAATATTATTTTGTAGTTAAAAATTCATAATATTTTAAAATTTAACAACTAAGGTTTGCAAATATAATATAAAACTCTTAATGTGTCTTATTTACCGGAGTTAAAAAAAAATTTAACCTTAAAATCATAATGAGTTTTTGTATGAGGGTTTAAATAACAAATTTTGAAGGTATTGAATAATAAAATGGTTTCTTAACATTTCAAATTCGTTTGAATTTAGCAAAGTTGTAGTTGCTTTAGCAAATAGGTAATCTACAATTTTAATAATATGTGGATTAACACTCCACGTTGTTTCATGTATTTGGCACCTATTTAATTTATTTATGCTTTGGACAATAGGCTTATATTATTTGATATACTATTTTTAATGTCAAGTATAATCCCAAGAATAAAATTTATTCTTTTGCGTATTTTCTGAGTTTTCACCCATATCTCCTTTCCTATAAGTATGCTTCTATAACCATTTCACAACAAACGACGATATATTTTTTTAAGCACAGAAATCGTTTAAAACCGGACGTCGTATATACACTATATAGCCGATATTCCTATTCATGCGGATATTTCGTTTTATATATAATCGTAAATCGGAGAAATTTGATCTTAAGATTCAATCGAGTCATGTCAATATCAAGTTTCTTTTCCAATATCTTAACTACATTGACACGAAAACCATTATGTGTATTGATCAATTGTACATATTTTATACTGAATATTTAGAATGTAGATACGATATATTATACATAATATATATTACGGATATTATTATAATATATTTTAAATATAGTATTTTATACTTATACTTATAAATCTATAATGTATAATAAAATATCCATTATTTATAAATTGTAGGTTGTAAGGTACACACGGAAAATAATTGTATCGTTACCTATATTTATTTTACATTTGTCTTCTGTTTAGACAAAATAGTATATATTATATAGTGTTTTACGTCTTATACAAACGAACAGAGACAAATCGACAGGGTTCTTTGGGTTAGAATTAACCGATAAATCAACGTACAATTTATACTACAATATGTCATATTTCTTCAGTTTTTATATTATAATACTGTTGCGTGGATGATACCTTCCTGTCCTTAATGTCCAATCAATAAAATACACTTTTATAAATTGTTATTATTTAAGTTAAAAAAACTTATTATTGATTAATAGATAAACAAAATTATTGGCTAAGGTAGAATCTAATGTAGTCTATGATAACTAATTAGTAAATGAAAATATAAATTTAATCTCTTTTCAAAATGTTGAATAAACTTTAGGTATAGCATATTTCACTATATTTGTATTCTGTTATCTTGTTTAATGACCCGTAAGTTAATATTTTTTTAACTATCTGACATGGATTAAAATTATTAATTATTAGCCCATAACTTTTAAATTGTTCATAAATACTTGCCATAATTGCCAAAAATAAAAATTTATATGAAAAATATTTTTATTATTATTGTAGGATACTCTACAAAATAGAGCTGTTTACTTTAAATTTTATGTATTATAGACAAAATAGAAATGATTCCATTAAAATATTAAATACAAATTTAATACTACCAATATATTTATACATGAAACTATAATTTATAAGGTTAGATTAAATCTTATAAACTATTTCACATCAGTAAATCATATTATAGTAAATGCTATGTGCAGTTAATATATCATATATAAACAATTAGGTAATATCACGCAATAACCTATATCTTGAAAATTATGTTTATATATACTATATAAACTATAAAAATGGCAAGTGTATAATGAGCATTTGGTTTTTTTCTAAACACGTGGAATTCTATAAATACATAGACATCATAAATAGTTAAAACTATTATAACATTTGTGATTTAATATATATATTTTTTTTAATTGAAAAGCCTACGTGTGAATAAAGTTAAACCAAGTCTTCTCAAATAATTTCTATAATTAAATCAAGGTTGGAATTGCGTGTAATGCATAATATTATATAGATATAACGAAACACCGGATATAAAAAGAACTGGATTTATGTGTTATTTATTATGTAGGTACCTAAAAAAATTTTGACGGAGCCACAGAGACATCACTATTTGTTTTGGTCTTATGACAAGATCTTCGTATTGTCGTTTATATTTGTTAGTATATATAACCAATGAGAGTGTATACTATATATATATAAATTAAAAACTATACACGAACTAGTTTAAAAACCCATTAAAACGCCTAATAATAATACACTACGTTCGAGTATATTGTATACATATATATATACACAACTACTTTTGTAACACGGAACCACCAGATTCTACGACATACTACATATATAAATATATATGATTAATATACGTCTCAAAAATAACTAAAACAATAAAAACCATCCAAAAAATAAATTCTATATTTTTATTATTTAGACAGGATATACAAGACGAAGTATAATAAATCAACATATGTTTATCTGTACTAAATAATCTTTAAAACCATAGCACAGTATATGTTTTTAAAACCTTCGATACTATACATCGATTAGATGTTACAAAATATGTAATATATACCTAAATCCAAAAATACCTAATATTATATTATAATAATGACGTGATAGATTTTTAATCGTCTACTGCGAGATTATCGTCTTTCCAGGATCACAGGACTACTATATATTGTATACGGTTTTCATGTACTCGTACACCAAGTAGGTAGGTACCTACATAAGTTTATAATAAAATATAAAATAATACATAATAATATAATAATGTTGCGTTACGCGTTGAACCGCGCGCGTATACATATAAGATATACAACACATTGTTTGCTGATATCATGGTTGGAAAAAAAACCATGATATAATAACAAGTATGTGTATAATAACGAAACGGCCGACATTGGTTTTATTGAATGGAAAAAACACGGGTGAAACTGGATAATATCAATGGTAATAAAAATAATAACACAAGGGACGGAGAAAGGGGATCAAATGAGTATCCAGTACGCATAACATAATATGTTATATTATGTGTATACACGATAGATACCACGATGCAGGTTTCGGGTATACGCCGTGGTGGAGATTAGCGCCACGGTGGAACGCGTATAATATATAATATGTACATAATAATATAATACCTACGGGGGCCTATATAGTGATGCCGCCGTCGCCAACGCTCTGGCATTCTTCTCGTCGTCATACACACACACACACACACATATATATATATACATATTATATGTTATGTGTGTTTTATAATCGTTCCGAAATCTTTGGGACCTTATTCCGTCGGCCGGTCGGCCGGAGGAGAAAAGAATTATATTATCCGAAAGCCGGTGGAATGTTTTTCTTGTACGCGAGATGGGGAAAAAAATAACGAACCCTGTTTGAAATAGCGGCAAGTGTCGTTTATATTATTATAATATTCTTAGGATAACGCCGGGCCGGCCGCTATTTTTTTTTCTTCATTTTATATTATTATATTATATGAATATGATTAACAAACGAATATGACCTCCGAGCTACAATACTATAATATGATAATATTGTACGATCACACGTTTTTCTACGAGCAAAACGAACACGAGTACTGTCAGCATCACTTATATATTATACGTTATGTTATGAGTGTTTATGACGTGTTGTATATTCTAAAAGGCGTGATGCGTGATAGGATTTTATGTTCTCTGTACTCTCTGTATGCATATAATTCCGTAAGTGAAATTGACTGCAAGTCTATTTGAATTATTAAATTTGTTTTTTCGATAATATTATATACGTTAATACGAAATACATAGAACGCCGCGAGTAATGCTTTGCTTTTTTTGTGGCACCCACCACCTGCTGAATTTGTACACCACCGCGGCACCACATATTAAGTCAGTGGTTATAGATTTATATTTTATATTTTAGAAAGATGATAAATTATAATAATTAATGTCGAAAATGTATAGTGTTGTTGCTGTTCCAGCGCGTATTAAACAAATTGAAGTACTCGTATAATTAGTATGTAAGTAAAATAAATGTTACTTAGAGTAAATATTATTTTAACATATTTTATTATGGTTTAACATGCTATGTATGATGTTAACCATGGTACAATAAATAATTTTTCATAATCCTCAAAATTATAAATTGTATTTAAATTTTAAATTAATTTACAAATAGTAAGTAGGTATTATTTTAAAAATATAGTTGAAATAGATACACGATAAATAAACGTAAAATCATTCTACCTTCAATCTTAAAAATAAACATTATAATGCCTCATGATGGTCATGATGTATTTAAAATATGAATATATAATACTTTTGGCTTTGATGCATATTACATCGTCACATAAGATGAATGATATTTTGTGATAATTAATCAACGATACCGTTTTACAACTTTACTAAAAAATGACAAATTACATATTTAAATATTTCGATGTTATGATTTATGATTATGACTAACGATCCTCGAGATTCAATATCTATTATTTATTTATTTCTATACTCCTATCCTCATACGTGTACACTGAAAAATCCTTTGAATAGCATTATTATTATTGATCGACGAAGATTATGTCCTGCCAAATAATTTAAAGTGACTCAAAATGTAATTTACTGTTATATTTTATCTGTGCAAAACAATACAATGTCAGAAACATGGGTCCACTTCTACAGCATCCTAAAATTAAAATTTCCAAATTCTGTATGGATAGATAATCATTTTATGTGGACCGTTTGTGCATACAAATTATGGAGGTTTATCCTTAAAAAAATGTAGAAATACCTACTTTATACTTAAATATCAGATCACCGATTTACTCATTTACATGTGTACTATTACAATAATTACAGATTAATAAAATTGATTAAAAAGGTAGTATAAAACTGACTCAGTATAGCTTAATTCAAATTAAATTTTCATTTTGTATTTTATATTTTATATTTAAAATTTTATATTATATTACACTATTTTCACTACCTTGTAATCCCATTGCGGGCCAATAGAAAATATATATTTTAACAGCTAATTAATAATGAATAACTTGAATAATTAAAAATGCGTTACAATTTATTTAAGTAAATAATGATAATAGTGTTTCTATAAGTAATGAATAATGTTAGAATTTAAGACTGTGGGTTTTCGAATGATTGATAAACTGCAGACAGTGTTTTATTATATCGTAATTTTATAGAATATATAATTCGTAATATCGAGTTGGACGGATGAAATATACATATTTAAAGGAGTTTATTACAATTCTGCGATGTATTATTGACTTATTTATTATTCTTTCTATTTTTACACGAATATCTACTATACTGCCATATTATAATAAATTATGTCGGTTAAATATAATTTAAATAACTATTTTTCTCTATTAAGTACTTATTTATTTCAGGGAATAAGTATATTACAAACAATAAGCGTTTTAATAATGATTTTGCTGATATTTCCTATTAATAATATGTATAATATTTGATAAAACAAATACTTCTTTTACACTTTAATATTATAATTTGTCTTTGGGTGCCTATTTTCTATACATATTATTATAAGATAAACCTATATTATTTATTATTTAATTATACTACTTTGTAGGCTCTTTTATTTAACTAAGAATTTAAAGATTAATAAATGTACCAATCACTAAATTAACGCACAACATCCTTAAATTATAATTTTATAGATATATTTAAAGCAGTTCACCATTGTTTTTAATTGTTAAAAAAATATAGATCAATCATATTGGCCACATTAAATATTTACTTGTATCTATATGATATTGCGTATTTTTTATTTTTGAAATATGATCAAATAATATTGTATTTGTATTGGTTAATTTTGAATGAATAAATGTTTACAATTCTGGAACAAGTCCCAAGGTCTAAAACTAAAGTAAAATAACAGCGATAAAAATTGTAAACATTAAACAAAAACGGTAGAAAAATATTTAAAATACAGATAAAACATAGTGTACTTTATTTTTTGAAATATTACGATTTTGTATTCATTAAATAATGAATAACATATTTTAACAATAATATAATATTAAAACATTAAGTTTATTCAAACTTCTTAAGCGATTAAGTTTAACACCAATAGTAATTGATTTTAGATGTTTTTACTTATTAAGATAACTGTTAGAGAAACATATTTTTGTCGAAATTATAAATTGAGGTTAACCTAACGAACAAAAAAAAAAAATACTCAAGGTCTATTAGACGTATAAAAGTACTCGAAACATGATTCTTTATTATTTTTGTTTTTAAATTATTAATAAACATAATCTATATTACCTACATTTATTTCGTAATTTAAGAAGTGTTATTATTATAAATATTTTAACTTATGACACCTCTTCCACAGAGACCTTTAGAAGTTCTTAAATTATTTAGAATTTGATAACAATTATTTGCTATTGAATTTTTAAATTATGTTTCAAGTTTGCAATAAATATACTATGAGTTCATAACTTAAGACTTATTTTAAATGTTATATTATTACTTATTTATCAGAGATTTTTTAATAATTTTCCTGTCAGGGTCCTGAATTTTTAATAAATAATAAGTTCAATTATCTATTAGAAAACAATGTCAGTTATTAAAAAGATTCTGTTAACTACTAGATAATTTATTTTAAAATGGTTTTTACGTTTCATATTATTTGCTTTATTTTTAGATTTTTGTATTATGACTAATGAGTAATTGGATAATATAAAAAAAATAATATTATTTCAAAAAAAAAAAAATATGTATATTAATATATAAAATAAAGATTTCAATTATTCAGTCAATATTATTTTTCTTTTATGTGCTTATTTGGTATTTTTTTTAATGTGTATTTTCTCATTTTTTATACACATTTTCTGCATGTGTATTTGTGAGTTTTTAAAACTATGTACGTTCCTCAGCCTAGTTATAACGTTATATTATGTTATAGTATATATAAGTACGATTTGCATGACTAAAGCATTTAAACATTTTTGATATATTAAGTATAAATCGTACAGTAAAAGCAATATTGTGAATACGGATTTGTAAGTTGTAACTATGTCACTACGGAAAAGTATGAATTATACTTATAATATAATATAAACAACTCGAATAAATTCTGATTATTTACAATTATATAGTCCATTCGTGCTCATTGATCTCGTTTGTATCGTTAGTATCCCATATGGTTGACAATAGGTCATGGTACACCGTATTATAAAGTCGCAGAAAACCTGCAGTGAAGTAGCTCTCAAAATAACGGTCAGTATCACATTTATAGGTATACAATAATATACTTTACAATACATATATATAAGGTTATATTACATTATATTTATATAGCGAGAGAAACTTTAAGTCAAATGATTTAAGTACCATTATCGCTTTATATATAATATATTTATAGCTTATACCATTAAATAACGATTGAGTTGGCAAATTGGAAAAGAGAAAATAAAATATAACATTTAAAATTAACGAAGATGTATGGTGAAAATAAATTATTTTTTCTAAAATAACACACACAATGTATGCTTACTGCAATGCTGCAAGACATATACAATGCACAACAAACGAGACTAATAATTATTATTCCGAATAATGATCGTTTTAATTGCTTACATACTTTGTCTATACCGCAGCAAGGCTTGAATAATTCATTCTTTAAAATTTTCATCAATGTATACTATTGCATTGCATTACCAACTATATATAAAATTCGATTTATTCTTATATGTCATATTATATTATTCGAAAACCCTTGGTCGCAGTTTATCCTATTGGTTCTATTCGCATCGTCTACTAGAAATGTGTGGCCGTGTGGGTAACTGTTTATTTTATTCGCAACTAATCAAGAAAATAAGGCAGAACAAAAATGGCATCAGTCACTACACAGTATTGTAATTGTTCTATAGTATATATAACTAACATACTATTTAATGATTAGTGACCTCGTTTTGAACTTAAAAATGAAATACCAACATTTTCAAGCTCCTAATAATTATTGTCATATTAATTATTTTGATTATTTTATGATGGGCTCCACTCAACAAGTACATGTTGCACAATTTGAACTTGGGCTTGAATAAAAAATAAATTTAGAATTATATTCTACCTATTAAAATATTTATTTGCATTTTTAAATAAATGTCTTAAAACATTGTTGATGGAAAATAGTTGAGTATTATCATTATTGATTATATAATCGATGATCTTAATGTATAATGTACGAGTATATTGTCATCTTCAAAATTTACTTTTTTTTGTGAACATTAAAACATTTGTCATAATATTTAAAGCATTTAGACGGACCTTAATTTAGATATAAATGCACTGTATATATTCTCTTGTACCACAATATTTTTATAATTTTATCTTAAGTAACGTATTGTATACAGATTCTTGAATTATTTAAATAATATTAAAATAAAAAACACATCTATGAACAAAATAATGTTTTATTATCACTTATCAGTACTCAAGGAATTCAAGTAAAATGATTAACATTTTTATTAATGTTATCTGTAAACTATATCAACAGTAGATATATATCGTACAATTTTAGTAAATGTTTTTATACATAAACTGATTATATACGCATTATAATATTATATTATGAAAGTCGAAATTATTGTTTATGGATACCCACAAAATCGAGATAGGGTCACCCGTTTCTTTAAACATCCGACAATATACAGTAAGTCGTCCAAGGAGAACACACGCACAACGTTATATATATAATATTAACACATACCCATATTATACACCTGTAAGACATAAATATGTATAATAATAGTCGTTTTTACAGTATGGAAAATATGCAAACGTACTTGATATTATAGTACGTATATACAAGTTAATTCATGGGTATTATTTATACATATACGCGTAATACTCACGTGTATTACCGGGATAAATGATTTTAAACCAGTACAAGCTATGTAATTTCGTTAATAAACAGGGCAAGGCGAACACAATAATACAAATGCATTACAATATTATAGTATCTATATTATTATCTATATACCTATATTATATAGGAACTGTTTACCCACGAAATATTATCTTAACGTGATTGCCAAATTGATAATAATAATAAATTAATAATATCAATAATAAATAATAATGATATAACATAACTATAATAATTATTATTAATATCATTAATTTATTGGTAGATATTGCGAAAACGATACACCTACAGTTGCTGTTGCAAGCAGCGACGATGTGGTTATCCACATAAATATAATATAATATAAACGTAAAATCATTATTATCAATCAACATTATATGTCTATAAATAACGTTAAAGTATAGTATATTAAGGTAAAACCACCTATATACCAATATAAAATATAATATTAAAATTTTACCTAGCCCTCCGGCCCTTGATAAATATTTTGCATAATCTATTACCTGTATATTTTCCACTTCGCTGAATAGTAGATTTTAAATGTATTATAAGCGTATACAACATTCGTTCTGATGCAACTAAAACAACAATAACTGTTGCAGAGATATAAAAAATAAATAATTGTATAGTATCTACAGAACACACAGAAATGTTTGTCTTGACTATTTGATTACCCGCATGCTCGATAGAGATTAATAATTTTTTTCTAAAATAATTCGATCATGCGCATACAGCATATATCTATTATTATTACGCAAGTGTAGTACAGCTATTTATTATTTATTTTATTTATTTAAGTTTCCCTGACATTATCATATGAACTTAGTAACTTGCCATTAATAATATAATACTTATTTTTGAATATATATTGAGTTATATAATATTTATACTATATTACTACAATACATAAAGTGTTCTAACAGATCATATTATATTAAATATTTATATTATATTAATTAATAGATTATTAAATGTCAAATTTATAAATTGTACTATTAGAAAGATAAATAAAAAAATCAATGTATTATAATTCATATTAATGTCTAAAATATAAAAATAAAAATTTTATTCTAATATTATATGATATATCATATTATGTTTAAATTGTTTAAGAAAATGTGATAAAAAAAGTCGTTCAATGTAATTAATAAATTGTTTATACTTTACTCATAAAATCTCATTTAAATTGTGCATAGCCGCATAGGTACCTATATACTTCAGGTTCTTGAGTATATATTTTTTTGTATATTAGTACACATTATTTTATCGTATTATATACTACCTGGCAACTATTTGAATACATTGAAATAAATTATTTAGTCTCCCTGAGCTGGAGAAATGAAAAAATAACTTGTACTCATGTTTCATTTTTATTATTTGCAGTGTTTGCATATATTAAATAATATATATAATATATTCAAAGACAAATCTATATTCAAAAATTAAAAATTATTATCGAGCTATATTATATTTTATTGTAAATTGATATGTTTTTTTATATTAAACCTTGTTGTTAGCGATAATGAGTTGCGACATTTTAAGAATGCTACATTAAAATCAATATTAATTTTTCAAAATAAAATTACTTGCGTGTTTGTATGTAATGTTATAGTAATTTTATGATAACAAAAACCTCTATTCCGCATGTAAAAATGCATTTTTTGTAAATAAAATAAATTGTTAAATAGTTGTAACAAAATTAAAAATTATATGATACTTAATTTTAAACCATTAATAGTAATTACAAATTTACATTATTTCAAATATAAATCTTATTATAACACTAAATATTATATTATACGTACAGGATAGTATTCATAATCAAATGTATAATAGTATTTCATTGTATCAACTATTGAACTATAAATATAGAATATAATTAAGGCTAATCGAATTATTATATTACTTGTTAACATTTTTGAAACTTTTTGATTTTAAACTGTTGTATAATTATTTATATTTACATATAAACATTGGCATAGATATTAAATTTCAACAGTAGTTAGATACTACGCGTAGTTAATTTAATGCTATACGAACAAAATTAATTAGAAATCTTCTTCCTAAAACAAAAACAAAAAAAATATTATAATTAAAATAATTAAATGTTGTGTTTTCCGATTTCTAAAATGAACTATGGGTATACATTTCGTTTTTTACAAAATAATTAACAATACGTAAATTGTACTAGTGTAATATAATAAATTACCAATTATCTGAATAATTAACAATGGTGGTTAGTGTTTTTTCAGCCGCTTTTAAAAATCTAAAGTACAAACAATTATAAAAATAACAGCCGATAAAATATTTTTTCGTGAACAAAGTACACGACGATTTTGTCTCGTTTTATGTACCCGAAACATAATAATATTAATTATTACCGAGCGCTTCCGAAGGGGTAGTTGGGTATAGGTCTAAAATAATAAGTAATATTATAATCGTGTTATATATATATATATATATCATATATAATAGGCCAGAGAAGATATTTTTTAGGCGCGTATAATTTCGATGTTTTGATGCATCGGCCTTGAAAACATGGACCCCCGCACAAAGTATTTACCCTCCGGGCGACCACCACTGCCGCGCCGGCTTAAGCATTTACATTTGAATATAAAAAAGAATATATAGGTACAATATATAATATTATATTATAATGTGTCGGTGGAATTCGGAGAACCATATTATTATATTATATATATTTATGTGTGTGTGTGTGTGTGTGTGTATACTGTATAGGGTTCCCATATGGACGACCCAAGACGAAATGGCTCCGACAAAGTGGGTAGTACACGCACGTTGCACTCGCTGCTGCTGCTGCTGCTGCTGCAGTGTATATGTATAGTTATGTAAACTGTTGAATAACCTGCAATCTCCGACGAGGGATCTCTCTTTTATTCGCCTCTCGTCGTCCTTTATATTTTACGTATTATTATTACATCTCGTGTGCATTATATACGCTTTTTTTGACAAGACGTCGAGAAACCGCGCGCATTTACGCGTACGGCGTATACCCGCGCGAGGAGAAAGAACCGAAAAAAAAAAGAAAAAAAAAACGAAAACCCGTCGTCCCGTCGACCACGGCCGCGCAGAACAATGCGCAATACTCGAATACGTATAATGCACATATAACTGCAAAGCGCGTGTAACTGTGCAAGTGCGTATAGCCCATCATCATACACAGCGGATAAATAATATTCGCCATACCCGATGGATAATAATATAATTGATAGGTATGGTGTTACTACGCGTCTCATAATAGCCACGTGTAATTTACCGTGTGAAACGAATTAGCGAATGATACGTTTAAGAATTTAAGAATACGCTTCGATTAGAACTTTCTATAATAGCCTATAATCTATGTATATTGCGGGTATACTCCCATACGCGCTGGTGTACCTATACACGCGGCACACAGGTAGTAAGTATATAGTTTACTGGGATAATGTCGTGATTAATTGTGTGTTTAATAATCACACTGTATAGTGTTAAACTGTTAACGTTGTATACTGTACGGATTTTTTTTTTTAAGGCTTTCAGTGTGGTGCAATCGTCGGTTTCAAGATTCTTCATCGCGGACCGCGAGTGTAATAATATATATTATAATTATAGTACTCGTAATAACACGTATTGTATTTATGTATACAATATACAGTATATTATTTTATATACTATTTGATCGACGTTTCTTCGACTCTGCTGGTCGTCTGTCTTTCGTCTAGAATCTTGATCGTGACGAAGACGATGTTAAATTATTATGGCATCGAGGCGTTTGTAAAATTTAATCTAGAACAGGAAGTATCTGTAATAATAAAAAATAAAAATAAAACAGTGAAAATGATTTACTATTGTGGTTTAATGAGAATATACAAGTTGTGTGCAAAATAACAGTGGTATTACTGATGTGATATTAATAGACATTACAGAATCCAAAATCTGATCGAGTTTAATACGTATATTGTACATAAACAAACGTACAATATGACGTGTTTTATATTCTATGTCTCTAATTCCATTTAGATTTAAGTATTAAGTGTAAACAAACATTATTTTAACATTTAAGTTATTGCTGAAATGAGTTCATGGTTTTTTTAATTTGAAAATGGTCAATGTATTATGACTATTACGAGTAATGAGTAATAAAATATGTTAATATATTATACCTGAACACGTATATAGTATTTTTGGTGTTGAAATTGCATAAAATATTTGAATGTGATTTCGATTTCTATGAGAAAAATAAGAAAGTTGTCGATAGTATAAGCAAGCGTATAATACCGATCTGATATTAAAATGTCACTATTTTTAATGTAGTAATAATAATTATTATTAATTACATTATATTACAAATTTATACATCTTTATACAAAAATATAAAATATATTTAATGTTGAATCTAGAATTTATTAATAACTATAATTTTAAAATCATCATAGCCTCCAATGTCCCCATCATCACTATATCTTCCAGACTTCTTTTAATTGACCTATATAATTTTCCTCGGTAATTAAGATTATTTGTACTTATTTGTAAAATTTAAAGTGTAAAATATATAATGTGTAATTGTATACAACCAATAAAAATAATATATTGAGTATAAAAAATAACAATTTAGAAATTAATATAATAATCAGGGTTCGGAAGTTCTAGCAAATGCATATTTTTCTTGGTTCATTCTAGAGCATCCTAAGTGAGATATAAATATGTTTCACACTTCTCCGATGTCATATACGAAATTTAATTTTGCTATTTTTTTGCATATTTACTGGTTGTATTGCTATTTTGCTAATTTAGGGTTTATAGGGTTATTTTTAGCTATATTTTCACATATTTTCGAGAATATAAGAAAACGTTAAATAATTCAGTGTAATTTCCAAGGTAAATATATAAAATAATTTGATTATAAGTAAAATTTTACAAATATATTAAAATAATTTAACAACTTTGTTAACAGTTCATAATTCAACCAGTCAAGGCAGTCCCTGACGTCTATGAGTCCTACTATTTGTAAAATCACATTTAATTTTTTTTTAATAAATTTATAATTTTTTCAAGTTAAATGCATATTTTTTGATTTTTTATGCTATTTATAGCGCATATTTTAGAGTTTTTAAGTGCATATTTAAGAGCTAAAATGTAACATTTTTAGTTGTAAAACTTCTGAGCCTTGATAATAATATATTTTGTTTATCAAATTGACATTTACCAAGGCCATCAGCTTATTAGTATCAAAGAAATTACTTTATTTATTAACACAATACACAACTGTAATTATGATAATATTATAATAACATTATTATGTTACTATTATTTTGAATAAATCATTTTTATAATGAGATTAAATTGTTTTATTTGTAATATAAATCATGACTTGCTCATTAAATAATATATGTCGTATAGCCTAATTTATAGAATACCGTAAAAATTAATCATAATAAAAAGTTTATTAAATTTATTCTAAATTATACATTCTATAGTTTTTGATAATTGATTTTACCAACGAGTGAGTATACGGATATATTATTTAATATCTGCATTTATAAATTGTTGGATGTTAACATAAAACGGTATTCATTTAAGTATAAAATGTTACTACTGTTGTATACCAACCTATAGTGGATACTTATCTTATTATCAAATAAGTCAATTTAATGAATATCTTAAACTATTAATTTGAATTAAATGGTAATTCAATACATCAAGATAACATTGGCGTGTTTTTCCAGCCTGTAGCAAAAGCAAGATAGTAAAAATTCTGAAAATGGCATAGAAAAATGTAGCAAAATATTGATATATGATTTGATGTTGTAACACTAAGTTCCGATACTAATTTTACGGACATCACGTGTTGTTTGTATATTACTTTATTTCAATAATTATAAATTAAAAGTTGAAAAATATACTCAGAGTCATGATGGTAGAAAAAATTCGAACTTTAGGAGTACTTATTTCATAATTTAAATAATGGTTGACCAATCATAGGCTAATGTTAATGTGTTATAATATAGTAACATAAATACAACTTTAATTTAACGTTACAAGAAACATTAAATATCATTAAATTAATAAATACATACATAACATAATATAATTTAAACAATTATATTATTACTAATATTTATACACATTTTAATAAGTAAATATAACACAATTCATAATATACTTACTTACAGATTGTAGGTTTATACTTTGACCTAAACTTCTAAGACTTAAAATACTACTATACTTCAATGAATAATAATAATAATAAATGGATAAGTATTCTTACATCTAATTAAATAAGTAGCACTTTACCCGAATTCGAAAGCGTGTTATTTGTGTATTTAGCTATACAGCTATACTTGCCATCATTTTAATCAGAAATATAAGAACCACTATTGCTCACGAATTTAGAATGGTTACTGTCTTACTGAACGCTTTTTTACATTTATTTATAGACATGTGATTTGGACAACTTATTATCTATTAATTTTTTTTAATTAGTTATTCTGGTTAGTCAGTATAAAATAAAAATAAGTTTTTACATTATTCAAATATTATGCCATAATTCACCATGATTTCAAACTTATTATTTGTGCATAGGTATTACATAAAAATTGTATTTATAATATTTTTGCATTATACTGTCAAGAAAAACAAAAAATACTTACTTAAAATATATATATATTCTATAGGTAAAATTTTTATGAAGCATTAAATTATTATGTATGTTGTAGTTGTACCTCATGTGTACCTGATATTACATTTTTTTAAACCTTAATCTGCATTTATTTATGTTGCATAGGTATATTAGATAGGTAAAATTCTAATTGTTACCATTTGGTACTTGTTGCTATAATATATATTACATAAATTAATGAATAATATATTCATGCTGAAATAAATGTTGATTGAATACCAACTAAAGTAATGCTTTTTGCAATTTATTTTGAATTATCAAGAATCTGTTGTTATGTATAATTTATATTATCTTAATTAATTTTAAATATATAAAAGGGATATCATTAGTTGTTATAAAACATAATTATTAAGTTTATTATATTATAACATATAATATGTGTATATATATATATTGAACATGGTTATATGCATTTAAGTGGTATGGCGTGCATAACATTCAGTCCAAAATGATAATGATTAAAGTGTTAGAGTTTTTACGTTACTCGATCCTACAGTCCTATAAACAGATGTTACAATATAAATGCACAACATCTTCAAGTGCCAATTTATTATTCGATTTAACACGGTAGATATTTTTGCATTTTCAAAAATAAAAAGTATAAATCATGCGGTTCGGAACGAATATACATATGTATTTAATATTTTTTAAATACAAACATTTGCCAAAAGATTGATACAAACACTTTATTATTGTCACAGGTCATTAAAAAATTGTTACCACTTCCTATGCATCTAATTTTTTTTATCGGATTAATTATTTGCCGACCCAGGACTGTCTTGTGCTCCCGTCGTTGTACATATTAACACGTCGCAATAATAAATGGCAGACGAAAAAAAAAAATAATAATAATGACGAAAAAATGCTCACTCAGTAGACACTTGCAGTCTTGCAGATAACAGTGGCTTATAATAATATATTATATAGGTACATCCTGTTTTTGAAATGGGTTCGGTGTCGAGATGACACGTGTTAACGAAATTTTATCCCATCGCCACCACCGCAATCGTCGCAATACATCTTACACCCTTGCACGGACCAATGGAAACTTTTCCTTTTATTTTCGGGAGCTGACACCGAAACCAACGGTAAACCGAGATAAATACGCCTACTGCTGCACGTAGAACAAGGTGCAATAACGCGATAGAAGGGGAACGTGGAAGGACCAGAATGCCAAAATATGAACGAATGTGTATAATAGACATTAGACATATGATATTATATATATATATATATATATATATATAATATAATATCGCCTATATACTGCAAAGACTATGTAGGTATGTTATAAACATAATATATATATATAATACTGTGATATACATAATATATTATATACCTACGTGTGTTTGTGCGTATAAGTCTCGCAGACGTCAGACGGCGTCCACCAGGTGTTTGTCTTGTGCGTACGCGTGGCACACACGTTACTATACATATATTTATGTGTCTACACATTATATAGTAGACTAATATTATATGGTAGTAATTTCCGAAGCGATTTTTTTTTTTTTTTTTTTTTGTCTCGTGCGTCTGGTGCAAACATTTCGATCCCGTAATAATCACAATAATAATAACAACAACACAAATGCAGGCCCATCTGGCCGGAATTTTATTATTATTATTATTATTATATATCGACGGCCCCCGCGCAGTCGATCATTATTGCACCTGGCGAAACCGTTTGTGCACACGAGGACGAACCGTTTCTTTTTTTCTCGCTTTTCTTCCCTTCTTTGCTCTCGCATTATATACCACACATACACACACGTATACACTATACAGGTATGGGTACCTATACACAACCGTATTACGGTCCGGCGGTGAAAAATGCGTCCTGCGCATTTGCCCTCATTGTTCGGTGCGCCGCGCATATTATATACATATTTCGCGGCGGACCACCGGTGACAGATGGCGAATATCGACGCAGTGCGTATATATATATATATATGTGTGTGTGTGTGTGTGTGTATACACACACCTTGTACATAATATATAGGTATGTAGGTATGCACTTGAATATTATAATACGCGTGTATGTGCGCGAGCGAGTGTTATGAGAGTTGAGAGGGCGAGGGAGTCCCGCGGGAGTCCAAACGCAAACCGCGTGATCCGCGGCGGCTGTTTGAATATATCGCGGTGTGGTCGCACAATATACGTGTACTGCGTAGATCTGTACACGATAGTAATTTATATTAAAGTTTAAAAAAAACTTAGGTTGAAAAGGATCTACTCAACTCGATATAGACACCCCGGACCCATCGGACCCACCGGACACCCATCGCAGAGCAACGATTGATTCCAATTTACGACACTGATGAAATTCATGTTGCCCTGCTCGTTGCGTTTCATATTGTATACGATTCTCGGCGTAACGGATACATAATATTATTTATATCCTGTTTTGAAAAATCTTTCGTCCGTCTGTCAGGAATGCACGGCAAGTATAAATCAATTTCCGGACTGAAAGTCGTATACATTATATAAGATGTGAGTCACCGACACGACGACCGGAATAATATAATCTCACCAGTCCGAGTCATCGTGCGGATAACAGTCTACGCACGTTCGAGTAAAAATTTTCTTCGGTGTAAAAAAAAAATCTAAAATAAAAATAAATGTAAACACAAATAACGGGAAAACAGGTGAAAACGAATTCGCGCGCGTTTTACGTGTACGGCTATAACAGCTAGACCGATGTCCTATGCAGCGTATTTCTGCATTATGCGTTGTGTCACACAAGTATGACATTGTGTTAGTAATAACTAATCAATATGTATAAATACGATGTATACTCTGTATACCCAGACATAGGATTGTTGTCGTACATAATATATGCAAACACGCGATTCAGACGACATAGGCACAAGTACTTATAATATAAAAGTTATGTGATATATAAAGATGTTTTATTTACTTTTTTGGTACATATTAAATATAATGTTTATGATATGCCTCAAGTCACAAAATTGATAGTTTTTATATTGAATATAATAATATTTACCTTCACTTATTGTCGATTATGCCGAAATGTTTACTACAATTTTCTTAGTCAATGATTTTCAGTTTCTTCAGGTTACGTCAAATAGGTTTTTTTGAGTTTGTGTACTCGTAGTATAGTTTTTGCTGAATATCGATAAGAAGCGTAAATGCGTTCTACCGATTTCGTGCTACAATATTGCAAATCGTATTTACAGCTTGAATGGTCGAATTATGGTATGCCATATATCATTCATACTACTCAAGTCAAACATATAGGTCTATCTTAGGATACCATCTTTTCCCCATTCTTTTAATTATATTTAGACATAATATTTTAGTTCACATCATCAGTAGAGACGTATATTAAGTTTTCTTTTCCATAACTCAGCTAAATTTTAGTATATACGGTTCCTGTGTTTTCATATTCTGACACTTAGATTTATTTTATTATTTTTATATTTTTAAAACAATTTCGTAAATTATTAATACTATGTTATACAATTTTATACGATTTATAAATGACGAATAGGTACTCGATAATTTTGGTTTCGTTTATAATTCATATTACTCGTGTTCGTGTAGTCATGCGTATAAATATATAATTTAGTTATTTGCTTAATCGCCAATAGAGTTCGAATAAAATCTAAAATGAATATGTTTATTGTAAACACAATAACTTGTTTTTATTTAGCATGTACATTATTATATAAATATAAGTTAATATAATATGTTGATTGTAAACTAAAATAGTTCATATATTAAAACTATAAGTATACATTTAAATTATATGAATCTAATGAATGATTATAAAAATGTATAAGAAGAATAACAAAAACCCTTGTCCGCTAATATTTTTCATCCATCCGTTTTACATAAGTATACAGTATTATTAATGAAGGCGATTACCTACATTTTTTCAATTTCGAAACTGATTCGTGAACAATATTGGATGACAATACTGAACGAATAAAAAAATCTTTTGAGAACTTATTCTATTTAATATTTTTTATTTATTTAAAAGAATACTTGTATTTAGGTACAATTTATATATACTATAATAATAGCACAATAGGTAAATTAGATGAAGAATGAACAGAAACAAATATAATTATATATATATATATACCTAACCTAACCTAACCTTATATTCGATAGTTGTTATCCAGACCCTTTTTATACACACGAAAAAAAAGAAGAAAAAAAGGAAAATATTGTGCGTTTTGTCGGCTGTCAAGCAGTGTAATGGGACGGATGATGGTTTTCAGACCGCATAAAACGATCCGCGTACATAACGGTAAACGTATTGGCGTGAATAGGCTGCACGCGATGAAGAGCATTTCAAACAAGATTCGTTTGTGGAAAAAAAAATTGAAAATACTTACACATACACGCGCGCACGATGGATATTCTTCACATCACAGTATCACACGCGAATAATTCCGAACAAAAGTGACGCACTATTATGTTGTATTATATTATTTGTACGAAGGGGAGACGTGCGGTCCGTCACATATTATATATTATGTATAATATAATGTATAAGTATATATACATATAGGTATAGCTGCGTGTGTAAAATATGTGTTATTGTGTTTTTCAGTATATTTTCTGCGTATATGGATGAGTACAGAATTCGCTCCGATAATTCAAATTTTTCGGATAAATAGACACAGAACGAGCAGAGGAAATACTTAAATCACAATAGCACAATATGCACTATAATGTAAATCGATTGGAATTCATTTAACTTGTGGGGGGAGCCTCTTATGAATTTTTGCGATTTTAACACACGTGCTACGTACCTATAGGTATTTTGTGTCGTGCGATTATGTAACCACATAATAAGTAATGACAAATTACCTACTATTAACATCTTTTAACTGCAGTCTGTAAGTACTATATAGACAACATATATTATATATTAGGTATATATTATAATTATTGTAGTTTTTAGCAATTGACGTAGTATAACGGAACATTGCGTTTATTGTTATTTTTTAACACATATATAATGGTATATTACGTATGCCATATACATATATACCTAATATTATATATTTCATTTAGTTCAGATCAATAAGTATAAAATAATGTAAACTAAAAACAGTTAAAACTATTTTAACTATGTAGGCAGCCACTTTGTATAATTTATTGTTATAAGCACAATCCGAGCAAATTGAACGAGATTAAAATATGTGCGAAAGGTACCTCTTTGCTCTACATATTCATTATTCGTTTTCTTAAAATATAATTATCGTATAAATTTAACTTTAATAATATGCGTAGGTATATAAATAGTTCACTACAGAATAATAAATTTAAAATTTAATGAATGTGTTTAATAATATATTAATTAATATTTATTTCAATTATATATATTTCAACACTTTTCATGTGAATAAATTTAGTTGAATGGTGAATGTATAAAACGTATAAGTATATCGTGGTGGATTATAAATTATACTGATTTTTGCTTGTTTTAGTAACATTAACATAATACTATATTTACATCTAAGCCCAATTTAATGTCTACACATCAAAAATCCTAATTGCACACCTTTAATTCTATAATGAACAATGGCTAAAATAAGAAAAATTCCACTTTACATTTTTTTAAGAATATGATTAATTTTTTAATGTATATATATAAAGAGTGTATCACAATGATATAATACATTTAAATGTAATTTTAATACATATTTCCGCGATATACTGTCTGTTTACATATGTATTGTTTTATTGCACTATTACAGTATTACCTATGTATAATATGTGGTTACACTATTCATAATGTCCAACCGACATAATATTATATAAGCAGAATAACTTAAACTATACATAGTTTATACTGAACTGCCCTTGAGTAGTTGAGTATTTTAGAAATCACAGCCAATTCACTTTTTAGCATCCAAGGTTTTGTATATTTAAAATTGTTTAAGTTTGATATTTATTAATTTCGTAGAAAAGTATTAAAAAGTTAAAAATATACTATCTTAATGTTAAAATTCAGTAATGAGGAGGCATCATTCATCATAATGTAATAATATAAAAAATTCTACCACAATTTAAAATTATTATCTAGTAAATTGTTAGAGCTTTTTTAGTCGTTACTGATATATTTTATAAAATTATAAACTTTTGTACTTTTACCACATTAGATTTAGACATAATAACATTGATCGTTATAATTGAGTAATTAATTTTGTCATTACCAATTACTGCGAAGTGTTAATAATTAGCAGTACTTATAGGTAATTATACGAATTTATTTATTCCTACAAGAAATTAAAAATCTTAAACCAACACGATAATATAATTAATTACAAAATTAAAACAAAACATCTGCTATACGATATATGTATATATCGTACCTATATATTTTAGATAACCATGTAAGATTAACAGTTGTGCGTTACGTGCATTGATATACATATTAATACAATAAAATAGTGGAAGTCGCTCTGTTAAATAACATATACCTGCAGCAATGGCACCTGCAGTAATTTGACATTGAGTAGGTCACTGACAAAATGTAATGAACGTGTTAAATTTGAATCCAATGTTAAATATCGTGTATACGAAATAAATTCCGAGCCGAAGTGGTTTGTCTGCCAATATTATTGACCATATTTTATTATAAATTTATATTTTATATTGCTATAAAATGTTATTATTGATATTTTAATAAGTAGTAATACGGTATGTGTAGGTTATAATTGCACAGTTGTTGCCATCAACAAACGCATACATTATATAATAATTATAATAATATATTATTTTATATAATATTATTAGCTGTTATTAACGTATAGGTCAATATATTGTACACGCACCATGTAACTAAGATAATATTTATATTACACGCTATTGCGACGAGTGATTAAAAAAAAACTCAGGTCGTTTGCTATTCAAATATCGAGAAACGACAAGTCATAAAAATTGTCTTATTGCGTAAAATCTATCTGTGTATGATCTATAAAGTGTATGTCATTATAATCGTTTAATCGGTACTTTGAAAAAAAGTTTTTCGAATAAATCAATATTAAAGCTTAAAATGAATCACAATAAAATAATAAACTAAGAAAATTACACTGAACATAATAAAAATAATGTTATGATATGCGTAGTACCGTAATGGTAAAACGTTTCAAATTCCTAGATGTAATATTTTTTTGAATTTATTACAATAAAATAATTAAAATCGTTATTTTTTGTTTAAATATCTAATTGCGGCGTCAAAGTTTAAACGTGAAATGTTTATCAAAGAAATGACGTATATATATTTTTGATTTTTTAAATCATTACGCAAACCATATTATACGAAATTAAACTCAATAAGTATACTTTATACACGCAGAGCAAAAATATTGTTATCCGGACTCACGGCGTTTACTAAAAGATTGTTGGCGGAGCTGCAACGATCGGTTTTCTTGTATACGTTATATGATTTCAATGCGACATTTTTATATAAAAACTGCTCATCGCTATGGGTGGTAGGGAAGTTTCATTAATGGCACAAATCCCCGGACACAGAGTTTACGGGTGAGAAATCGTACATAATAATATTATATTATTATAATATATTGTGTGACGGCAATAATGTATATAATATATACATATATTCCATTCGACGATATTATATACATAATAATAATGAATTTGTGGAAAAATCGAAAAGGAAGTCACATGCCTTGTGTAATCGTAAATTATATCGCCTTACCCCGTATAATGTGAGTACGGCAAGAATTGAATAGTACATACAATACGAATATATTACATTATATACGAAATTCGCTGTACAAAAGACGCGCATCGATTCAGACCTGGTGGACTTTACACTATATTACATTCTATAACATATATTGTAATATACGCGAACCGCTTGCAATATCATTCTCTTTTCTCTCAACATACGTCCGAAACGTCCATTGTGCGTATACGCGCGAATTCGGTGCGATAATAGTGTATATAAAATATTATAATAGAACAATACGAGCGTATGTCACCCAAATAAAAATTGTTTGACCGACAACGCGCTGTCCGGCTGTGGGACTCCGGGCTGGCGACGACGGAAACCTAACCGCGTATCCGGTAAACGTATACGTAATAACTAATGATATAATATGTATCGGTGTGTACGATCCGACAATGTCGCGTTTAATTAGCGTACCTATGACTATGGGTGGCCATCTGCACTCTTCGGGTACGCGTGTATAGGTACTGACGAAACTGTATACAGGTACAATATATATATATATATGTGTGTATGTGTAACAAAACCGACAGCTAACGGTACGCGCGGTATACTATTTATAAACAAACGAAATAAAAAAAAAAATACATAATATAGGTAAAAAGTAGCGAATTAACACAGGACGTTTACCGTTGGACACTAGGTGTATTATAATTAAACAGAATACCGAGCGCGACGAATCTCGATCGACAGCTATATATATGATGTCATCTAGTGCACGGTTATCATCATCATCAATCATCGTAAATAGGCGGCGGAACCGCACGTTTCGTAATATCGTAAAAGTTTAAAATTATATACCTATACGTATATATAATAATTATTATAAATGAGTCCATCTACAAAAGACGACGCCGATCACGAGATCGTCCGAGAATTTCATCATCGTGTCTTGCGCGCTGTTGTATACTTATATTATTATGTTGTACACTGCGTGACACATGCGTGTATGACGTGTGTGTATGTGTGTAGTATGTAGTTAATAATATATAATACGATTATAAGAACATACGACAACAATAAGGCCTAGAACGCTATTATGTAGTATGATGGACAATATTATATAGATTCGAAGACGATTGTGACGATCGGCTAACGGGTATTTCACTGCAGAATGTTTGTACACGCGTAAACGGACTCATTCCGAAGCGTCCACTAGCAAAATTTGTCGTCGTCCGTTATTGTCGCGATGATTTGCTGCCGCGCGTCACGAATTGTCGGATGATTGGTGTTCGATAACGCGATAATGGCTGTCCTGTGGACTCAACAATAATATCGACTTCACCGTGACGCACGCAACTATATTGGACTATGAGGTATTGTCCTTAAAGCGGCGGAAGTTCCTAATGCTTTTCCACGCCTGTGTTGTACAATAATATTACAAAAACAAAAATTTTAGGCGAATGGAGAGGATAATGTTCCGCACCTACCGATTTTCGTGAAATCGTAGTCCACAGAACAATAATAATTAGTATACCTATATCCGAGTGCTATAAGCGATCTAGTATTAAAGTACGGACTTTTTATCGTGTATATATAATATACTACACTAAGAGATCCATATGGCTAAGATACCGATTTATAGAGACCGTCTATGTCAAGACTATGTTCAAATACGTGTATGATGTGCAGATAAATTGACTAACAAAGGTCTATTATGCTGTGGTCACACGGGCGGGATGGCCGGGAAATTTGAATTACACTCCAACTGATTTAGGCTCTCGGTGACCGCTACAATAAGTGAACAACTGCTGCTGCACTTTCTCATGACTTCGATATTATTTGGACTGACAAGGCCACGGTCCGTTCGCTTGTTGATTATAATAGAACACGAAGTTTACTATTTAATAATACTCGTACATATTATCGTTGTGTGTATTATATAATTTAATTTTCTGTAATTAAAAGTCTTTGAAACATTTTTGTAGAATTAATTTTTTTAAGTTATAAATGTTATGTTCACCATATTAAAAAAATAATGATTCCGAATATTTTTAAAACACGAGTATGTAAAAAGAAATATAGGTATTTATAACAAAATATATGTAAATATATAAAGTTAAGTGTATGATTTCAGATTTTATTATAAATCAATGTGAATTTATCACATCTTATGATAACAATCATAATATTATTAAAATTCCCACCAATTTTATGTATCCAAAGAAAAAATAAGTATTTTAATATTTTTTAATTGGTTTATTAATAGTATAATAATAATATATGTTACGTAACGTGAAAAAAAATAATAATTTAAGAATTCTCTGATCATCGTGTAACTTTTGTAAAAATAGGCTTGTATTATTTAAATTTAAAAATCAAAAACCTTTAGTATATCTTAACTATAAACATTTTATAGATTATATTGCAGTACTATATAATCATTTCTTTCCACTCCATTATTCCATATCGTAATGTTCTGTTGGCTTTTATTACACGCCCTTGTGATATATATTGTTTGCAGGACGACGACCGACGAGGGATATTTGGTATTGTATAAAATGTTTTGCACATGTATAGTTTTCATTTTTCAAAATGTAATATGTATCATATAAACTAAACACCTGGTTTTAACGATTGAAAAATGTGACCAATGCGCGCTGCGTGTTCAATTTGGAACACCTATTACGAAACGATGTCAAATAGCCGCCAAGGACAAACCGAACAAATATGTTCTTTATAGATTTTATACACACCAGAGTTTAAAGGTGTGGTATATTTATTCATATTACGTATTTAGATGCGTATGCGTAACAATATTGTATAAAATTGAAGTCAGATAAATCACTCGGCGTTGCTTTGTAAACTGTGGGAAATATGATAATTGAAAAAAATAAACTGTTAACCCATTTATAAGCGGTAGTAACTGATAATCAAAAGAATGATATAAAAATCTTGTTCGAGAGTGTGTTTCCAATTACGGCTCAAAATAATAAAGAGTTTAGTTTTCTTTTCAAATAACTAATCAAACACAGCAATATTCGTAAATAAGCGCAACATTAAAACATAAGTTTTTGACTGTTTTCACCAATTCTTCAATTACTTAGAAGTAGATTGGAACGAATTATTTTGTCATTTCGTTCTAACAAAATACATCGACTATATTATATGTAACAGACCAGAACATTTTTTAATTAAAAAAAAAAATAAGTACCATATTTCTCGCAGTAATAGGCTTCAATTCAAAATATCGGCTCTGATTTTAAATGCTAAACTAAAATCTTGGACGAAACATAAATTTGTGTGTTATTTGATCGCCACAAAATTAACATAGGTATTGAAGTATATAAACATAAAATTATTTCATATTAATCGATTTAATCTTTTAAAATTTTAAATAAGAGGCGATGAGGTACAAGAAATTACGATTCAAAACAGCAGTCGATCGTTACAAATTACAATGTAATAATGTTTACTCACAATATATAATATGTATACTGGACAAAAGGCACATACACCCATGGCACTTGTTGATTCATAGTTAATTATATTTGTATTGTGATGAAAATAATAAAGAATAAAGCATTTTTTTCTTTTTCTATTTTTGTATAGCATAATTTATTTTGTCGCCCCATGAAGAGTCATCACCTCTGTTCGTACTAAACCATCCAGACTGCCATGATTCCAATATAAATATAATACAGTATATTATATATAATTGTGTGTTGTCGAGCCCGTGGGATTTATATAGTAGTTGTTGCTGTAGGTAACGAAAAGGAGGCGACAAGGAACCATGGATAACCCTTTAAGTACAATAATCGAAACACAATGGACCGAGGTATTCAATGCAATGCGCCAATGCAGCACCCCTTTCATTAGGACGACGCGGATCTACATCTACATCGGCGAACCGGTTGATTGACTATAATACGTAACGTCGACGTCGAAATCAAAAATGTTAGATTTACTATTGATTATTGCTTATAGTCTTTGTTCGATGTATAATGATGTTATATTTTATTAAATAATATAATATACTTGACGTATATGATATTATTTTTTATTATTTAAACTATTGCAAGTATACCTGTATAGGTATACAATATAATATTAAGTAATTATAAATGTCAATATTGAATTTGAAAACGAAATTAACTATTAATACTTAGTGATTTATTATCCACCAATTCTACCCTTTTTTCCGACTTAAATGAAACAACTTCACGAAAGGGAACCGGATGAGAAATACTTTCCCGGTGCAACATCATTTACACCATTTATCTAACTAATTTACTAACCTAACTTAACATTCTCAGCATGGCATTGGTAATAAAGCATATGATCTATCGGACATTTATTGGTTAAGGTTTAGTGTAGGCGGAATGTGGAAATAATATTATCGTGGTTCCTGCCTCAGTATTGGTACCATAAGGAAAAAAAAAGTTAAGTGTATGACCTACCCACGGAATACTGTGATCTACCGACCGTGAAATAAAAATACAAAACACATACGCGACTTAGTCGTTGAAAAACATTGCTATAGAGTGCACAATGGTATTTTTTTATCTCGTTATTCACTTCAATTTACGTTATCATAGATTATCACAATCTCATGTTTTGACATGGCATATTGGTATACCTATGTTGTATATAAAGTATCTAGTGTGACTATTGACTATCGAATGGTTAGGTCATAAGTATAGTTTAGCCGGAAAAGCAAGGTAATCACTAATCACATCACGGAAGACCCGGTAGGTTACATGATTTACGCAGATTTATTCTCAAGATTAGAATAAAATATCGATTTTTTTTTTGTGCTTAAATTTCGTTACAAAATCTTGTCATTATGTCTTGTGTATAAATACCAAACATAGTGTACCTACTGGAATAACACAGCTTTACTCGAATCCTTTCAATTGTATTTTATTCTTTTCGCATCAAGATCTTTTCATAATATAATATTCATCTAAATATCTAATAGAAGTATAAATCCACGAGATGTGTTTAATGGCCATTTCCCACGTAGATGGCGTCAATACCTTATAATATATGGACTTCTAAAAGAACAGTTAAATATTTGTCTGTATTACCTGCTGAAATCGAAAAATCGCTCACCATAAGTCACATTGTAACAACATATTGTATTTTATGCAATATCTGTTAACTGCTAATACCACAAAGTCAGATACATTTTTACTGAAAATATTGACGTTACACTGATGACTCCATTATAGTTGATAAAAGCGAATTATAAAATATACCAACATTAGTATCATTATGAAATAGGTATAGTCGAATAAACAAAACAAAAAAAAATACCAATCGTTTAAATAACGATAAAACAACTTTATTACAAACTTTCACTATGCATCTGTGATATTGAGTTAATTATTTTTAATAATAATAAAATTATAACGAGATTTAAAGTACTTGATATAACTAATAACTAATAAGTTAACCATTTTTAATGATGAATAACATGCGAATAAAACACGTAGTGGGGATATTTACTAAGAATCGGCTAGCCTCTTACACATATTATACAATATCTTACAACGGCTAACGCTACTGCTGATTTTCCAACACGATCTTTTGACTAATTCGTCCTTTTTCCCTAACAACGACTTACTTCGGCCTTTTACGCGGATCCACAGAACGTCTATCGCTTCGGCGGTGACCGAATTTACTTTCGAAATCTCTTCGTCGACGACATTATTACCTATGGCGTAGAATCCTCTTGTAATAAAATTATTGTTAAAATATATATGCACGAAGACACAAGTTCAACAAACCCGTAGGCCGGCGTCGTCGTCGTCGCTGTCGTTGTCTCCGGAGACGCTTAACAATAATGTTACACGCGTCATTTGTATAATAATAATAAAATATTATAATGTTGTTTTCGCTATATTCATTATACATACAATATACAAACGCGCGCGCATACGTGGTCACACAATAGAATACGTCTTTGTACAAACAAATTGCTAGTTTTCCACGTACTGATATATTCAATATAATAACAACAATACCAATAATAATAATAATATTATTATAAGCTATAAAGATACACGCGGCTGCTACCGGGCCAGCCAGCAGACGATCGCATTATAATATCATCGTGATCATATTATAAAATATAATGACATGTATGCACGCACAATACACACACACATACTATCTACCAAATATATTTTAACTAGGCAGGTACCTAATAAGGCTAATACACCTATATATAATGTATACACACGGTATTATAATAATATTATTACGACACGTCGTCGTACCCACAGTATAGGTAGAGGTACATGGGTATCGTATACGTATCGTTATGCAGCTACTGTCTACGGTCGACGAATCGAACGAGGCTGCTGATGAACACCGAACGGCGCGTTATTTAGACTAGTCTCTTTTATTATATAGAATGTGTGTATAATATAATGATATGAATTCGAGACCGCGTGTTACGTATACACTTTTAGTATATCGATACGACGGCGGCGGTGTATACACAATGTATAATATACTATATATACCTTCATGTGTACACAATATTTGTATTGTTATTTTATCATTTATATTATACGTAACGATAATATATTATTATTATATTTTCTATAGGTACCTACGCGCGAACGTGAAAGAAAAAAAACCGTGTAATCGGCATCTGACGAGACGTCCGATGAGAACCGTAGAGGATCGTGACTTATCGAAATAATATACGCGTGTATATGTATAGAAGAACACGACAACGCCGAGCCCCAGTTGCAGTCACGAGTAGTACTCGTGTATATTATATATATTTATTTATATGTGTGTAAGTGTGATATTTTAATAACCTAAACACTAATCACTATTGCACATGGCTCCTCCTTACTATGCTTATTATCAGTAGAGGTATGTCTACATGTATAATATAATATATAATATAACCGACTGCTGCTGTTTCTGCTGCTATTCGATTTTTATTTTCATTTATTGTTTTTTATACTTTTATCCTTAATATAAAATTAAGCGCGTCACACAGACGTGTGTTTTATCGTAACACTATACGCTTCTTCGACTTGTCCACTGTATGTCTTCTATAATTGCCGTCAGCTGATTGCTTGCCGGCTCGACTGCAATCGGTAACTCGTTCGAAACGGAGGTTCTGCAATTTCCCCTGTCTTTTACACACGTCCACAAACAGACATAAATATAAATTATTTTTACTCAGCTCATGTATTGTATTAATATATTACCCTTAAATTACTCAACCGTACTTGTCACCCACCTTAATTTAACCCACAACCATATTTTGAGTTTGAGTAGGTGACCGAAAAGTATAAATCTATGTAGTATATTTTGTTTGTGATATTCTAAAAGTGCTCTATATTCCTTCTATCACGTTTTATGCGGCTGTTATTTTATTTTTTACCTTTCCACCGATCGTCCTTTCTTCGTTTTTGCGAAACTAGCCACCACCATCGTACAAATACAAAACACGACGATAACGCAACATAATAACATACGCATCAGCATCGCACGAACCAACGTGTAAACAATATACATATAATCCAATAATAATAATATAGAGCAATACGACACGGCGGCACGATCAGCAACGATTTCTATATAACTGTCAAACACCAAACGACTTCACAGTTAACAACAACAACAACATATTTTATTATTATTAACTTTGTGTAAGCGACCAGAACAATATTTTTTGCACACGATACTGTATTCGCTCTAGTCTTTCACTAATAATAATCAGTATCGTAGAAATTTGGTGTATAATGTGTTGCCTACATGACTATAATACATATAATATTTCATGTATTTTGAAACGATAATAACCATTGGTTATAATAATTATAATATTTAAGTATTAAGTGTTAAGTTTTTATGATAGATCTAAACAACATTCCATCATTCTTCAATTTTTGGTTAACTTTATAAGACAATAAAAATAAACCATTATAAATCAATTATATAATGCGAGATAAACAATGTTATTGAAGAAAAATTAAAAAATCGATACCGATCGTTTTGAAGGAGTTCAATATAGGCAATTTTTTAAAATTATGTATGCATACAACGTAGTAAGTGATTATTAATATATGTAACTGTAGTATAAAATAAATAGTGAAGAGTTCCCACACGTGTACGAAAATGTTAATGACGCACTACACGAGTATTAATTATTTTGTTTTATAGTTGTTTAAAATAATACTTTGCCAATTGTATTAAGCAATACAGTTATCCGATAACATTTTCGAATATACATTTGAATTCGTTGAGACATTAACTTGGAATCAACTTTTTTAATTTTAAAATCTAAATAAATAAATTAAACAATTTAAATTATTATCTTTTTTAGTTCAATATTATTAACATTTTGAAAAGATAAAATAGATTTAGTCAAAAATCTGTTTTCCGTAAAAAAAGATTTCTTGTTTGTTTTCTTCGTTTATTTAAAAAAATTCTGGGAATTTTTATTTTTAATATATTAATATAAAATTTTTAATATTCACAATTTAAAAATCTAATTTTGAAGTATTTAAAAATCAATTTCAAAGATAATGGAAATAACATTATTCTAGTACTTAAATTTCATGATAAATTCTAATATATTTTTAGAAGTTATGTATAATGACTAGGATAGATGGTATGATTCATAGCAGTATATCCAGAGGGGAGGGTTGTCGATTGTCTGTTGTCGATCATTGATAACGAGATGGCATCGTTATTGATACGGTAATTTACTAAAAACACTTTACCCAAATATTGAACGTCAGTAAAAGATTAGAAGATATTTTACCTACACAACTTTATTACTGTTGACACGCATTTAATTATTAGTTTTAATATAAACTACCATAGGATGATTTAGAATTAAATAGTAGACAATTTAAATATAGTTTATTTATTATAAATAGGTACTTATAAAAATAGGAAAAATATTTTTTAGATTAAATAAATTAAAAAAAAACAATAAATTAATGTTTCCATAAATGACAATAATATCGACTTATCACATATTAATTAAATGTAAAATAATAAAGCTTGTAATATAATGTTTAAATTTTAAAAGTTAAACATCATATTATATAGCTAGGTACCATATGAAATAGAAAATATTCAAATTACAAAAATATCATGCGAATGTATATCTGAAACTATTCACTATTCGTTATTTATTTAAACAAATAAAGTTTTTCTTATTAATTAATCATCTCAAAAATACTGTAGCTATTGACTACTGTTTATGTGTATACATTTAACAGTTGACATACACAATTTCATATAAGTTTTGAAATTAGTCATGTTATGTTTTGCAAGCTAAATTATTTTGAACTATTTATAGTTTTTAAATATTTTGATAATAATGTATCTAAAATATTAAAATAACTTATGTATTATTATCCTTAACAGTCAATAATAATATTTGGCTAACATAATAAACTAATTTGATTTGATTTTAAAAACTAATATTTAAAAAAGTATGAATGTAAAAAATGTATAACTGATTATATTTATTTTTAATTTAAATCTATAAAATTAAAAATGTCATGATCCTTAGCGGCTTAACATGTCCTTATTTATATTTAAATGTATCTATTTATAAATATTTGATTAACTGACAAGAGATCACAATGTTTACAGGCTATCGATCTATTTTATTACACCGAAACCGTCAAAACTTCAAACATATGACGTTTGAGTAATTTAACTTATTTTATTTTGTTATACAAAACAAAACTTAACAATTATTTATGCATCTTCTAATGTTATAAATTACCAATTCGTATACGTATAACAATTATATTTATGCAATCAAAATGTTGCAAATGATGCATGGTGAAAATTGGATAGGTATGAATAAAATCGCATAAATACCTCTATGTATTTGTATTATTTATGAATTTATGACTAATAGAATTCTTTTGACTTACTGTACGCTTTGACCTCCAGCCTACATCAACATTTCAACTGATTACAATGTACTCCGATTTCTGTACACATACATTCTAAACATGGGTTGGAGAGTTCGGAAATTATTTTTCCCACTCGGTACATACGACCGTATATATTACAACCAGATATCTTCAGCATGGAAGCCAATAAATTAAATTCAGAATCAACTTTAGTTTTCAGTGGTGCTGTCACAATATTTGGTTTTACTTCGGTGTACTGCTTGAATTCAGACTGCAAACCGAGATCTACCTGTTGCTTAAAATTAGAATGCTGCTTAATTTCTGTCTGTTGTTTAAAATCAAAATACGGTTTGACTTCGTCTTGCTTCTTGACATCAAAATGTGTATTAATATCACTTTGATGTTTGAAATCGGCATAAATGTTGTCATTAGATTGAAACTTTGAATCGGTATGTGTTTTAAGTTCGGGGTTATCTTTCACACTGAAATGTGATTTTACTTCAGTTTGATGGTTACTAAAATTGTGGTGTGATGTTTTTACTTCATCATAAAGCTTTAAATTAAGTGGTGACGTAACCTGAACATTTTCATTAACATCGAAATGTGTTTTAACCTCGGCTTGCTGTTTAATACCAGATAAAGTGGTATCTGGTTTAATTTCTTGATGTGATTTAACGTCAATATGTTGCTTGATTCCTGATTGTGATGGCTTGTTATCAATGAGATACTTAGTCTCGGAATTCGGCCTGTCGTTATCGTGTTGCTTAATTTCAGTATTTGGTTTAGATTCTATAGGTTTGTATATTTTCTGGGGTTCGACTTTGTTATGTTTATCTTCTGAGGGTATTTTAGTATCTGAGTTTAAAAAAAGTTTGTGCTGTGGTGTGGGAAGTGACATGAAGTTGGTTTGTCCATGTTTAATATCAATCAAATGAACTTTTTCATCAATTTCGTCATCTGTACGATGCTCAATGCGAGTCTCTGATTCCATGTTATTTGTGGAAGAGGACAGTGAAGGCGGGGACGACGATTGTTCGGGTGTATCACCGTTGAATAAAAATGAAAACATACTTTCAAAACTATAATCTTCGTCCTCGAGTGGTTTAGGTGCAGATGTTGTGGCTTCTGTGGGCTTAATAGTTGCTATAGTTGAAGAAATGACCGATGCTTTTTCAGTGGTTGGGGCTGAAGTTTCAATCAATTTAACAGTGGATGTGATAGGTTTTAATGAAGTCGTTTCAGGAGACACGTGGAATGACTTTAGGGTGGTTGGCGATGAATTTATAACCAACTTATCAGTTGGTGGTGTAGAATAAAAAATATGTTCAATAACTGCATCTCTAATATCCATTGCGGTTGTAGTTGTAGTTGTAGTTGTTTCAGATGTTATTTCTATTTGTTTAATGTGTTCCGTAGTTATATCATTTTCATATTCATCTGTAATAGATAAAAAGCAATTGTTAAACGTTTTTGTATTGAAGATTCAAAATAATGTAATAAATAAATAAATTTAAATTTTATAACATAAATTATCAATCCAGTAAAATAAAACTACTTAAATATAATTAGAATAACCTTATATTAAAAACTAACATTCTAAATAAAATAAAGTTAGAAAATAAATGTCTACGAGAATTAAAAGCGTATAGGTATATAACATAGTTCATTAAAAAAAAACAAAAAACTTACCGCATATGATACGGCCACAGCAAGTGTTATTGTTCGGGTCATTGATTCGTTGGCAGCCTACTTTTACGGCTGGACAATTTTCTTGGCATACAATTTTGGCGTTAAAACAAATGCATATGTTGCAAGCACTTGGTTCGGTCAGCAACTCACCGTGTTTGTACTTCTTACCATTGGATATGCACCAAACTAACAATTATTAAAAAAAAATGATTATAATTTTTATAATACTAAAATTATTGTACTTTCATATTACTTTTAAAATTAATTATCTAATAAACATTCATAAAATGAATAACAATAGTATTTAAAAAATTATCACAAAATATTATAATTATATTATAGAATATTATTTAAAATATCTATTAAATTATTATGACTTTTTTCTATGTATAATTTATTTAGTTTCCTAACCAAATAATTGAATTATTATGGCTTTAAAAATTAATCTTATTTTTATACTTTCTAAAGAATTTTTTTTTTGTTTTTTTACATTAAACATTGCTTGAAAGTTTTCAATAGTATTTTTGTATTCCGAATTAAACATTTAGACAGGTTTTAATATTATGGAATTTTTTTTCATTAGGTAGTATGATAAATGCATTACAAAAAATTAATGAAAATCTGTGAAAGTATAAAGGAATATTTGCAAACGCATCAGTTTAAAAAATAAATATTGATTGTTTTTGGTAAAGAATAAATCAATTATAATAGTATAAATGTTTTACGAATGTAAAGATTTAATTATTCATTTTAAATTTTAAATAAATAATACAACACATATCTTATGATGGAAAATAATTCACTAGTGTAGTAAAGCTCAACGCCGAATCATTTTATGTTTGAATTTTTTTATTTTAATAACAATTAATTTTGAAATAATATTTTTTAATTAAAAATAAAATTATTTTATTACAATATAGATATTAAAAAACAGTTTAATTTATTTTAATTTTTAAAATAATCTAAAATGATACTGATGTTATTTCTATTATCAATTTTAATTTTAGAATTTAAAAATCAATTGACTAATAAAACTGTTAACATATTTAAAAATGTATTAAAAATAAAACAATAATATTATAAGTGCATCTCAATAAATTACCGGGTCCTATTGATTGGTGTCCTACAATAGGTTCATCGTGATGAATAGTAGGTTGTTCTGTTGTCTTTCGAAATTTGTCAGGTGTATAAATCGCACCATTTGAAGAATCTTTTGGAACGAATCCGCCTAAATATTGTACATAGTTTAAAACATTAGATTTAGATATTATTATGTATTAAATTAAAACTGAGAGTATTCTCTTAACAGTATATGTATATAATAAAACATATTAACATTACCTTCAGTCTCAATGGGTGGAGAAAAACTATTAACGACGGGCAAAGGAGGTTCTTCGACGTCTGATACATTGTATACACGTTCTACCATCGGTTGATAATTTTCATAAGCTGCAACAGGTTCATCAACAACTGCATCCGCTGCAACGAATGGTATGATTCTGCATATTGGGAATAAAATGTTATCAAATATTTTATAAATTCAACAAAAGTATTCAAATAATAAATTAATATTATTAAAAAAATTAAAAACTAATTCACACTGATTTTGTTAAATTCGATTGTAGTTTATATAAATACATATTTATGTGAGGTAATAGGTATAGGTTCGTTGTCACTGAGTTACTATTTTTCGGTTCTCCTATTATTATATAAGTAACTAATCCAGAAATTTCCAACAATCCTAACCCGCGGATGCTGCAAAATTCTGGATAATTTATTATATAATAACATTTAAAAAAAAAATAAGCCCAAGTGATACACTAGTTCCATACGTTACTTAATTTTTAATAAATTTTGTTAATCAAATAATATTATATAATAATATTTAAATATAAAAATATATAGTTAGTGTTCAATGTAATAATTTGTTTTATAAAATATAATATGTGTATATACCTACTTATTTTGTTTATACTTAGGCAATTAGCTAAATAAAACCAAAGTTACAAAATATAAATTTAAATACATCATATTATTATACTACTATTGCGTATTTAATATAGAGTATAGGCTATAAGGCGTTTTCGAATTTTTAGAATGCCATAAGTCAAAAAAGTTTGGGAGCCTCTGAACTAATTGATTAAAAGTTCAAAAATATTAGTTTCGGAGTATGATTAAAAATTATTAATGCAATAATAAAACTAGTATCTAAATCAATTTTAAAAAAATCTGTAAGGGTTATTTATTAAATTTAATTTGAAAAAAAATATGTATTGATTTACTTAATTTGTTTCAAAATATATTAAAAGTTCAATTTATACTTTTATTATAAAATAATTTTTAAATCAGTTTGGTAAATTTATAATTTATAAAAATTAATTAATTACTTGAGATTTGGTAAAGATGGTGGCAATGTTGGATCATCATAATCCATTTCAAAGTTGTTTGATTTTTCAGTGACATTTAATCTACCAAAGTCATCATGCATTAAACTATCAGGATTACCATGCCTCGATTCTATGGGTTCTTCTGTAATTTGATCAATCGTATTCTTTGAATCTACTGTGATATTGGATGATGCACTACCTGTCTCTAACAACATCTGTAAAACACACTGAAATGTAATTTATATTGCATAATACGTACGCCTTATAGTGAATATTATAAATTGTAATAAATTTATATTTCATGTTACTGAAACTGAATCTGAGTTCACCAAAAACCGTCGAAAATTGAGCATAAATGCAAATTTTAATAAAAGTATATTTACAAACATATTATAAATAAGTTAAACTGTATTCTCATCAAAAAATTACAAATTAATACTTTATAATTCAAGTTAACAGTTAATAATCACCAAAAACCTAAAAACTATCTACAGGGAGTATTCTGTATAGTGTATATTAGTATACTATAAATAAATTATATTTTTCTATACTGTTAGGCATTTGATTCAATATTAAAATATACCAAAACGATATTGTACTGAAAACGCATTGATTCATTATTAGTATTTCAGTATGCGCCATGAAACTTAAGTAATGATCTGAAACGTTATTTCATTGGAATATACATGAAGATAATATTGGTCGAATAAAAAATTACAATGGTACTAATAAAATAAAAATAATTATTATTATTATTTACCTGGGCGACCGTAGGCGTCTGCAGTGGCGAAGGCGGTGATGAACTACTGAGCTGGAAATCATCATCAACAGTCACGGTGGACGACAACATTGTCGCAACAACACCAATAGAAGTCGTTGTCGTGGGTGTGACAGTTGAACTGACATGAGATTCTAGAATGAAAAATTGATATATAACGGCAATTTATTTTATCATCCCGTTACGGACAATGTGCAGCATGCAGGGAAAACGAAAAACAAACATTTGCGAAACTTAAACGATGATAATATTATCATTGATCATACTAAAATGTTAATTATACATTTACCCGTATCTAGGATTAAAATACAGGATGATTCGCCAAGTATACTCACCCCCTTTTTTTCAATAATGCAATTATTCAAAATCAAAATATTTTTAGAGTTTTTAAAAATACGCTTAAAAACCATATTTCCAATTCATGAGATTATTAAATTTTTACTAGTTAAGTGTTTTGTGGTGGAGATACGAGATACGAATTTATGTTTTTCACATAACAACCCTGCTTTTATACAGTATATTATGTAATAATGAAAATGTTAACGTATCAAAATTGAAATTCGAACGAATAATTTTTGGATTATTTAACTTTGTGTACTAATGAGCACAATTTATAATTTATAAAAATGACTCAACTATTCAAGTATACATATAACAAATACTAGATCCAATATTTAATTTAAACTATATTTTTGTAAACCCATTTTTAAGGAAAAAGGCCTATTATCTTTAATATAAATATTTTAATAACTGAAAAACTAATCGTTCGATTTTTTTTATTAGTACACGAAAATTAAAAGAAAACATCATGTTAGATACTCCTTAAGTAGCACAAAAAATCTTAACAATTTAAAAACGTGGTTTAATCAGAATTTTATAAAATGCATTATTAAAGGAATAAATGGGGGGTAAGCAAGCCTAGTGAATCACCCTGTATAATATGGCATATAGGTGCGTCGGAGAGAGAAGTCAGTGACCCTGTGCGAGGAAACGCGCGCGGCGACAGCGGCGTCGAGACGTACCGTTGCTGCTAGTAGTGCTGCTGCAGTTGTAGCTCGTCGGACAGCAGTGCCCTTCCGAGTAGACCGGTCCGCAATTGGGCGATATTTGGGCGCGGATTGGCGGACATATCACCTTGTCACATCGCACCTGACCGTTGATGCAGAAACAAGTTTCGCACGACGACCGCGCCACGCCAATCACGGGCTCTCCCAGCGATATCAACCGACCGTTTATGCGACAATCTGTGTTTACATAATGCGCGAAAACCGATATCAAATATTTGTTTATTTTACAATATAAAAGTACACTAGACGATATTCTAATTATGTCTTACGATATCAACAATTGAATTGAACGGATACCGATTTTTACAGATTCAGACAATGTATGTTTAGGTATATAATATTTTGTTTCCTATATTGTGTTAAACAAACCAATGTAGCAGATATACGCATATATAGATACTATATTTTTTAGAGCTCTCTGATTTGAACGTGGATTAAGATTAACGCGATCACGTGTATTTAAAACATAATATTTATTAAATGTATTCAATTATAATATTATATTAAAAATATATATGTTAATAATTGCCGTAAAAAACTAAAAATCAGTAATATCTGTTACTATTATTCTAAAAATTAATGTTTCATTATAAGTAGAGTTAAGATGTTTATGATTTTGTATATTTTTTTCAGGTTGTCCAATAACTCCCATTTTTTATTTATAAGTGTATTGTGTTTTTTCTGTTAGCGCATATTTAACGGTTTTCGATACAAAATGCTGAAAAATACTGTAATTTTATATTTTATTAACCGAATTTGAAATAAGATTTATTATGTGTATTTTTGAAATTATCACTTATTTATTGTTGAGAATTTAATATGGTTATACGGAATAAAGGTAGCTACTTAAATATATACTTATTAGCACTAAATAGATGAAAATTTACAACGGAACATTTAAAACAAACAACAATTATCCAATGTAACTCTTTTTAAAATATATGTTTTTTATATTTTTTTTATATAACAAATAAGAAAATATAATAGACAATAGTTAATATAACAAGCACATAAAAATAGTATCAACCCAATTTGTTTATATTCTATTAATAATTAAATTTGTCTCTAGGTATATATGAATATATTGCATTTTTTATCCACATTTCTTTTTTTTTAATGCATATTTTTCAAATTTTTCATGTATATTTAGCTGTTTTTTAGTGTATAAACATCTTAACTCTAATAATAAGTATAATTATCGTAAAAATACAGACGGGTAAACCAAATGTTTTGTATTCAAAATAAATATCTGATTACCGATCATCGCTGTATATAGAAACTAGAAACCATCGGCAAAATTTATACGAAATAGTACTATTGAATATAAAATTCCACGTATAACAATAAACACGTCTTAATAAAAAGAAATGTACATGAAATAAATTCGCGTGATTGCATCTTATGTGAATTTTAATTTCACGTGTACTGGTGAACTTAACTACATGCGAAATGTAAACCTCTAATATTTTTAATAATAATTTCATGTAAATATCTATTATTTAACTGTTTTAGTGTAAAAAAAAATCCTAATAATTTTAGTTTCTAGACTGTAATTATTTATTATTCATCCAAAAAATATTGTTCTATTACCTTTAAGCCGAGCAGATAAGGAGGAATCTATTTCAGTGGTTGTCGCATCTGTTGTATTTTTTGTTTGTGCATTTTGTAATGGTGAACCTGTAAAATAAATTAATATAATTATGCTAAAATAAAAAAATATACACATATTTAAATGAGTTATTTGTAAAATTAACATTATTTTAACAATTTAATAACCAAATGAAAAATTTAATATAATATTAGTACACTACCAAACTTGAGAAAAAAACGGTCATGTAATTTTTATAGCTCGTTTCTTTTTAAACTTACACATGTGCAATAAAACTATTCAATCGCTTAAATTTATTTCTAATAAATATAAAGAACATCTTAATAAAAACATTTATACTTGCCAACCAAAATCATTTTATTTCAAATACCTAGGTATCTAAATTTATATACAATATATTTATTACATTCATAATATCTTGCCATATACACTTACATTTGTATCTAATTGGGCAACAAGTGTGTTTTTTATATATAGCTGTACAGCCTGGAATAATTAAAGAACATTGAGGCCGTACACACTGTTGATGCCCTTTGATGCAGTAACAATATTCACACAAACTGGAACTGTCCATCGCCGAACCTTCCGCGTAAATCGTACCGTTTATCACACATCCTTTCGAATAGAAAATTAATCAAATTTTTTTTCGAATTGGAGTTATTTTATTGTTTCTGATTAAATAAAATTTATTATCCTCGTAAATACCTTTAGGTAAACCATCAAATATCACAATTGCAGAATTGTCCATCCTCGCAGGTCCAGACCGATTTTGCAATGAAAACAGTTTGGAATGAACAGCATCAAATTGTTCTACAATCAATGTGGAAATCAGACTTTTAATTTTATTTTGAAAATTTTGTTGCATTTAATTAATAAAAATAATAGTAATATAACCAATTAATGATATTATATTAGAAGAAATAAGTTGATGCTAAATTATATTGTAACAAATTATGTAATTAAGTATGAAAATTTTAAATTTTAAACAAAATCAGTTAAAAATAATATTGGATTGATAAAATTAAAAATTAGTGAATAATTATGTTTAAAAAAAAACGTAATATTTTAAAATTTTCTTGAACCGTTTATCTTATTTTTATTGGTCATTTTAATTTTAACAATAAATAATTTACTGAATAGTTA
The DNA here is from genome assembly GCA_036289425.1 of Rhopalosiphum nymphaeae. Classification (NCBI taxonomy): domain Eukaryota; kingdom Metazoa; phylum Arthropoda; class Insecta; order Hemiptera; family Aphididae; genus Rhopalosiphum; species Rhopalosiphum nymphaeae. The sequence goes on along the minus strand of JAZAQC010000033.1, from coordinate 1,461,936 downwards.
ATTTGATTTTAAACAGTATAAAATATCCGTGCAGGTGTCAATAACTTATTATCCAAGTTACTATTACACATCTACAAGCATAAGTAATAGTACATATTTATGAGTTATGACATTGACTTTATTGATAATAATTTGAAAATAATCATTCATCAAGTAAAATCGAATATCATTTTTATTTAACTCCTTACAGTCTATATTATTATCTGTTCATATATTCATCAAACAGGTGCCACGAGTTATATAATAACTCTAATATTATGGTCTATAAAAATTCAAATGTTTTAATATTTAATGTAACGAATAATAATTAAATCTCTATATTTTCTAATATTCTACTGACATTGCAAATATCCAATATATCATAGATTTCTCTTTTTTTCTATAGATTATCGTAGTTTATAGTGTCAATTAATATAGTTAATTATGACTCCACAAATTTCATTGATTACTAAAATTTATCAATTATATGGGTTTATATTAATAAATGTACACGGATTTCACTTTTTCTATGTAAAAATAAAGCGTTTATGATTTATGTACTAATCTTAAATTGTGTTTGTTGTTCGGCATATACGTATGATTAGAAGATTCAAAAACGTATACACGTATATCTGACTGATTTTTAAAATTAATGGTATAGCTAACGGGATTCATAAATCGGGTGTGACTCTTTACATATTATACAGTATATCATACGTAGGTACTATATTCGTCGAATACAGTTGCGTGTGAATATTTATTCATCGTTAAGCAACGAACCTTGTTCATGTGGCAAATAATAAGCTAATATTTATTTTACATGTTTACTGTCTTAGAATTAATGTTACAGAAATTACATAAAAGCCAATTCGCTGCATTATTCAATTATCCTATACTTATTTTACTTATTCAGTGTTAACAACTATATTTTAGCGAAATATTTAGTTACACTAAAAATAATAAACTTCTAGAGAAGAAATGAAGATAAATAGTTTAAACAGGATTGAAAATTAAATCATAAAAAAATGTAAACAATTTTTTTAAGATAATTGTAACCATTTATTGCAGTTCATAATCTATTTTAGATTTTGAATAGGGACGATGAATGTATTAGTTTTACAGTAATATAGGTAAGAGCTAGAAAAAAATATTTCAGTATTCAACTTTAAAGATAGTCTCTAGTAAATACATAGTATAGGAAAACAATTAGGAACTAAATAATTACAGCAACGTCTCACATGAAAACAAAATTTTATTTTATTTTTTTGGTTTATTTCAAAAAAAAAAAGAACAGCTAAGATTGGAAATGTTTACCAAAAATATAAAAACTGAAATTTTTTGAACAAATTATAATTTTGATAATATTTCTAAGATTTTTAGATTTCTTTAAATTAATTACAGATTTTTTAAATTTTTGATTTAGTTTAATTTAAGTAATTACATTTTTATTGTATAGTTGAAAATGTAATACAGCAGTTCAAAAATATTAAAAAATTTAACCACAATTTTTTTTTATTATTATAATTGTTAAAAATTTAAATCTTGACAAAATTAATCAAAGTTAAGAAAATTTGAAAATTATTATTCTTTAGTTACAAATTCATACAGTTATAAATTTTAATTCCTAAGGAGTGAAAATGTAATATAAGATTTCTCTTAAGTTGTCTTTACCAGGAAAAGGTTTTGTGTAAAGCCTTATTAATTTTTTCTATTTTTTTTTTTTTAGTGTTTTTACTTTATAAAATATTTTTAGTTATTAAACTACATTTAAATCTTATAATATGTTATAACCCATCAACTAAAATTCAAGACCCAATTTTGGGGCATGACTGATGTGAGCTCGTAACCCATTATAGGTTGGGAACACTGCATTATAGTAATCTATTAAATTATTATGAAAAGGTTCACTCAAAATCTTCTATACATCAGAGCGAGCTCAATGGTTATTGTTCCATTGGGTTCAACTCATAATATATCCACGCTTCTCTTCACGTCCGTATATTTGTATTTATTTAGGTAGCTATAATACTCAAAACATTTTAAACTGAATATCAATTTTAAGGAAGAATATTAAAAAAAAATTGAAGGGGTACAACTTGGTTCAACATATAATTGAATATTAAAACAGTTATGAATTGTATAAGAAACTAATACTTGGAATATAATGGAACCTACATCAATTTGCATTAGTCATTGTCTCGTCATAAAACAAATTTGTTTTTGGTGGAAATGGTACTTAAAACTTAAATATAATTCCACAGTATAATTAACCGTTATACATTATACAAAATAATTATATATTTTTGAAGAATAATAACATCCGTTTTCTAATATCTGTAAACTTGTATTAAACATTGGTAGCTTCTTTAATAATTTTCAATAATATTAGCATTCATAAATCATAATATATAATGTTCAATCAAACATGTTTTGTTCAAATAATATATTTATTTTTCATCAAGAATAATCATTTTCAAATAACAATTTATAAAATTGTTTTACTGATAAAGTTCTTAAATTTAAAATAAAATTCAATGTAAGTTTTTGTTCAATACAAATCATCAGGCCACGAAACCGATTCAATTGACTGCATTTCAAGCATATGCGGTATTATGTCTCAATTTTCGTTATATTATCATATGATATTAAAAAGTAAATAAATCTGTTATAAAGCTATTCGAAAAATTCTTCTCTTTCATGAATGGCGATTTTTTCAACATAATTTGAATTTATATTCGTGTATATTGTAAAATTATTATTATAAATACTAGTTTTAAAAACTGGCAAAATATAATATTGGCAAGCGCACATCACTCTTTTTACTGGTAAACTGGTCTTGAATGAATGACCTGTGGCAGTGTCCGCGATGAGCGGAAGTCGACCTCAAGATATACAAAAGAGAAGAGGCGATAAAATATCACCACGCGTACATCCCATTCATAAATCAACCCGAAACACTTGTATTGTCATTTTCTATGCTAAACTTATTCAGCATACATACGATCAAAATTCCTTCATTTAAAACACCTTTCATTGCCATTTGTAAATTTGTAAAGTCCATTTATTTTGTATAGTTTTTGTGCAGTGAAACCAACTAATTATAGTTGAGTTATTACACAGTACACGCATGCCTTTTATACATTTTATGCATTTTACACATAGGTCTGGACGTCTGGTTGGTAATGAATAATATGGTATAATTATTTTAGTAACCAGTCACGCGTAATACAATTTTACGCAACCATGCCGTATATAATGCATATATATTTGTATACAAACAGTAAATTTATAATCATTTAACATAGCATGCCTGCAATATCATATTATTTCAAGTGATTATAATTTGTATTTTTATATATATATATATATATATATATATATATATATATATATATATATATATGTATGTATGTATATGTATATTGTGTACGTAGATATATTATAATAATTATAATAATAAACACTAAACAGTTCAAGAAATAGTTTTCAAAGTCTGAATCGAAGATTATTTTATCTATAGTGAGATATTCAGTAAGACTTATGAAGACATCATACCTTCTTCATGTGTTATCTCCGTCAAATAAACGTACAACTTACTATGAAGAAAGCAAATAAATGTTGTAGACATTTCGCAATCATCTGCCGTACTTATTGTTACCGAGAATTGTCCTATTATCAACCTTAAAGATAAATACATTATTTGTAACTTTACGTAGATTTTTGAAAACATTTTAATTATTAAGGAGTTGTGAGCATTATAATATTTAAATATTTTACATACTCATAAATCGTTTAAAAATTAAAATATTCCGAAAAGTTAGTATGTATAAGCAGTAATTACAGATAATACTTTTAACTTTAAATCTGATAATAAATCAATTCACAATAATATTAAAACTAATAACACAAAATTAGTTCGGATGAACACAAATTTGCTATATTGTAAGTAATGTAAGTCTGTAAGACCGAAAAAATACATGTAGATTCATGTGATGTTCACATCCTTTTATCATGTATGAAAAATTCGAGGTGAAATTATCAATCTTGTTTAATTTTAAACAATCATTAGTACGTAATATACTAATTATTTAAAAATACGAGATCCATAATTTAATGAATATTAACAATTTTATGGATTAAAGAATTATTTTTAAAAATTTTTATTTCTTTTTGTTCAATGACTTATTTTCTCATGAATACATAAATATTTTATAAATAATTTTAGCTTGACACTATATTAATATAAAAATCTATCAAAAAATGTATAAAGATATCACTACAAACGTTATAGTTAAATAGCTAGTACTTTTAATGTCTATACTCAAAATATTAATACTTTACGTTCAACCACAAAACATATTTCTATTAAGAATAAATAAAATATAAGATCTATTATATGTAAATGTAATATATCCTTAATCCACGTGAGATATTTATTATTTTATTCTATCTGCACGAATAACTTTTATTATACTCTAAGAGAGTTTAAAATGTATATTTTACCATAATAACATTGAAGGTGTGCACAACATTTGTTTTTCTTGTGGACAATCACACATCCCGGAGGTGGCGGATCTGGTAATTCTGGACATACTTGTAAATGGCATACTAAACTTCCGGTGACACACGTGCATTTTAAGCATGGTTGGTCTGTATTAACCAATGATCCTGGATCATAACTTCGTCCTTTATAATTACACCCGACTGATGCAATTTCTAAATTATAAATAAAAACTATAGTAGTGGTAAAAAAACATAATACAATGCATATTATTTATTTTTATTTTTAATATTATGTAAAGTATATTTAAAATATTATACTGACACTCCAGCTCATACGGTCTTTGCATTCATAAAAGTACATTATAAATTTCTTTTAAATTAATAGGACGTTCAATTGAAATTAACGCAATGATCGAATGAACTGTTGTTCGTATATAAAATCAATAAATAAGTATGACTGTAAACATCATCAAACATTTATTTTATTAAAAAAAAAAAAAATACGTTGCAGTAATGCGCACTTTTCTAAAAATATAAATGTTGTTTGTTCAAATGGAGCATATTAAAAAAGTAATTATAAGTAATAAGTATTAGCTGACAATTGAAAGGATTTTCTAAATACAAATATTTCTTTAAGTTTAAAATATTTAACAACTAACATATTGTAATAATACTGTACATAACTCTTCAATAATATAAATTTAAAGTCTTCTTATATAAATCTGAAATGTATAAGAAAAACTGTAGATATGGTAAATTTAATGAACTTTGCAAACAATTATTTTGTATACAATGTTATAACATATTATAATACTTTATCATTTCCGTCACGTCTAATGAAAAGATTGTATATCATTGAATTTTTTAGGTGCAGGCAATAAAGAAAAATAGAGAAGAGTCCGACTAACGGTACACGTATAATACAAACGCCACATTACCTCTTTTTGCCATTCTATAGTCTACAGTGTTTAACTCATTATTATAAATATATACAAACATATGAAAATATTAAACAATACATGAAATATTAAATCGTTTATATATATATATATATATATCTAAAATGGATACAAGCTAATATGGGTAATTATACTACTTATGCACGCTAATAATAAATGGGTTAGTAATATTACAATTTGTAATTTATTTTAGCAAAAATATGTATAAGTATAACGATTTATTTTTTAATTTATAAACAAAACTTAATCAAATTCTAATTTTTTTGATTTTTACTTAAACAAATAAGTAATAAAAGGCCATAGCAATTTCTTTTTTTAATATTTGAGTGACAATGGTTTTGTGAACATTTAGTGTTTAACACTAGGGATAATAATGTAGTGGTTTCCCCTTGGCTTCCATATCACAGTAGCATCCTATATTACTAAAGAGTGCTGTTCTAGTATAAATTAATTACTATTTATTTAATATTTGTAAAACTACATTTACTTATAAGTTACAATAAACCAATTCTAAGTAAGTTTTTAATTAATAAAAGAAGATAAAAAAAAAATGAAGTATCATTTCTAAACAGTAAAGCCGTAAACTATTCTAAATATATATATATATATATTATTGTATGCAAATAAAAATGTATGTATTTAATTCTGGCACCATTTACAATAATATTGTTTTGGTTACCTTAATTAATACGACTTGTCAAGATCGTATGAACTTATGGACCCTAATATAATATTATTTTAGAGAATATAATTTAATTAAGTGTAGTGTTACCTATACAAGCTATAACAAAGTAAAATTAATTAAATAAATAGATACATAAAATCGATAATATAATACAGTATTTCAATTTTGAAACACAAAATAGAAACTACCTTTAATTATTATTTGAAAATGTATTATAATTTGTAGCACACTAGCTATAATATATTTATGTAATTGCCAATAAATATAAATGAAACACTTATCAGTCAAAACCAAAATTTAAAATACAATTCATAATTTTAAATAAATGTTTTACAATATCACCGAAAATTATATTTAGTTTATTAAATATATATTTAAATATATCATATATCTATCATCTATTTAAAATGTTGATGTTTCATAATTTAAAAATAGAACTTATAATAATTGTATTTTAATTACGCATTATAAATTATGTGCATATGAATAATAGTACTTTTATGTGTTAGTAAAACGTGATAATTTTTTGGAGCAATTTGAGCCTATGATTTATAATTGATGTTCATATATGCGTAACTGCAAATGAGGTCGACCAATTCAAAATTCTAACTGTTACGTGAGAACTTGGTTTTATTCTAAAATCATTCACATACGAATAACGTAATTTTAAATAATGATACTATAATTTATAAATTGTAAAAAAAAAAATACTAACGGTTTTCTTTAACTGTATTATCTACCTACGTTTCAAAATAATAAGGTGAATGCTGCACCCTTAAGACTTTTTAATATTATTTGCATGAGTTAAAAATACAATGAAATAAGTACAGAATAAATATTGTAGGTATAGTTTATATAATAATTATAAATATACCTTTAATATATATTAAGTACTGGTAACTTTATTTATTTAAATTTGTATGTTTTCAAAAATGCTTTTAATTGTAGTTTTATTGATTCTAAACAATGACATAGCTGTGAAGATTACATATTATATCATTCATAAACATAATAGAATGAGCTTTTAAATAACCTATAATGTTTATAGCACAAAGTGCTATATATTTGCTATTTGGTTTTTTTACCAAATGATAATTCTAAAATGGTATATGCTATATACTATATATATATATATATTAAACATATACATACATTATTATACCTTAGTAGTTTAGAATATATTATACAATACTGTATAATAAATGATAAAATATTTTAATTAAATGAAGTTTATAAACGTTGTAAATAGCAGCATAATGTTTAATTACTGATATATTAACGGCGATATGCAATATCTACTTAATATTCAACTTAGAAGATATCATAGCTAGAGATCTACCATAAAAAATACACTTTTACAGCTTACAAATAATGAAATATATACCTACATATGTAAATTATATAAAAACCTAAATAGTGAGTTATATTGTAATACCTTATATCGCGCATTAAAGAAAACCATTAATATTTAACAAGAATGTGTTCACGTATTATTATCATAATATCTTAAACTCTAACTTACACGGATCTAAACTCATCAATAATCTAAAACAGTAAAATTCAATACATTTTATACTCGAGGCTTCACTGTTTTACCAACAATAAAATTATGATTATATATACCTATAAACCTATATCATATAATTCTGTGTATAATATGTTGCTTTAGTGTTCTGACAGCTTTAGGTCAAGTTGTCAAAATGATAACTCCTACAGTGCTAGTATTTTAGGTACTAAACCCACTAACCGAACCCAGCATATATTATTATGGTGAACAACATACACTACTCTGCGGGAACCAAGCAGACGGGACGTACACAAATACGTGTAACACACACACACACACACACACACAAACACACACACAAAGGGTTAATGTACAGTTATACGACGATGGTATCTTGATTTTATAAAACCCAAATTAACGGTGTGTGTAGAATCAAAAACGACCATATACATACAAAAAGTGTACTGTGTATTTTTACATAAACACTGTGACGGAGAAGTTGTATGAGTGTGCACGTGTGTGTATGTATGTGTGAGAATATCGTGTTGGGCTCACGTCTGCCTTCAAGGGGTTTCGCGTTCATGGAAGTCTGCCGCCCGTGTGTGGGTTTCCTGCAATTCGTAATTACATCCTTAAGCGGCGTGTGTTAACCGTGAGAAAGTTAATACGCATAATACGCTAACTTAAGATAGGATTATATAGACTTTTATTGTTTAAGAGCTTCATAATATCATATAGCTAAATTATTCAGATTATTTTTATTCAACGGTTAACCCTTCCGAAAAATAATTATAGATCAACGTTGCATTGTGCACCAAAAATAATGTTCTGCGCTACATTTTATAATGTATACGTTTGTATATATTATATATATAAATGTAGATTGTGTTGCAAAGTGTAAACGTCATAATATAAAATGATGGTGGGTATTTTAAGTTTAAACGATAAAACGAAATCACCGGAAGTATTACTATTAACAGGTTCACATTTTGCCATATTACCCGCATAAAATTTTTAGTTACCTATATTTTTTAATATATTTTTCTTTTTTGGTAAATTAGAAACCGTTTAAAATTGCTCATGTATCTACCCGTATTTGTAGTTTGGAATAAACATTGATATAGTTAATTTAAATATTACAATTTACAATTTATATTACATGGTTATTGTAAAGTACTTGTCTATAATAATATATTATATAAGTAATCCATTTTATATTCGGGTAGACATAAATAACTATGTTTTTCGGTAAATCATCAATATAATATTTATCTAAAATTTTTTTTTTAAGTTAAAAATAATTTGATTTAAAATAAAATGTACAGATACATATGCCGGACTACCGTTGTTAAATGGTCTTTCCACTTAAGTCACACTTCAGCTTATCAATTCAAATAATTTACCTTTTTGACTTGTACTAAAAGTTTATAGATTATTGGATTTCCTAAATAAAAAAATAAAAAAAAACTCATTCATACAACACCAAAGATAAACTTATTGAAAATTCGAACAAGAATTATTCGTAATCGTATCAGAAAAATAAATTATATTTTTACTCGTTATTACTTAAGTATATTATATTTGATTTAATATTGTTATATATATGTGAGTGCAAGCATATAATATGCGTGTGTACACGAATGTATGGTTGTGCGTGTTGTACCTATTAACCCGAGTAATACCTATTATTGTATCCTGCATAGATCGATGTGTGGCCGTCTGGAGACATCAGTATTTTTAATTGCGGCGGTGCAATTACAAAAGAAGACGGTAAAACAGAGAAGGAAAAGAACATTCCCTCATTCACTGTACGTTAATTATTTAAAGTGGACCATGTACCGTGTTGGTCATTAACTAATTGCCCGGCCAGAACCGATCGGGCAATATTTTCTTGAGAAAAATGTCGCCGGTCATTTTTTTTCTGAATCCACCTATACACGCTTGATACATTTTTTTCTTCATATTTTTTTCTCTTATACCATTTCTTCTTATTTCCTGTGGCCGATGGGTTTCCGTTGCTATTTCCACGACACTAGATCAACGGTTTCTGATGCAATGCCTTCACTATAGTATTTCAGAAGCGTGCCGATTAAACATACAGAAATCTCAATAATTGCTATCCAAGTCAATGATACATACCTACCTACCCTAACTTGTGTGACTTTACAATGCTTGGTGACCCACGCATATGATATATATATATTATGTGTTTTTATTATTTTTATATAATTATAGAAACAAACATATGCTTACAAATCGTATTTGTGCATCAAGCTTTAGTCTAACCTAACTATTAATAACCAACCATTTAGATTTATAATTATTTCATGTATACAAATTACATTTTCTAGAACATTAGATACATATATACTACACGCAAATAACTATACTAAAAAAATATATTAAATAATTTTAATTTATTATCATACAAATTGAACCATTAATCTATAGTGGCGGTTAAATTATTAACATAAAAATGTCTTAGGGATGAAATTAAATACGTATATCCAGAATCATTAATATTACATTACATAAGTAGTAACTTACTAGTAAGTTATTTCTGTATTGAAATCACTAATTTCTAAGCAAGTTTAAGCTTTATGTCACATGAACATATTGAATCAATATTACCACGGTCATAAAATTTCAAATTTACTGTAATATACAATTGTTTGGTACATAAATTTCTCGATTACCTACTATTGAGAATTTCTTTCTGCTGACCTTATGTTCAATTTTTAATTGGAAGACACTAAGATATGATGTTAAATTTTTGAATTTTGCGATAAAAAAAACTACGTAAAACCTTATTCCCACGCGGAATATAAAGGTAAAATAAATGTTAATTGAATACATAAATAATTTAATAGTTGATATATGATAAATTTCAATTTTACAATATTGTAATGAGTTAAAAATATGGTAAATAATGTGGATGGGGTGTATATCATTACAATATTATCAATCTACATGTATAGCAATTACCCGTGTTTTAAAAATATATTACGATTCAATGTTTATATTAATCCTGTAAGTCCCTGGTAAGGTTAACCTGATGAAATAGAAATTATAATAATACTATTCATTATTAATATTATATCACCAAAATACAATTGGTGATAATTTATCAAAACTACCTAATAATAAAGATTAGCTATAGTCTAAAGAATTATTGTTACAAGTGAAAAAACATTTCCATTGTTATAATATATTATTATGACAGTAACAATAGCCATGCAGGTATAATACAATATTCTATATTTTATAATGTTTTTGATAACCTCACTCAATGTTTTACGTCTTCTAATTTCTACACCAGTAAATTTTATTCTACCTAGTAATTAGTTAATTCTGTTATATTGACTTTAGTTCTCTGAAAAAATCTTCGTTCTATAATCGTATATTAACAACATTTTATCATACACGATTTGTCAATGTTAATATTCTACATCAAAATGTTGTACAGAAATTAGTAATAAGCTGTTTTTGTTTATAAGTTCTAACTACCAAACTTTAAATAATATATAAATACATAACATACAGCTGCATATAATAATAATGGTAACAAATTAGAAGAAAACGTCAAAAGACATAACTAGATATTTAAATTTGTTTCTTTAATAATATACAAACGTATACATACTCAAAATATTTGTATAGTTTTTATAACATTCATAATATAGGTACCATTTATTTTTCGCTTGAAAATTGATTTATAAAAACGAATCAAAAATTAGTGTCTACTGTCTAGCTATAGATTACTTTTGTACATTTATTATTTCTAACAAAAAAGGTATGATAATAATTAATAATAGTTGCTATAGGTACGTCGTAAAACCATCATAATATAATATATATATAGGATATAGGTATATAAATAAACCATTTCAGATTTTTTTCGATCAAAGGATCCTGTAACTTATATTTACGAAACGTTAATATTTGATATTATATATTTTTACTGAATAATAAAAAATATATATGTATACATTTTTTTACTGGAATGCTAACCATACAACAATATATTTTTGTTTTTAGTGAATTACATTTATATACATAACGATCAACAAGACTAGCGATGAACTTTTATTTCTATTTCGTACAGACATTTTTCTGTATCATATATTTTTAGGGATTTATAGCTGGTAACATATTATTATACTCTTATACTGTACAGTAGGTACATACAGGTATTTAATACTTTCATAGGTATATGCTGTATGTTTTTTTTTATTTTATTTTTATATAAATTAACGTTTAGCATCATATGAAAATTATTTATAGACTAATAAATGTCACGACATTAAATCCCTAAATATAAATCTTATTATTTCATTACCGGTGGCGTTGACCGAAGCGGCGTCGACGTCAACCTCTTCGTCGGTGGTTGCGGGCGCGACTTCGGCGACGTGTGTAGCTAACCCATGGCTGATCCCGAACGACCGATCCCAGTCCGCAAGCAGCATCAGGAGCGCGACCATCCACGGACGAACCATCGTACGCAGAGTGATGACCATACGACCGCGTGGTCAAGCACAGACTGTTCTGGCGCACACGACCGGCCACGCGCCTCGCTTCGCTGCATCATATACATCATATACACGTACGCGCGGTATATTACCTCTACGCGTGCACACAGATATGCGCGCGCGCGCATATGTGTGTGTGTGTGTGTGTGTGTGTGTGTGTATGTGTGTGTGTGTATTATATTTATATATATTTATATATATATACCTGTACGTGTGTCCGCGAGCGCGCGCGCGCGTGTGTGTTTAGTGCGTGTAATGTTTCCAGCCAGCTATCACCGTTATCGCCGCACCATTGTCGCTGTCGCGCGAGTGCACCGGAGAAACGGCGTCCACCACGGCGACCCATCAAACGACATGACTACAGGCCGCGCTGCAAAGGTCACCACAGTCAACCGTCACCGCTAAACGTAAGCCGTATGGTGTGTGTCCATCTTATCGCTTTTTTAACGCCGCAACATGGTGTGTGGTCATCGTCGTTTCGTGCAATTTGTCCGGATGTATATTATATATTTCCATCGTTTATAAAATATCAGTCGAATCGTTTACCGCAAAGTGACGCTGAGGTCAAATTGTTTCTGCAAATAAGAAATTTCATCACTATACCGTTGTCGACATCTTGGAGTATTCATACAAAAAAATTTTCTTTTAACGCTTTTGTATTACAAAATAATATATTCCGGAGAAGAGCAAATTGTAAATGAATAAATAAAAATACCGTCGGCTACAAAAACTTAGCGTAAACTTACACGTATCACATATATTATAATATGGTCCGGTAAACAATAATTGTATGTTGTGTAGTTTGTGGACAGTGTTATAAATAATATGTATAAGTACCTGTTCAAATTTAATTCACGGTACAATTGACGGCAATCATGACTATAATAACTACGTTATGTATTGTATCGACTGTGTGATATAAAATAGATTTTACTAATGCATAATATTATATAAGAAAATCTAGACTTTACATTAAGTCAGTTGAACGAATTCACCGATATAATAAAAATTACATACATACCGAGAAGATGAACGATAAACGTGCTAACTGGAATCACAACTTTTTAAAACAAAACCAAATAAACCAGTTACAACAAGTAGGTACCTACCTACACTACGTTCTCGTCATTAACACTATCGTTTCATTCATCAAACATTCAAATATATAGATAACCGTAGTACATTAATTTAACAGTTTACTTACTATTCAAACGGAAAAGAAAATAACTGATAAATTATATAATGAAGTTAAAATAATTTGTTTTAGATTCTGAGTGAAATAGTTTTTATAACAACATAAATTTAACATCACATCATTGAGGATAAATAAAGTACGTTTTAATGTATTCAACCGTTTTTTTTTTAAATTTTAAATCATTTTTAATTGAAACAGTACAATATTAAATAATTTTTAAATATCTATAGTAGATACATTAATTTAACATGTTCAATATAATAAGTATGTAATATATATTAACATTATTAACATTAATAACATAATAATATCATTAGGAATTAAGAAATTTCCCATTAGTTACACCTTTGATTTTTTATACCATTTAAATATATTTAATAAACTATTATCGTAGTATACCTATGTAATTAGCATAATATTATTCAACTGTACCGTCTCTACCCTAATCATATATATAATTATATCATTTAATTTTAAGTATATTTAATAGTTAAACATTTCAAGCACTTAGGCATCATTAAAACAGATTATGGAACATTAAGAAAAGAAATCACAAGCAAAATCAGACAAGCAAAAAATAATTTTCTCAAAAAAAAAAAGTACCTTAAAAAATAAGAACATAATTATTAAAAAAAAGCTAATAAAAATGTGTGTTTGGAAAGTGACATTATATGAAATATAGATAATAAATAATGAATAAAAGGATATGTTTGAGGTTCTAGAAATTTAGTGTTCGAAAAAAATGCAAGAAAGAAGTTGGACTAAAAAATAACAACTGAAAACAACGAAGAGTAATAGATACTCTAAATAAAATGAGAAGGTAGATGATAAGGTACACCTTTTAAGTATGGTGACGAATTTACGGTTCTATAACTGTTCTATATAGTTTTATTAGTTTTATACAACTCATTTGTGGCGAGGGAGGAGCTATATACGCTACTGTTGACATGAGACTACATTTTTTATTTTGTCTAAGACCACAAAATTCCTAAATCAGTTCCTAATTTCCTACAAATAACTCAAGGACGTGTTAAACAATAGGAAAATGGGAAACGTGGAAAAACATTTATTGTAAATAAATTTGTTATAAACCAATTAAGATTGAAAATTTAAAAAAAAAAGTGAGGTAAGGTATGGTGATTGTTCTACCTCAAACACCTTCATATCCATCACTGTATCGATAGAATTGTCCTTATCAATAACATTTTTCTAGTTATATATTTATATTTTAGTAATATATACTTAAATATGAATTTATTCCTACTATTCGTTCTACTATAATACATAATAATATAACACCCACATAGGTTATCTCTGTCTTACGAACGTAATATTACCGAAATGTATAGTTTTGAATTTCCCCTTAATTCTGGTGTAAAGCAACCCAACTTGATGATACGTGTATGTCATCATATTTTATCACCAACACTAAAATGTTTAGAAATTATTTTATGTTTGCAACTTTATACTAAGCCTAGAGGCGTCTTCAAAGTGGGAGGTGTAAGTCACCTATACTTTGTAGTTTCTTAAAACTTAGTTTACTTCTGTAACTTAATTCTATCTGTATACCTATCAACCTATCTAAATAACTTCATTAATATTAACACTATTGTATATTTAATATTATTTATCAATATAATAATGTAATATACTAAATACATTATACAATATACATACTTAATATTAATTATACTAATATTAAGATAATTTATTATATATTTTAATAAATTTAAATTACATTTTATAAAATAATGTGTAAAATAATAAAATAAAATATGCGATTAAAAAGTATTTCAGGAATAATTCTAAGTCGAAAATTAAGCCGATGCGGTGGCAAGGTGGGCATTTGCTCCTGTCTGATTTCAAAAGCAGCCCAATGGGCCGGTATCCGGTTTTTGCCATTTAACCATCATTATATTTTATTAGTGCAAAAACATGATAATTTTTATAAAATATTTTACAGTCTACCTACTAAGAAATTATCGTCACAATGATACATTTTTAATTAATTGATAGTTGGAATAAATTTATATTTAGACACATGCGGGACGTATATGTATATTTTGTGTGTTTTTCATACTTTGTGTTTTATAATAGTTTGAATTTTATATTACTTCAGCATATTATATTATTAATAATTAATATAATCAAACTTTGTATAAAATATATATTTTTTACAATTTCAAGTACTATGATCATATTTAAGAAGTTTTTCTTATTTTTAGTAAAAATCGTAAACATTTTGTGAAATGGAAACTTTTATTCTACGCTTAGGTAATGTAAGTAATTTCTTTAAATCAAGACCGCCTAAACCAAATGAATATTAATTATTTAAATATGTTCATACAGTCACCACCATTTGTCTTTAATAATTTATTTATTAAAATTTTAATTTTTTGCAACTTTTAAATATACATAAAATTGAGGTATTATCTTATCACTGTTATTTTTTTAACTGGATTAATATTCAATTTATAATAAAATACATATGGCACACCATTTCCTTTATATTTATAAAATATTTCTAGAATAAACATTTTTTTTCGTCGTATCAGTAATGATAAAATAAAGTTGAAAATTTCTAGGGTTGAATTTTTTTCCTACAAGCATTCCTTATATTTTCCGTTGACTATTTCACAAAAATTTACTCGTACAGGCGGTATTAATATAAAACAAAATTACACTAAAAGGATGCTACCCTTCTATATGTTGTTTTCATCTTACAAATGTACTACAAAACAAATTTGCATTCAGTAGAACCAATTGTGTGTTCTGACCTTTTATAATAGAATACATTGACTAAGTATCAAAGCTAAAAGTAAGAGCATTATCTGGACTTAAGCGTTAATTTTTTTTCGTTATTTTAATTTATAAGTTAAATATTATAATTTTTAACTAGTAAAAATATTTAAAGTATTCATACCTTACTAAAAATTAAAATATCGAAAAAAATCAAAGCTTCAGCACAGCTAATAATGTTCATCTTTAACTTTAATAAAAGGTCAATTCACCCTAATATTATTAAAATTAAAAAAAAAAAATTGATTCTACTGAACACAAATTTGCTATGTTATATGTTTTTAAAACAAAGGAAACACACATGCGGGATTGCGTCCTCTTAGATTAATAATAGTTTTCATTTTACGAAATAGATAAAATTTGTATTCATTTCATATGTCATTTACATGTCCATTATAATACGTCTAAAAAATATATCGGTTAAAATAAAACATCAGTTAAGAAAGGCAATTAAAAATGAAAAATAGAGAAAGTTAATATAACCATTTGGTGTATTTATATATTATGTTAAAAAACATAGTTAAGGATGTTTACAAGTAAACTCTATGAAAGTTTTAATTCGTGACAGAAGTCAGAAAGTAATAGCATTTGGTATATATTGTTTAAAGTATAAACATTAAACAGTATTCAGTAATATATATTATTTATAAGTATTCAACGATAATAGCAATATCTAGTCACGGGTTCAAGTGAAAGCCTAAAGTCATGATGTTATTTATGGAATAATTCTCGTTTGCAGAAACTATGTTAATTTTTCATCTTTATTATATACTCACGTATTACCTACATACAGTTTCTTTGTTTTAAAACACATTAAAACCTAGACAGGTTACTGAAATACTGTTTTACTGCCACTTGTTACTATTATTTTGCTTTCTCTAATAAGTATAAAAATGTTGACTTGAGTTGCTGATACCAAAATGTTAACCATAACACGGATCATAAAATATGATATAAATGTATATTGCTACAATATATATTACAAAAATAATTAGTAACGTACTTAATAAAATCAATTTTATAGTTTATACTGTTTATAATCTTTATACCTACTAATACCTATTACCAAGTTATACATCAAAATTATAGGTATGCATGTTGAATAAATTAATTGGAGTTAATAGTTGATGATCACCTTGAGTATTAAAAAACATAATAATAATACATATTATTACTTTCTCCTTTAAAGATATGGATATCTTCAAAAGAATTTTTGATTAAAGGAATATTAAATACTTACATGATACTCGGAACAGATTCAAAATATTGCTAAGCACTAATTTTAGTATACATCACTATTCGCTTATATACTTATACTATATATTTTTCATTAAAATGGAACTAAAATAATGTAAATCAGTCATTTCTTCGTAATAATGATTTTTTATTTACTAGATCATTATAACATTTGATTTACAGTTAGATTTTATAAAAGAAACATTTATATATATATTATACTTACTTGTTTCTATAAAACCATTTTAAATCTAAATATATTTTAGCATAAATTTCTTTTACCATACTATTATATCTATCGTTTTCCTCAAATTTATTGCAGAATGCGAATCATTATTGGCATATAAACATAATAATACTACGTTGTAGTACATCGGTGTACTGTTCATTCCTACATTTTAACATACATTTTAAAGTTTACTCTAATCATAATTATAAATATTGTTCAATAATTTAATCCTCACTTCTATGGTACCTATTTATTCGTATAGTTATAGTATAAATAACCAAATTAAATATATTAAATCAATTCGCCTTAACAACAAAATTCAATAGATCCTCCGTGGTTTGTATTAGGTACTTATATATTGTAATATATTTAGGAGTATAAGTACATACAACACATTTACAGATAAGGAAATTAATCACGTAATCCAATTTTTAAAATTGTGCATCCAAATAATTTATTATTAGTATTTTTTAAGCTAGAATCCTGGAACAGTAGATAAATAAATAAACATTGATATTATTAAAACAAATTATACACATTTATTCTTTTAATTGAAATATTTTGAGATAAAATATATAAATATATATAAACACGGTTTAATAGTATATTCGTATGTAGTTACCTAAATAAATTGATTATAACAGATCATGTTTATTGTTTGTAATATCTTTAGGGCATATAAGTACTGACATTAAATAATGATTATCCATGCATAGAAAGTAAATCTAAATAATGTATATATGTATAAGTATTTGTCAAAAAAAAATATTAATAATAATGAAACAGTGGGTGAAAGCACTTCCGTCGAAAAATAAAAACACTTTCTCTGTTAAAAACTAATCGATAACAATATTGCATAAGAATCGTATCATGTAAATGCATAAGGTGTAATAGAATTCAACGTTGAAAAGTATTAGAAAATATAAAAACATTATTATTCGGACTGCGGTTGACACAAGTTATTCAGACTTATTTTAGGAAGACAAACTAAATAATATTAAGTATAGATCAAATTAAATTATATAATCATGTTTTCACTGTTTTCCAACTTGGTCAACTTGAGTTTGCAGGTTGCTAACCACCTCTGGAGGCACGTGGTCGCCGAGGATCTCGAATAGGTTGATAGCCTGTGAGCCAGGTATTGACTCATATGCGACCAACTCTACACCTTCTTGAACCTTTTGAATTTGAGCATTTTGTGGTATAAGATGTGTGCTTTGGGCTTGCCTGATGGCTTCGTTTGTGAAAATAGCTCCATCTTTAGATCCTTGAGGCATTGCTAGGCACATAGCCATCATGCATGTGCCCAAAACCACAACGGTCATAAATGAATGCATAGTTCTAGTGGGGGAAAATATATTTAAAAAAACTCGTTATGCCATGACCCAACATGGTTAATTCATATAAATACAATTATTATAATTGATAGGTATATCAACATAATATATTAATATCAATATATTATATGTAGCTATACATAATTGTACATTACACATTCAAACACTCCCTATATGACCATACATGCATATTATATATTTATATAATATATAATATTTTAAACTCCCACTAATTTATATATTTCATAATCTAAAAATCCTAGAAAAATAAATATTTCAATGACGAAATCTAAAATCAAATGTACAGCCCAAATTAAGTGAACATATTTATCAATTTTATCGATAAGTAATCATGAAAAGGTCATCCAATTTATTCAGTTGGATATAATTATTATCACTGACAAGGTTATAATTTTTGTTGAAATTCCAACTATATCATCTAAAAATAAAATTATAGTGAAATGCGATAAAAATATGCCAAATTACTTAGGATACCAGACTGACACAATTTCAGATTATTAAGACTATACTACTATATTATATTATACAATAATGTATAATAGTGTTAAGAAGACATTTCATCCCCTGGCCACTACATATGTTGTCAACGTTTTACAAATATTGAAACATACAATTACTATTGGTATTATCCATATAGTAGAGATTAAAGTACATTATTACGAATTTGTGTTTGAACAAATTTTGTGTTATTAGTTTTAAATGTTTTAATATTAGAGTGGATATCAATAATATATCTCTAAACTTAAAGGAAAGAATAATATCTATGTTTTTACGTTGGTTTTTACGACAATTTAATTTTTAAACAAATTACGATTAAATAAAATATTTTAATTTAGAAATTCTCATAACTTAAATAAAAATTAAAATAACGTAGGTACAAGCATAGATAATATTCTTACCATTAAATTTTATAATAGGTCAATTTACTCTTGTATTAAAAAAATGAATTAACACAAAATCGGGTGTGAACGCGATCTTTAGAGTGACATTTTCCTAAGTAATCTCCAGTCAGTAAAATAATTTCCAACACAAAACAATATTTATGACTGCTCATTAAAATAGTTTAAAAACATTAATATTATACAAGCCTACATAATTTACGGTCCTTTAAAAACAATAACCTATATAATGTATAAGTGTTACATATGCTTATTATTAAGGCTCAAGTATATACAAAAAAAAATATACTTTAGCCTTAATAAAAATTATTATACATATAAATAATTTTTTTAAATTATTAAGTAAATAAAAATTATTACGATTGTTTGCTTTTCCTTACAGATAAATTAGTCGATACGCAAAATATGTATTCAATTTATAAAACAAAAAATAAATAATGTAACCATACCTATAATAGGCTATTTGTAAATTATATCAATCAAAAACATCGATCTATAAAATATTTTAACTGCTTAATAAAATGAAAATTATTTTTTTCATTTTTAAAATCAATATTGATTTTTTTATATATAAACTTCATTCGTTCATTCTAGGTTATGCCTTATAATTAAAGTAATTTCTTTGTAATGTTTAAACAAGTAGACAAGTATAAAATTATGTTTGCTGATAAATTAACTAATGGCTGTTTGAATTTCAGTTAAATTTATAATTAAAAAAATATTTAAATAAATTAATAAAATTAAGTTAAGTTTAAATTTATTTTTTCATACCTAATAATCATCATTGTTTATTGCTGTTACATATTAAGATTATATATTAAAATAAAATAAATAAATATAGCTTACCTGAGTTAATAAAACGTTTGTTAACTTCGATGTGTTGACTCAGGAGTCACAATATAACGAAAGAACGCAGTGTTTTATAAGAGGACTAAGACAAATCGAGTGATGCGAGTACTCAAGTGGGAGTACTGTTAGTAGCGAATTGAAATACTTTCTCCAGGATAATTTATGAAAAACCTTTCATTAAACATAATACGCACGTGTCAGTGTCAGTGGATATTCATTTAATTTTGTTCGGTGCAAGTTTCCAAATAACTGAGGTGTTTTCAATATTAATATTTGATGCATTAAAATATTATTAAAAATATAAAAACATCTTTTATTGATAAAATAATAGTTTCTAAAAATCACACAAAAAATATAGCAATTTGATCGTTGTGCGCACGATTTGTTACTAATTTATAAGTATCAATAAATTATTGTAAAAAGAAAATATTAATTTAGCTCAGTAGTTTGCTTACCCAAGTTGAATCATTAGAAATAAATCGTCCAGAAGAGAAAACAGCTATATTGTTATTTTAATTTGTGTCTAATATGTTAAATCCTATAAATACCCACAATCTAAAACAAATGTAAAAATACAAAACATAAGTGTATTATAGAATATAGATTATATAGTAACTAATAAGTATCTACCGGCTACCTAGTATGTACATAGTATATTTATATATATAATTTTCATATATTATATTATATAGTAATAAAATTGCATAACAAAATAAAAATAGTGAATACTACAACAATGACCAAATACCTAAATAATTTTTATAAAATTGATTAATTCTAAGGATATTTTACTATTTATAACTTATATTTTACAAGTACCTAAGTATATTATAGTAAGCTTTATACCTTTTTAAATTGCATAATATATTTTATAAATTGACTTGAAATCAACTTTTAAGCAGTTGAATTATTTTTAATAAGTCTTATGCAAAGTTTGTAATCAGTAGCTATTTTATTGAATTAATTAATTAATAACTCTAAACAAGTATATATTATGATGACTGATTTAATGTATTAGGTATGTCAAAATAATAATATAAATAAATACTTTCCTATCTATATTTTATGATAATCAAATAATACCTACACAAATCTTTTAGTGAAAAGATTATTAATGAATTAATTTATATTATACATAAAATATCGACAATTAAGTAAGAATTAAATCATTATAATATATGTTTGATATCCGATGTCGTCAAAATTTAAATTTCAATCGCTCATAATAATGTGCTTTTTTAAGCTTTAAACTAATCTTTTTCTATTTTCTAGTAAATAAGTATATTGTAATATGGCATAAAATTTTCAAACCTCAAGTTATGAAAAAAATATATTTTAAAAATTATGTTACATCAATTAAATACTTATATAAATATTTTATGAAAATTGTAAGTCTTTATTACCGTTCAAATTTAGACAATTATTTATTTGTGAATTGCAAAAAAAAAATTGATTTTATAAAAATTGGTTTAAAAGTACCAAATATTCAAATATCTATTAAAAACCATCTGTAAAGTTTAAAATTGAAGAATTGTTTTTACTATGAAGCGTCAAGCGTGTATAAATACATAAAAACAAATATATTTGATTGTTATTCAATACATTCATCACTCTACTTAGAATCTAGTATGAACATCAAAAAATTCTAGTGACACGTTACGCTGTTAAAATATACCACACTTATGTGCCCAACCCAAGTACGAGGTAGGTATTCTAAAAAAAATAAATAGGCAAATGATAAATAAATAAAAATTTAATTTCTTGATTAAAGCATAAAATAAGGATTTAGTATAGTCGTAATATATTACATAATATTTAAAATTTGTATAAATATGTATTTTTTTATTAACACATGAATACCTCAATGCGTCGCGTTTAACGCTCACGATTTAACTTGGTATATAACGATCTAACATCATTTAAATCAACGTCTGACTTCCACTCATCACTCATAAAACTTGATTGCTATTTATTATTTACTCAATGGTGACTATGCCGATAAGTCCGATGAGATATCAGAACTTTCCCTGGTAAACCAGGGCTGGCGTGGGCAGTTGGCTGTTCATAACAAAAAATAATTAAAGTCTAGAGAAATCTCTGCTTATGGCTGTACATATAGAATAATATTGATGTTCAAGATATTATTGACTATTGAAATAAAAGTGAAATAAAAAACTATGTACATTGTTTTCTAAATGTACACGATATTATATTCTGTTCTTATTAAACAGAAAAATATTCTACGAATTAGAAAAAAAATAGTTTTCCTAGGATGAATTATTATTGTCCGCCACTCACAATATTCACATATTATACAAATTACAAATACAATACACTCTAACTTTAAGAGTTTGGACTTGGAGTTACCTATTTGTACTATTTGTAGTCTTGACTGATATATGATTTATTAACAGCGCATGCGCTAATATGAACAGATCATCAGATCATGATTCATGGACTCTGAACTCTATACGAGCCCGTTTATGCATGTAACAGCGTTTTTGACTCCATAGGTTTATAAGTCCCATATCCAGATATCCTCATTCGAATCCGCAGATTGTTTTGACTGTCGGAAACCAATCCTAAAACTGGTCTAACGACGAGTCGGAGCAACCTCGACGTAGTGTCAAGTGACGACTGATAGACAACAGTTTGAGTTTGCGTTTCTGGTGTATAGCCGTATGTGTATTGGAATGTCAAAACGCTAATGCGCAATTCTTCGGCTAGCTTTATACGCATGTTGGAACAAGGGCGTGGATCCACATCCACGGTTAAAGCCGTATATAATCTTAAATTCTTAAGCCATCTTAAACCGCGCGTGGAACAACCTTAGTATAGACTATAGACATAGATAATAAAGATTTATTATACTTTTTATTTTATTATGTACCACAGATATATTCATATAATAATATATATATCTAATGTCAATACTGATTTTAACGCACGATAAATTTACTATATTATATATTTAAGTTGGTCACGCTGGCTGTTCGGACGGTTACTTTTCAAAACTAGCAATTCGGTTATCACGGACGAACGGCCCGTATATTTTGATTTATTCATTCATCATTGTTTACGTTGTAGTTTTTAATTCCACTAATTCCCGTATTCAAAGTATTTAGAAATTTAATATATTTTGTATTAAGCATTAACCAGCAAGATCAATCATATTATATACATTTTAGTAATTAATTAGCGATATCATCTTTTTAACTCGGTAAACATTTGTTCAAGTTTTGTTTTTTTCCTAGTGAGTTGTTTTTATCAATTTTTCAAACTCGCTTGTATTTTTGTTTACTCTTTAGTCTTTATTGACTATGATGTTAACGTCCATAATGAATCATTAACTTCGTGTATTCGTTGTCTGTATTATATACTTTCAAAACTACATGATATATCAATTATATTAACAAACAAGTAAGTAAATTATAAAATCATTATTAGAATATTATTATATTAAGCACACAGTCATCAAAAAAATATACATTATGACATTTTATATAGTTTATTATACTTCAATGCAATATAGCTATAATCTTATTATCTCATTTAATTTAAAATATTCACCAAGAAAGTATTCATAGCATTGTAGCTATTAACAATACCTAATAAGATATTATAACGAAAATCCTTTATTCAGTTCATGTTAAAGATTAAACTAATTATAATCTTAAGCATAAAATATATTAATAATTATATAGGTAAACTTTTTTATTTAAAAGTATGTGGTATACCTGATTTATAGCTAGTTAATACTTGCCAAATATTTATTTACAAATTTACAACTTGTATGCTACCTAACTACATAATTACATATTAGGTATTTTGAATTACCTATTATAAAATTTTATTGAATTATACTGCAATTTTGTTAAAAAGAAAAAGAATATTATCTAACCTAACACCTGTTTAATAATACTCACACATATCATAAAAGTATGATAATTTGAGTAAATCAAACTTTACTTATATATTTTAGTGCATGTTTACTAAAAAAAATACTATACCTACTGATTTTTTCCTCTATTTATTTATTTTAATACATACATGTCAATGTTATTTTTGGTTCTGTTAAATTCAATGATTTATAATTTTTTTTTGCTATAGTCTCTGATTTACTAAATATACAATATGCATAATTTATAAATACACTTAATTATGTATTAAAAAAAAAAATTAGTTGTATACTTTTATATTATATTTTTTGTACTATGTAGGTGTACATAGGGTAAACACTGTATAATATAATAGAATATATTATGATATAAATTATCCATTCATGATTCATCTATAGTAGATATATTTTTACCTAATGACTAATAAGTAATTCATACAGTTTATACTATAATATATTTTAAGAACAATAAATATTATTCATAATATACATTTATAATGAAGAAGATTTACAATTAGAATGATTACATTATAGCATTAAAACAGTTTTAGATCCATAAATACTTATATTTGCACTGGTAAATAAAATAATTCAAATTACCAGTGAGAAAGTGAGTAGGTTATTCATAGATACCAAACAACTTTTAATGCCTTTATAAAACTGTTCTAAATATTAAACTAGTTTTAAGCTGGATTTAAAAATGATATATTTCGAAGTGGGCGTAAACTATTACTTGGTTTAATAGTTGTTGATTGAATTTCAGATAAATATTTTTCAATTTCTTTATCAGCTTTATAAATTAATTCTAAGGTTGGCAAGGTAACCATTGTTGTTGTTGTATAAATTATGTCTGGAATGCTTGTGTATGTTCTTTTTGTTATAGTTAAAGATGGTCCATTTTGAATTGTTTCAAATTCATCGGGATATTCTTTAGGGTATGTAATTTTTTTAATTACCGAACGTAGAGAGTCTTTAATTGGTAATAATTTTGTTTCAATAATAAAAGGAGTAGTTGAAGTTGGCTCTGATTGAGAGTCAAATAGTTCATCATTTAATTTTGAAGAATTGGTACAACTACTATTTATACATGAAGTAGTATTTTTTGTTTCTAATTCCAGAAAACTAGTGTCATTATACATTTCAGTTGATTTATTTGTATTAATAGATATCTTTTCTGGATCATATTCTATGTTTTCTGAAATATTATTTTTAATATTTTTGATATTTGAATTATTAAATGTTTGAGTGAATAATTCATTTTGGGGATATTCGGTGGTTATTTCTTTCATATTTTTTAAGGTTGTTAATATAGTTGGTAAAAATGTCGTATAAGTATTTTTTTTTATTTGTGTACTATCTGAATTTGAATCAAAGGAAATTTGATTTGTTTGTGTTTTATATCCAAAATTTGGTCCAAACATATCTGTGGTATCTTCTAAATCTGTAAATGTATTTTCTGTATTTATTTCATCCTCAATATTTTTTTGAAGTGTGTCCATAACTAATTTATGGGGTATACCAATTGTTGATTTATCAGGTGCTCTTGGTGTAGTTGCTTCTCTCGACTCTTCATAATCCATCTCAGTTGTTATATCTATTTCAGATGTTACAGTAGAAAGTTCAATCATTGATTTTTCTGTATTTAACATTAAATCATTTGGATTAAAAATTTCAACCTGTGTACTACTTGCTCTAGGTACTGAATTAATAATTTCTTCAGTAACTGGTTCCTCTGTCAATCCTATAATAGTTTCAGTACCATTTTGATTTGTTATTATTACTGAATTATCAATATCTGTTGTAGTATCAAATAATTCTTCAAATTGTGGTATAGTTTTTGTAGTTTTATTGTTTGTTATAAAACTAGTATCGGTGGTTTCTTCATATGTAGTAAAATTATCGATTTCAAAACCTAAAAATGAAGTTTTTAAATTTTCGTTAATATCACCCACAGTTACAAAATTATTAATTTCGATATCTGATTCGTTGAAAGTAATATTTTTATCTAGTAATGGATTTGCTGTTGAAGCATCTAATTCTTCAAAATAAGGTAATGATGTGTTTATGTCCCTAATTACTTTTTTTGAGTCATAAAGTGTTATAGGCGTTGTCAAAAAATTTGGAACTGTAGTCAACTCTTGATTTTGACTTTTTTCTGTATCCCTTTTCCAAATACTATCCTCATTAAAATTTTGTTCTGTAGTATGTGACCAGTTATCAATTTGTCTACTATTTGATTTCTTAGAAGTCATTGATTCTTTTTGTTTTTGTTCTAAAAAAAATTATCTCATTAAATAAGTTTTTATTAAATAGAATATCCATACTTATATACCTATTAAAGTTGACGAGCAATTATCATATTTAGGACAACAATCTCCTGGTAAATAATATCCTTGGCAATCATTTCTAGTATAACATACAATAGAAGTGCATACTATTTCTCCACCATTGCAAAAACATACTCTACAAGCAGATTCATCAGATTTATTAATTTTTTCTCCATTATTATACTGTTTACCTTTATGTTCACAATCTATTTAACAAAACAAATATGTTTTATTATTCTAATATACAAATTTAATTTTAAAATTAAATGTCAATAAAATCATTAAATACCACATTTGTACTTTGGACAGCATTTATTTGGTAATTGAATTGTAATGCAACCAGTATTAATTGGACATTTCATCATTGAACATACAACATTTGGTGGATGACAAATACATTCCTCACATGGGCCTGCTCCTGGTGTATGTTCACCTTCTCCATATTTTGAACCATTGACTATACAGCTAGATTCAACTAGTTTTTTATTATACTCTTTTCCATGTGCAATATGTTCATTCTTAATATTTTCTTGATTTGAATATGATGACATACTTAATGGCACTAAAATTATAATAACATTTTAATTAGAAATAAAATAGTAAACTAGTATTTAAACATATTTTTCTTTTTTTTGTTCATATTGTATCATTTATTTATCTTGTGTAATAATTATAATAAAACATATTAGACAGTTGTGCTAAAGAATTAAAACTGAGATTAAAACTTAAGCATTTATATTGGATAATAATTTCATGTTAATAATTGTAACAGGCAACCAATATTAAAAACTATTAGGAACGTTAGGTTATGTATTTCTATTTTATGTATAATATTTTTATATTTATTACTATTTATGAATACATGAAAACAATTTAAATATTAAATAATACTTTTATAATAACTTTTTATTCACATAATTGGATACAGAAAATTCAAAAATTTGTTTATTTATACCCAATATAATGTAGATATAACAATACAATTAGAGTTTGGGTAGATTAATCAGCTCGAGTCTAAAATAATTATCATTAGCATTATAGTTTAAAAAATAATAACTTTCTCTCACCTCCAAATACCACAGTATTTAATGTTAAGAAAATACTTGAAATAATAATCATATATTTCCATCTTGAATTAATTAATTTATGTCTCATGATGTTCCTATAATAACAAAAAAGAAAAGTATTAAGTTTAAATATATAGTTATTGGAAAGTTTAATAATTTAGTATTAATTATGTTAATATAGTAATATTAAAATCATATTAGAGTCAAATAAATCTTAAATCTATGGTATAACTAATGAAGATCTAATAAGTAATAATTGTTAAGCAATATTAACCATAATTAAAATAAACTTAATTTATTTTATTAAATTATTTATGAAATGATATAGCTTATTTCTAACATTTTAAGATCGTAAAATTATAACACTTATCCTCTCATAAAACCCAATTCAACTCATTATAAAAACTATTTAAATTATTCATGATCCATCAATTTATAACATAAAGTACCTATTTACTTTTAAATGTTCAATATTAATATATATACTATTAGGCTAATTAAATTAAATACTTCTCAAGTAATTTAGCTTTTTCTGTGATATTTAATATCTTTATAACAATTATAATATGTTATTATTACTAGTAACATATTTTTATAAATTCCTATACTCCCATTCACGTTTAGAAGCGACCAGTATTTATCGAAAGTGTGCAAGTTATACATAAGTGTTTCCCCTACTTTATCAACCATTAGTAATATATACACAGAACAATACTAAGGCCACGTGCAAAAGTCGGCCATCCTGGTTGCTTTTAAATATGAATGGATTATATATACACAAAATATATGTATTGGTTCTTATTGAAATATCAATTAGTTTGTATTAATAACAAGTAACATTGTAAAAATATGTATAAATTGGTGCTAAATGGTACTTAGTTAATTTTTTGTCTTTTTACCACCTTATCACCAATCATTGTGTTTATTACTATACATTAAACAAAATGTGTATTTTATTTAAAATAATTGTATCTTAACAAATTAAATGTATGCAGTATATGTGTCTGATTGTAACTTAGTTTAGGTGATAAAATAAATACATTTTAAAGTATTTTCAAATTTTTATTTCATTTTTCATCAAATATTAAAATATTTGTTATTATTAGTAATCTAAATATATTTTACAATAAAATATCAGTCATATATGATAATTAATAAAAGTGAAAATAGTTAAGTAGAATTGGTTTCTTTTTATTATCATCATTCGTTATAATATTGTATATTGCATTCTGGCAACTTTGTTTTCAAATGATCAATTGTTGCTTCTGGTTCAATTAAAAATTGTAAATTTTTCAATTCCAAATATTTTAATGCCCTGCAAATTTAAATTAATAAGTTATATACATTTTATCAAATAAATTAATTGTATTTTTACTGAAGCTGTTCCAATGACATTATTCCTTGATCAGAAACATTTAAACAGCCATTAATTTTCAAATTTGTCAAGTAATCTTTTAAGATGTTAAGGTTACTTAATGCTTCATTATCAATTGTATTGCATCCAACAAATTCAATTTTAGAAATATTTTTACAGTTTTCTATAAAATTAACATTTATATGTCATTAATATAACAGCCAAAATTAAATTTTGTATTATTGTAATTGAGAAATCTACCAAAATAACGAAATCCTATATGTGAAATTGAAGCTTCTTTTCCTGCATAAACTTGTTCAATTAGAAATTGTCCGAGGTTACATGATGTAATATTAGGTAAACAATTGTAATGGCTGACAAATTCTTTACAACCTTTCCATCTGACTTGTGCACCATTTTTCATAAGCCACTCAGCACATGCCAAGTTAGGGCCAATTTCCTTGATACGATCATCGTCCAAACTTTTTTTACAAAACAACAATTATAATATAACTAAGTAAAATGCACTAAAATACTTTATCTTTGTCATTTAATTTAAAGTAAAGGCACTTGCCGGTTGAATGTGTCATCAATCCATTGCCATAAGCAACGTTTATTCATTCCAATTGTATTTTTTTTTAAAAAATGAGATTTTAAAAATTTTGGAATCATCTCAAACTTACACAATTGTACAATACAATATTAATTCTGAGATTCGTAAATAGTAGTTAGAGGTGACTAGCAGATGAATGATAAATTACAAAAGTTAAAAACAAGTTTGTATTGTTTGTAATCATAAAGCATATGTCTATTGTCTAATGTGTCATTGTGTCTATGCAATATGCATTTGTTATAAATGATGATAAAAATAAATTATAGATAATACCTAAATACTAAATATATAACAGACAAATATCAGTGTGACCAACGGAAGAATGTCCTCCTAACAATTTTAAAATATATATTTATTTTTTTAATATATGATGTTATATATATATTTTTAATTGATACGAAGTAATAATAATAATAAAAAAAAATTATATTTTCATGAAATAACTAACAATTTCAGTGCACAAATATGCATATTTTAAGTTTTTAATAGTCTTTACTCATTAGGTACTATTAATAATTACTTGGACGCATCTAAAAAAGGAATTCGTTCTTTCCAAAATTGAGTATCATTACCCCGTTAATTTTATTTATATGTTTCGGATTTTAAACTATATAGTACTATATAGTTTTTAAAAGCGTAAAAGTATAAACTAATAATAACGTAGGTGTGAAATACATCATTTTCATAACCAAAATTATCTGCATTTAATTATTTATTTGTGTAATAATAAATATTGAAAACCCACTACAAATGGGGTCCGGTCCAATGTGTAATCTACCAATAAATGGCTGGTCTGGTATTTAATAGTGATCTTACGAATAAATGTTTATGTATGCTACTTAAAATAGTAATGGACTTACTCGTACTCTAATGTTGATTTTTATATTTATACGGCAAAAGTATTTTTTTTAAATCTGATTTAAAATCATCAAATATTTAAATTTTATTAGTTTTATATAGTGTTGTACTGACAATTTTGTGGAAGTTAGTCAAGTCCAATAATATAATATAAAAATTAATGGTGCATCTTCATTATTAGACCGCCAACTTAAAGAAGAATTGTAGCGGTCATACCATCCGATTAAAACTTAAATAATTGATTTTTTATCAGATTTAAAAAATACTTTTGTCATAAGAATTTAATAATCAAAATTCCAGTAGGAGTAAGTAAATTAATATTTTAAGTAGCATACATAAATATTCAGTCGCTAAATCACTCATTCAACCAGCCATAGGTAGATCATACACTGTACTGGTCCCTACAAATGTTCTTTCCTAATGTTGGCATAATAACAATTATATAAAGCTTTATACAAGTAGAGTTTACCATACCTACAAAATAATTAGATAATATTTTAATCGAAACAACATATTAATTAGAACAATAAGGCGAATACTAAATAAAAATAGATAAAAAAAAATTATAAACTTGTAGAATGTTAATTATAATTTAAGGACAAACTATAGTTTTAATCAAATACCATTAAATAAATATTAAATTTTCCTACATTAAAAACTACATACAATTTTTAAAAATTATACCTATTGACTAAGAATTACTAATAATAATTAAAATTCAACGTGTGCCTACAACTTATATTATATTTTTATAATAAATACAGTTCTATATCGTATATTTACAAAAATTGTATTCACAAAGTGTGTTTAGATTAATTTTAACTGGCTTAATGTTGTTGAAAACTATCAAGTTCAAGGCCCTGAAAGAGCAGTGATTTATTTTGTATATAGATGCAAGAGGGTCATTCTACTGTTGCTATTAACCTATTAGTTACGGTGTTCGGGTTTTACACCTGACGTGATATTTCTGTTTTTTTTTTAGATATTTGTCATTGTTTTGGAGTGATTTGCAGTCAAATACTACGTGCCCAAAATAAAAGTATTCCAACAATTAGGTATTATTCCAATTTTGTATCTTGTCCTGATTTTCTTTATTTTATTACTTGTAATAAAATAATATGTACTAGTTTTAAACTTCTATAGTTCTATATCGCTCTCTGTAGTATGCAGATTTAGTAATCGATTATATTGTTTAACCATATACAATTGTTATAGTGTGACAATAATATAGACATTATAAAAACGTAACACAAACTGTAAAAAATAATTAGCATTAGATATATGATTATATAGTTACAATACAAAGCGTTTTGATGAAATTAAATAATATTCTAATTATACAAGAATCGTGTATTTGTGTTATGAATACAATGTACATTCCATAAATTGTTATTGTTAAGTCATAACAACATCGTATATTTAAAAATAGTAATTTAATTAAATATTAATGTCGGTAGTAGAATATATTGGTTTGATACTTAAATAATACTATCAAATAACATTGATTATTAGTAAATGGTAGGTAAACTATAATAATTCTTAGTTTATATACATTATTTTGATATTTGTTAGACAAAAATTTACTATAACAAAATATTCATATTTAATATGAATAAGTTAAAATATTATTTGTAAAATAATCCTGTTTATTTTTATTAAAAAGAAAGATTAAGTATACTGTTAACTATACATAATTAATAACGTTAACAAAATATGTAAATCTACAAAAATAAAATTTCTATGTATTTTAGTAAGTAACTACGTACATGGAAAATGTATAACTTCAATATTTTACCACATTTAAAATTTTAATAATACATACATTTAAACAATATTTTAATTTTGTGTTGTAAACTAAATAGCCCAATAAATATGTTTATTTTATAAAATCCGCATAAAAAAAAATAGAAATTTATAATAATATAAGAGTTGAATTAGGTATGCTGTAGAAAAATATTATTTGATATTTCTAATTCCCTCTAAAATGTATAATATAGTCTTACATATTAATTTGTTTAAAGTTAAATCAATTTTTTCGGATAATCAATCTAATATGATCAATATGTGAAATTATATGTATACATTTAGGTATACAAAAATAAAAATAAAATCCATGACTAAATATTTTTAACATAAAAAAAACTTTTTTGTATAATTAATATTATAATTTAAAAAAATTGTTACTCACATTTTTGATAGTTGATCTTAGCTTATTAAATATTCGGTTAAATATGAATTAGTTGTATTGGTCTCCTGTTACTGAATAACGATCTGAGGATCTATCTACCTAATGTCGAACAATAAAAAAACGAATCGATTCAAATCTAGAGCCTGCAGACTGAAAAGCAAATCACGCATGCGCAATTTTATACTCGAGAAAAAAACGATTTATTTATTATAACAAAAACATTATTGGCATTCACTAATAAAGTCTTTAGATAGTTAGTTTTATTTTTTATCAATTTAATAATATTTTAGCACTCATCTTATGTTTATGTTATCAATAAAAAATTTAAAACTATATTACTAAAATAGGTACTAATTATTAAAATATAATACTTGTACTTACTTTGCATTTACTAGGATATTTGTAGAACATATTGTTATGTATAACTTTTTAAATTTTCATATTAAAAAAAATAATAATAATAATAATAATAAAAAAAAAACAGTAGTTTCACATTCTGCTAAATGTAATCTTTTCACTCATTCATAATTAGCCAAACAATAAAGATAGCTGGTTTTAGATCAAATTCAACACAATTCTACTGAAAAAATTGTATATCATGTTAAATAGTTATTATTTTTCTAACGAAATGAAAGCTACGAAAAATTTGTCTTATTAAAACTAAATATTCTAAACAAATCACTGTGGAAATTATCAATGTGTTTTAGAAATTGTCTCATTCCGAGGGTTGTTCTCTTTAGACGTATTCAAACAATATTATCGATCATTATTTCGGTACTACTATGTGCCTTGCACGAGCTTTAAACTTGTGCCCCAGTGTGAAGCAGCAAAATATAGCATGTTATTTGTATTACTCTTCTACGCATTTTATATTTTAATTCTATAAATCATTAAAAAATAGTATAAGTATTTAAGCAACCAAAACTTCAGAGTTTCTTGATCATTCATATTTAAAATTGATCTCATAAATCGTTGAAAAAATTACTTTTAAGATTAATTATTTCTTTTAAATTTTATAGAAATCATTTTTTATATTTATTCACACATTATAGGTATCTCATTGTTATTTTCAAGAGATAAATGTTGGTATTTAAATTGTATATTTTACATGTTATCTGTTATAAATAGAAATAAAATTAAATCAACAGATATTTTATGTTGTTATATTTAAAAATTGTCCTAAACAAAATTAAGCTTGATTATTAAATATTAAATAATATATTGTTATATATTTTTATAATAATATTAAATTATTTGATTGTTTTAACAAATGGAATGGAGTGATGGTAAAATAATTTTATCTACACAAGAATGTTATTTATTAATTCCACTCTAAACTTAAATAATTACAGATAGTAAACTATTTGTTCTATTATGACGTATCAAGATTGAAAATTTTCTTTCCATATCAGTTTAAAAAAAAACATTTTAAAGAACAAATTTATTATGTAATCAATTTGTCGTTTTAAAAATAGTTCTTATTTATTTGAAACAAAATACGATTTTGAGACGATGAATATTGTCAATAATAATATAAAATCTTACTGTTCTAACATAGTATTGTTATTTTAATAACTTGTTGTGGAAAGGAAAAGTATATTTAAAACACTTTAAGAGTAAATAATTGGGATAGAATTTTTAAATTTCAATTTATTTTTAAAATTTATGTTATGTGTTCTAATTTGAGCAACAATCAAAACTTATGATTGAAAACTATTGAAATACGATTCTCGTAAAAAAATTGTAATGCTGTCCTAGAATGACGTTACAAATAAGTTTATTATTTCTGCCTATCACTGCGCGTACAGACTTAACAAAGCAAAACTACGTTCCAAATACTTATGAGTAGCATTACTACGATTCTATGTATGTCGAATTTGAAGTATTATAAAATTTATTTAAAAAAAATCATATGTATTGTTGTCTATCAAATATTTACTTTCAATATTTTAAATTTTTGCAAAGTATATTATTTTTCTAAATAGCTGGTTTAAATATTGTAAAATTAATAACAACTGGATAAACCGTTTAGCTATTATGTCGATCAATTTTTATGTTGAATAATAACAGTTATTGTGTAATGTATTACAATTTGGAACAAGTTATGATTTTACTGTTTAGTATCTTTGATGTGAAAAAGTAATAGATATATTTAAACCAGGCTACAGAACCTTTACCATTATATTAAAAAAACATCGAACATTTTTTTCGTATATATTTAAACTATATCTATGTTGAAAATAATTTGATATAAAATACAAAAAAATAATTGTGTAGCATTACTATTTAATAATTTAATTTCTAAATTTAAGAAGGCCCTACCTTTTATAGGCAGGGTTGTTAAGGGGTTCAATTCCTCACACTGTAATGTTAGGAAAATTAATATATATATTATAATTTAATAGAGTAAAAGTAATTTATGTCAGTAAACTTCTTGTTATATAAGTATGAAATTGTACAATCTTACCTCCACCCCACCCCACCGGAAAAATATTTTTATGTGGGCGCCTGCCTATAAACTCTAATAGTCTAATGCTACCAAGTTTCATAATTCGCCACTGCAGTTAACCACCATTATTTTCTTTAAAATATTATTCCATAAAAAATAAAATCAATATTTTAAACTAATTTTTATTATTTTTTTTTAATTATTAATAATTATTCAATGTTACGTCAAATAAAATAAAATAATATATTTAATAATATTCAAAAAGACGAGTATTTACTGTTACGATTAATATTTATTTTAAATAATAAATTTCAAACATAATACTAAACCTTTGAAACGAGAATTGTAATTAAATAGTAGACATTCTTGCATTTCTTAACTATTTTTTTCTTATCCAAGCACTGTGTAATTTATATTATGTACTAATACTTAAAACAATAACGGACCAAATATTTTATTATCGGTGTCTGAACACAATACAAATAAAATATCTCGTGAGACCTATGCTCTATTATTAGTTTTTACTTGCCTACTTATCGTAATCCATATTTTTATATCATTCATATTTTGCGATAACTCGGAAAAATAATTCCCAGCTTATAATGATAGGTACCTGATTTAGTATCATCGGTCGTAACTAAAACATCTGTATGAAAAATGACCAATAGCTACTTAAAAGATTATTTTTTATACTTATAAAAAAATTATATTTTCAGAAACGGTTAAAACGTATCCTTCAAATACAATGGAACGATTATCATTAGCCATGAAATATGATGAACATTTCAGACACGTGTTGGCTTTATTGGACACGACTGTGGAAAGAGGTACATAATTAACACAAACGTGTATTTATTTTATAATGATTTTTTCCTGTAAAAATACAAAAATGTATCTAATTAAATTATTAGTGGACTGTGGTTGTATACTATCTTATTCGGGTGCGGATCCAATACATTTTAACAGGGGGTGCTCAAAAAAAATAATGTTACAGTTTTCTACTTTCTATTTAATTTATTAGAACTAACTTTTTTTTTCAAACATAAGTATTTATTAAATATTATCTTTAAAATTACATTAATTTTTTACATATATCGTTACACATATAATTCTTTAATAACTTTCTCTGGAGTAATTGTAATATCCCTGTTGGTGGCTTAGACGACAGGGGGAGCCTGAGCACCCATAGACCCCCCCTTGAATCTGTGCTTGATCTTATTCATATATATGATTTTTGAATCATTAAAATAGAAAAGATCGGGAGGACTAAGGAGTATTTATCTCACTAAAAATTGATTTTCAGGACAAATTTGTCCATCACTCAGTATGTGTTATAGAGATAATTATTTTAATGTATAAAATATTTTCAGACTACAAAGCCAAAATCATATCATTGGATGTACTCAGTGTACAGTTTAAAGATCATGGAAATGACAAAGAAATTATGAAGAAAAAACTACAGGAAATGCGTATTGAGTGTGAACGTCTTATGCATAATCTTAAAAGTTCCAATCGATTATTGGATGAAGCTAATAAAGAAAAGAGGCATGCTGAAGTTGAAAGAGATAATATGGTAAAAAGTTATGATTAAAAACTTTTTATGAATTAATGTAATGTTTATTTTTATTAAAACTTTAATTAGGCCCAGAAACTTGAAAATTTCTATAGATTGTTTAATAGTGCTAATAATTCCAACATAAATCGAACTGGTTCTCCAGTATTTCAATGCGAAGCAGAAAGGTTTGATCAAATTGCACGTCAAGATACAACTGGTAAAATAATAATAGTCATAATTTACAATTGCTTCATTTTAAGTTATATATTCCAGAATCAGTATTATCAGACATAAGTTACTCAAGGGTAGAGGATAGTTTGGATTCTGATAAAAATTTTGAAGATGCTATAGATCGCTGGGAACCTGAAGTATTTGGCACTGTAAAAAGAAAACGAACATCAGGTCTTTCAAACCCCAATGAAATGAGGAAGGAAATTGAGGTAAAATCTATTTGACATTTAATAAATTGAATATTTACAAGTAACATTTTTGGTTTGCAGACAGCTACAACAACCTCAACTCAAATTGTTGCAACTACTACTGTTACAATGCAGCCGTTCACAAGAAATATCAGTGCAAAATCTGTTATTGAAACCAAACCATCTAACCTTTTTCCAACACCCAGTGCACCACCTATATCTGGTAAGATATCAATAAAAAAAAATACAAATAGTCACATTTATTAACAATAAAATTTATTAATTAATTTATAATTAAATTAATCTTAAATTTGACTATTTTAGACTCTTTAGACTCGTTTGACTCTGATCCATATGGTAATGAAAACAATCAAAATATACCTAACACAATACATTCAAGTTCAGCACTTAATAAATTAAACAATAGAGCTCACAATTTTACTCAAAAAAGTGTCATCATTCCAGAAATATGTGGTCCATGTGGAAAAAAGTAATTTGTTATTTGTATATCTAAAAAATATTATCAACACTGTTTGCTAAAAAGAGAAAAACATGTTATAGAGTTAAATTCAATCGTGTTGTGGTGAAATGCTTAGACTGCAAAGCAACAGCGCATTTGGAACACAAAGATAAAATTCCTTTACCGTGTATTCCTGTAAAGAGTACACCAAGCAAAAATGGCGTAAGTTTTATAATTGGATAGTCGGTATTATTAGTAATCTTGTATTCAGTGTATAAAAATTATATATTGTTAAAAATATTTGTTGTATACAGTATCACACTTAAGTAAATTCAAATATTTATTTGATTAGATATTATTTTAAATATTCAAATTAGTGATGAGACATGTGTATGTACTAAAACTACAACAATACATAAATAATTTTTCTATTTTGTATACAAATATTAGCCCATAATTACATTGTGTTATATATTTTTATACATTTTTAGTAAATATTTTATTTATGTGAATACTTATAATAGGGACGAATAGCTGATTATTCGCCAATGGTTAATGGCCGTCCAATGATACCGGCATTGATCATCCACTGTGTGAATGAAATTGAACAACGAGGATTTGATACTGTTGGACTCTACCGGATACCCGGCTCAGAGAAAGATGTAAAAGCACTGAAAGAAAAATTCCGTAAAGGGGTACCTAATTTGTCCGATGTCGACATACATGTTGTGTGTGGTTGCTTTAAAGATTTTTTGAGGACTCTTGATGATCCATTAATACCCCACTATGATTGGAAAACTTTTACGGACGCTGTCAGAAATTCAAAAGACGAAACTGAACACAGATTATACCAAGCCATATCACTATTACCGCCTCCTAATCGTAATACACTTGCATACATAATGTTGCATTTACAAAAGTATGACATTTTGTGTTAGATTCAATTTATATTTATATTTATATACTTAATTTAATCTAAATTATTTAGAGTTGCTGCAACACCTGACTGCAAAATGCCTATTGGAAATTTAGCTCGAGTATTTGGTCCAACAATTGTTGGTTATTCAAGCGAAGTATCTGAAAACCTGTATTTTGATTGCGAATTGAGTAATAAAGTAAGAACAAAACACAGAATGTATATTTTATACTAGTCGTATACTTACCTTAATATATATAAATATATTATTTTTTTTATACATATAAATAGGTTGTCGAGGAAATGCTAAAATTGTCACCCGACTATTGGTCAAATTTTTTAAACAATTTAGTGCCTCTGCGTGCACAAAATACACCCGTGAAACGCACTTCATCACGTCCATTACAACCTACTCATACTCCAATTACAAAAAACAATAGAATTTTTGGTTCTAGGTGAGATATATATTTAAATTGTTTAAATTAAATGTTATTAAAAACAAATGATTTGTAATTGCAGCACAAAAAGACGGTATTTAGAATCTCCGCGATCTGTCAAGGCTGCTAGGATCAAGCAACTTGAATCGAAAAAAAAATAATTCAACAGTGATCTTTGAAAATTTTTTTTGATTTTCAGCTTCTGTTGAATCTAAATTATATATAATATAAACACTAAATTAAGTTATCATAATCTTTATGTTTACTAATACATTTATTATTATTTTTTTAACTGCATTAGCAAATTGATAATTATAATATGATTTTTCTAACAAAACTAATAACGCTGATGAATGTTTATCAGGTTTTTTTTATCATGTATTTTGGATTTTTTTCAAAATGTACTAACAAACACATTTTTACATTACTGCTGTATAATTTTCAATGATCATTGTTTTTAATTTTTTTTGTAATCTGTGATTTTCTTTTTTACTTTAATTTTAATTTATGTACCTACGAACAAAATATATTTTATTGCTTATAACTTATATAAAAAAAACCCCCAACAAAATATTATGTATTAAGTCTATAATAAGTAATAAACAATGTACACGTATGTTTAAATTAACTTTAATTTTTAGTTATTTTTATATATATACCAACAAAATAAATAAACATACAATAAAAATATTTAATATGTTTTTTTTTAAATAATTATAGTCATCCCTTATTATATGAATTCTGGGTCACTGGTTTAAAAGTATTCATATTTACTATGAATATTTACGTTTCACAATTTATTAAATATAACTTTAAATTCAATTATGGTGTTGCATAAATGTATCAATTTATATATCTGGTATGAGATTGTATAAACTATTAGTGATTTAGTGAAACAAAGCCCACATTAAATTAACGAGATATTAGAAAAGTGATAAACAGTGCTTTAAGTGAAGGAACTAATGATAAATAAGGTAAGGCTATAGATGTAATACAAAGAAAAACATCTATGATTTTATTTTATTTTTATTAAATATATGAGATAAACACTTTTATTTTAGAAGGAGTAATTGATAAATTAATATGGCATGGTTAGATGATGAGAATTATGCGATAGTGGGGTGATGTAATGTGTGAGGTGAATAAATTCAACTTGAACCATTCAAGTACTTGGAACCCAGTGGTAGGCGCAAAAGAATGATGGTTTTGAGGTATTTTCATTAAAAGTATTATGTGAGACAAACAGATATGTTAAGATTAAATGATTGATTGTATTAAGCAGTTGTCAGACCAGTCGTGGTATTACATGAGGGAAGATGGGATTTACATTCTATACGTTGTATA
Source organism: Rhopalosiphum nymphaeae (assembly GCA_036289425.1). Lineage (NCBI taxonomy): Eukaryota > Metazoa > Arthropoda > Insecta > Hemiptera > Aphididae > Rhopalosiphum > Rhopalosiphum nymphaeae. The sequence goes on along the minus strand of JAZAQC010000033.1, from coordinate 1,421,324 downwards.
TTATTCTTGAATAATAAATAGTTTATTTAAAAAACTCAAAGTACATCGACTCGGGGTACTTTATGTACGCAAAATAAAATATGATTATTATAAAATATATTTATATTAAAAAATATAAATACACATTTTACTTTTACTTCATTAATTGTGTCAACATAATTAATGTTTTTAATTTTTTCAATGTTAACTTTATTTTGTAACACAACGATAAAACTGTGCAAAACATCGCGGCGCACGTCTGCAACGCAAACTACACGAACGCACGCTTAAAGCCCTAGAAACTCTAGTTATGCTGTAATTTTGACTCGAGTGTTTCTCGGGAAATTTCTAGCTATTCGTGACAAATTACGATTTTTTTTCTGTCTAATCTAGATTTTGTAATTGTACACCATATTTATTAAGACACAAACCACAATGTTAAAAGTAGAACGTTTGCAACTAACCATTTTATAAAAATAAAACGTATGTAAATAATAGATAATAATATAAATGGCACCTGTGTAAAATTAAATTGTACATTTTTAAATGCTCGTAAATTACTTAAAAATTAAAATATACAAATCAAGCCTACGCGTTGTCATGTAGGTAGGTTATATCATGAACTTAAACGATTGATAATTGGTCAGTTCACAGTAATTACAGAGCAAAACAGATTCTTCTGAACGTACAACTTGCCATATTATTATGCGTACACAAGACACATAACACGCGGGTGGTGCGGCATTTGTACAAAACAACAATATAAGAAGCTAAAAAATTAAATTTTAAATGCGCGTCACAATGGTGCATTTCGGACGCTTAGACCAATCTCGCACGTGGAACGTATCAAATGTATCGTATTAGTTCGTAAATACGTCCAATATCAAATTAATTGCTGTGAACGTACAATGTTCACTTGCAGACATTATGTCTTATGAATATTATTACCACCTACTGTAGTGAACTGTCCACGGACCACTGTTGTATTGGTGTTTTATTTTTATTAGATCCAAAAGCACGCCGTATGTAGGTACACATTACGCACACAGCCAACTATATAGCAGCGTACAGTGTGCCTACGTGTATAGGCATTTAATATTTTATAATTGTGTTGACTTGTTTTCTCTAGAAGCAGTAGAAACCGATAAAAACGGATTTCGTCGTTCTATCGTTGTCTGCGGATTAAAATACGATGCGTTATTTTTTGATTTAGTTTAAACAAATATGGATTTACAGCGACCGTTTTACTCCGACAGCTGTAAAATGTAAAAATAGTAATATTGTATACTGTACGGTAATAACTATTATAGGTACTAATAAATACTAACGTTTCAAAACTTTTATTGCCTACAATACTCAATCAATAATAGTAATTTTAGATTTAAAATGTCATTGAATTAGCAATAAGTAGTTAAGTAGTCATTGAAAACCTAGCCTGTAGCCTGTAGGGCTGTAGGAAGTAGGTCACTAAAGACTAAACGATATACAACTTACGAATTGTTTAAAATCTATTTCAGAATTGGAAATATAAAAATAAAGCCAAACTTGTATAACTAATACTTTAGTTATTAATAATTACAATGTGTAACTGTGTAAGAAAATACAGTGTTATGAGAATAAAAAAATGATTAATATTTCAAAAATCACCGTTTATAAATACGGTAGTACAACACGCCTACTTTACAGTACATATAAAACAATAATTTTATAACCCAATACAAATAACATATTAAGTTATTTTTTTTCTTAAAAGGGTATTATTTATAAATATTTAATAACTAAAATACATCATATAGGTAGGGTAGGCGAGGCTGGGAATTAACGAGTTAAAAATTAAAATTAAGTTAAACGTTAAGTTAATTTACTCGTTACTTTTTTTCAAATTAACTTTTAAATTTATAAGTTACTTTTTTTAAGATTAACGTGTTAACTTCAAGTTAATTATATTTAAAAGTATCTAAATTAAAAGTCGAGTATGAATTCAGAATTTTAGGATTTATTTTAGACAAGTAAGTTTTTTAATTGCTATAGTTGGTAGTTTAATGAATCATTTTACATTTCCCCAGTAATTTTATTGAGCGTAAGGAAAACTATCTAATAAACCATATTATGTATCTGGAATTTTTTATTCTGCAAAATATTAACTTTAAGCTAAGTTTAGTTACTTTTTGCTCAAAGTTAACTTTTAATTTAACAAGTTAAAAAAAATCATTAACTTGCCCAACCTTGTAGGTAGATATATTATAGACAGTGTTAGCATAAAATGAACAACCACAAATTATATTATTATTATACTTGTTTGTATATTTTTAATTTACATTTTTTTAAAAATAAAGTCATTTAGCAAATATTTTAGTTTCAAAAAAGAGAAAATACATGTTTCTTTTATATTAATATTCATTGTATAACATAATTAATAAATATTATAATTGTATAACATTTCACAATTTTCATATTTTCCATTCAAACTTAAAATTATAATAATTTTTATAGTTTAAAACACACTAATATAATGATTAATTATATAATATAATATATTGTTTGTTTTCGCAAATTCAATCACTCCAAATAACTATATAATAAATTATTAAAAATAAGATAAAACTATTATAAAACACTCTAAAAATAATGGTTGATTAAAATATTAAATAACTTTATCCAAGAAAACTAGGCAAGAATACAATATACTTAAATATATATTCAAAAATATTAAAAGGATCATTTTTCAAAGAATAACTAAAGTAGGTAGTTTTTAAGTTAGCATATAAAAATAATATTTCAAGGGTAAATGTATTGATGTATTGTATTTTTTTGGTTTTTAATAAATTGATGATACAAAATAAAAATGGTAATAATATTAATCAAAAACATATAATGTTCTTGATAATAATCATGAATAATACAGAAATAAAATAGTAATACACAGCCAGTTTGTGTTATTTCATGTTTGTTTTGTTTTGAGAATAGGTAAATATATATTTTTGTTTACAAACAGAATACAATAGAAATAAAGGATACAATACTTAACAATATTAATGATGACATTTTTTTCTTGAAAAAACCTACTCTTATACATATATATTTATGGGTGTATTTTATTAATAAAATCTCTATAATAGAATATATAGTAAAAATAATTCATTAATTCAAAAATATATAAATATATACAATATTATATATATTATATATGATTATTACGAGTTTATCCAGATCGATCCAAGGACACTCATAGTTTAATTGCTTATCAAGTTTATTAATATTTGTTTTAGAGATGAATGTTTCAATCAACATTCACTCTTGTCTAAATTAATTATGTTCATCGCGATACTTATCATTTTAAGCACCCCACCTAAAATTACTGTTATATACTTCATAATGAGATCGATCACAAATTAAATTTCTCTTAAACTTTGGCTTTTGTAAAAGATTTGAATCCAAATTATGCTCCCCTTAATAAAAATGTTATAGAGATCAAAAAAAAAAAAAAAAAAACAAAAAAAATTATACAATAAAAAAAAATTAAGTCTATCAATTTTAGTTTGAACACATCTGAATTATTAAATTCTTAATTCCTGTTAAGAGATTAAGACTTATTATTCTTTTTTCTTATTTTTTTACATATTTTTATTTCCAGAACAATTTGAGCCTTATATTTAAGAAGCTAATTTGAAAAAAAATTATATTTCTTTAGAAAGATATGTTAATTTGGGACAGGAGATTGTCTTAGAGAGCATTTAGATAATAATAATATGAATATAAATAATATAATTATATACAACCGCATGTGACATAATATTTCTTTAATCTTTAATATTACAATAATAATATTCATAGATGATATAATTAAGTTAAATACACTAAAATTATTTTGTATATTTAATTTTTTTTATTTATATTATAAGTCAAATTAATAATTTGTATAAAATAGATTTTTTTTAAATAGACAAAAAAACTGTCACATGCGTTTAATATATGTCTTAAAAAATAAATAAATAAATCAAATACAATAAAATAATAATAGTAAATACGAACTCATAGAGCAATTGGTAACTACTTAAAATAACATAACATATTATATAAACAATAAATAAATCAAAGTAATACAACCAAATAAAATAATACAATTACATTCGGGAAACAACGTAGTTTGAGAAGCAAAAGTCTAAGTAAAATAAAATGCTTGTTCTCGAAATTTTATATGTTATTTGAAAATAAATATAAAAATTATTCTGTGCGCATTTAAAATGTAAAAATATTAAGTCTAACCATAACTATAAATATAATTTATCATTAAAAATTATTGCTTTTTCTTAGGACATTATCTTGTGGTTTTATTTATTAAAAACTAATACTTTGTCTTTTATAAATTTATAAATATGGCTTTTTTGTCTGGTAGATAAAATAAAAATTATCATTTTTATAACAGTCATTCACATCAATGCATTAATGGACTTATAAATGAATAAAGTACTTTCCCGAGGAACTTTTTCCCAAGTACCATTTTAAGTATTAAGTCATAGGTATAAGATACCTCAATGTATGTATGATTTAAAATTTGGTAGAACGATAATTATTATTATGATTATTATATACCTAGGTATATTTTTATAACTTATTTTACTAAACATTAAATAGAAATTTGTTTGTACATAAAACGGGATACAAACCTCGATGAAAGTTGATATAGAAAAAAAAAATTATAAACCCTACCGTGTCTTAGCGTTTGATAAAAATATAAAATAAAAAAACATAATAATAATAAATAAATAAAATAAAATAAAAGGAAAAACATTTTAATTTTGGCAGTTAGCGTAAATTGGTGCAGATTGTCGGCATCGGCGGTACCCGGTGTATCATTTTCATTACGCCAATTGTGCGTTTTCAAGGGACCCGACAAATCTAGTGCACGCTTTCTTCCATTTGCATTGCGTGCACCACTTCTCTCGGTGTTCCATGCCGTATACCTTGCGACACTTTTTCGTTTCACCGCGCGCTTTTCTCATAGGGCTACTTGGGAACCTTGGTCCACCCAAATTCTGATACATCATTTTGATCTGTTTCTAAAGAAGAAAAATATACAAAGATTAAAACATTAAACTGTATATAATATTATATTATGATACATAATAAAAAATATATATTAGTGATCCATTTAACGTAAGACACTCATTATTTCAGAAAAAATAACGTTTTTGAAAATATTTCTTACACGTAATTTTATAATGTCACCACAAAACAACATTTTTTACTACTTTTTATTGCGTTATTACTTTTATTTTTTAATGATAACAACATATATATTTTATTCCATATTCCAAAAATAAAATAGTTTTTGGAATACTTCGATGTATAAAAATAGAATATTAGACGAGTACCTTGTTTTAAATAAGTTATAACTAATTAATTTCTTGTCCGAAATTTTATTTTTATAGATCAAATTACTTTAATTAATATTCCACTTCGGATTATGAAATGGAATTTAATGTTGTTATTCAAGAGAATAAAAACTTAAAAAAATTATAACTATAAAAATATAATTTTTCCCAAAAGTATTGTACTATTGTTTTGTAACCACTTAAGATTATTTAATATTTTCATAAATGTTAGTGATTTCTGAAATAACGAGTGTCTTACATTAGGTTGATCAGCTTGAATATAAAATAACTAAAAACTATAGTTCCACCAATACTCGCAAAATCAAAACTTTTTATCAAATAATTATAGTTTTGAAGCTGGAAAAAATTGTATTGGTGTAATTAGAATCTTAATTGTAATAATTATTGTGGTCACAAAATCAATCAAGGTTTAATTTTTTCATACCATACTTTTTTATAGTATAAAAATTAAATGTGATGTACGAATTTTACTATTCTAAATAAACATTATAAGTTCACTATAATTGATAAAAAAAAAATGTACATGACCACAAATTTGATTACATTGTAGTTTTTAACGACTTTATATGAATACATTAAAAGAAAAAAGTTTAATTTTTTTAAATTAATATTTTTTTCCCCCGAAATCATCGTACATTACGCACCTGTCCGTTAAGAGATGCGAACGGCCAGTTGACAGCGTTGTTTCCAGACGTGTTAGGTATGTTCATCGGACAAGCGCTCCCCGGACGAGGTATAATCAGCGTTTTCTGATATTCAGGATCTATATTTGACGAATATAAACCAAAAACAAAACAAAAATGAATGTTAATAACTTTTCACAAACCAAACAGCGCACACGCGATAAATTAGTAATAATACGAATCGTACAAATAATGATCATCTTATTGGGCGCGTATCCTTTACCTTCGTGCGGTGGACGGGCCATATCCCGGTGCGACAGCGTGGGCGGCGATGAAGCCGCGCCAAGTTCTACTTCCGTGTAATAGAATTCCTCTTCATGGTCATCAATCGAATCATTGGTGCAATCGTCAGAAAGAGATTTGTCAAGCCTCGGTCTGAAAAATTCGTACCAGAAAACACACACATTAATTTATTAAAACGATCGATATATTTTATAAATTGATAACACACAAAACGAAAAAAATGTACAGTAATCTGCAACCCCTCGGCTACGTCATCGACAATCCCGAGGTCAATATTTGAATTGAATTAATATGTACAACGATAATATTAGATAGGTATAAATATATATATTATTGTTTTAATTTTTTACTCCGCAGCGCCCTCGTTTATTGTTTAAAGACGAGGACGTCGGCAGTTGTATAGTGCAATAATAATTTAATAATAATATCCAACACTAACGTCTCGCGCATGCTAATATAGTTGCAGTTGCAATATAATTATAGCAGCTGCATATATATATATATACATTATTAATAATTGCACTATTTGCTGCACGCTTACCCAAGGTGATTCTGGCGGACGTGTAATTCGATGGAAGCCACAGTAGTGGTGATCATAACGCATCCGGGCCAAGTGCATTGAAAAACTGTGCGGCAATCCGACTACAACATAAACATAAGAAAAGTTCGATTATACTATTATAAAATTATTTATTTTATTATATTCATTTGTCCAGCGTTCTATACAACAAAGAGAGTAACAAAAGTTGGTAACGAATAAAATTCAGCGAGAATAACGAAAACAATAATTATTATTACACGTACAATTATTGTACTTAATAAACGGACAATGCTATTATAAGTTATGACATTTAGTACAAACAAAATATTTCTAGGTCATTTAAGAGATTAAATTGTTCTCTGATGTATTTATAATAATTAATAAGTAATGAGAGCATATCCGTTGGTATTCATTATATTATTTTCTAAACCGAAAAAATAATCACGACAGTTAAAAGCAGAAATATATAACAATATGGCCATTACAATTTAATAATATAATACAACCGTCACAGGCAAACCACAATATGAAATTACGATCAAATGTATTAATACATAACCTAATCGAAAGATGTTATTGATTTATACTTGATTTAATTGTAGGTATTAATTTATTATGACAAGTGATAACGATATATAATAGGGTGACCTAACGACACGTCTATACAACGGAATAGTCCCGTTTTAATCCAGTTATCTCCATATTATTTTATACGCATCAAAGAAAAAATCTGTAGGTACACGAACAAATAAAAAACAATATTTGTATAGTTTTATACTGAATTTTTGAACACAAGGTTTTTTAGTTTATAGTTATAAACTTATAACTTATAAAATTATAAGCAACAGCCAACGAGCGTCGAGTACCGATGAACAAATATCAGCAATAAACAGTATAAATGTCGTATTGGTACAATACAATAGACTATAGATGAGTAATTCAGAAACCTCACGACCGTCACTGTTTCCAACAACTCACCTTGTTTAACATATAAAAGTTATCTCAAAAGACCCTCGAAAATATAAAAAATATTTAACAATTTTTGGAGCAATAATTTTATAGTAAAGACAAAATTTATTGTTCCATTTTTTTTTAAACGTTCACTCTAATAGTAATATTAGTTATGATAATATTATATTATATGTTAACACAACCTTGTTTATTTATTTTTCACATGAATAATATTATATAGTTTATACATTTCTACGACTATTATTTGAATGTATACATCATACTTAAAATAATATCAAATAAATGATAAAAAAATGTATTTTTACTAGCTGGGATATACATATTTTATGAACACAATTTTAACAACAATTAAAAATGTATAATGTATAATCGCATACATTAAAGTTGTTCAGTGATCCGCTCGTAAGTACACCAATACTGCACCGGTGTACAAAATAATATTTCTGCAGTTAAATCGTCGTGCGTCACAATGCAAGTGGGCAGTGGCTAACTGTTGTATTTTCGGAATCGCAACAAGAGCGGACGAAATTTAATAATAAAACGGAGATAATTTTCGGTAATTAGATACATTTATGTAGCACGTGAATTTTTATTTTTATTATTATTATTATTATTATTAAGATTTATTTTTTTGATACTGAACAATTTATAAACAATTATTTTACAATAAATGCAAGTTATTATATTTTAATATTTCTAATTGATCTAAAGGAAAACAAATCGTGAGTGCGTTTAAATACAACTCTCTCTATAATACGTTATATGTACATAGACCGATATTATATACATATATAGGCGCACAGTACATAAAAGACACAAAAGTCGTTTAGATAACTTATTCGAAACGTATATGTATAAACATTTTATTTATATATTAATATAACTCGTCAATGGAACGCGTCGTTATAATATTTGACATTTGACGGTCACTAACAAATTATGGCATTTAGAAGCAGCAATGCTCTGCATCATTGCTTATACAAGTACATTTCTGTTTAAATAGTTAAAACAAAAATAGGAAGACGATGTGATATCATTATGTATTTAAACGATGGTGGCTGTTATTTTGGGCTATGCTGATATGGAACAATCGACGATGACGATGACATATAAATATCATCCGGCAGCCTTTAGTAAAAGGCCAATTGCGCGATAAATATAATCTAAAATACTTGGACGGGAATCAATAATAATCGGTGCACCGCTTCGTGAGAACCATTTTCAGTGCCAATGTATCATGATTTAAAATATCATAAATGCATTAAGGTCATTACCGAGAAACATTGGCGTGTAACAATAAGTCGGATTAAAACGCGACTCGACGAAGAACTGGGTTAAAACCGTAGCGATATAACACATAGTACTATTGTAATATTATGTAGTAATAGACTATACTACAGAATGCATCGTCATATCGTGATAATATTAATAAGACAATAATTGTGTGCACCGCAAATATGAACTGGAAACGGTTTCACACGAGCACGCGCGGGGCACAGCAGCAGCGGTCAAGTGCGCGCGGAGGGGGAGGGGGGGACCGCAGTCGTCGGCAGCTGCAGCGAGTGTGTTTCGTAATAACGCGCCGCGCGCATATAGGTATATCATAATAATTTATAATAACAATATTATAATATTATGGTCGTCCGCGCGGGTTGCAATGAACGAACGATGACGTGACGACAAAGTAGGTATGCGCACGACAATGATGAATCCGCGAGGCCGACGAGAAGGGACGCCGAAATGAGGCCGGTGCAGCGGCTGAAGCCGTGTGTGTATATGTACGTACGTCCACATCGAAATGGGTCAGGTCGCGAGCGGGGCCGCCGCGCGCGCGTATACGTTATCTGCTGGGAATGGTCCGGGGAAAAATGAGGTCAGTAGGCACGGTTTTCTGGCGCGCTGGGGAACGACGACGGCGATGACGAATAAAATTGGATCGATGAGCGCGCGCGATGGCGGTGATGACGGGCGACGGGACGGAGCCGAGGAACGCGGTACCCACGTGTCGGTTAGCGCGCGCGTGCACGCCGGCTCGCCGCCGCCGTTGTCACAAGCACACACGCGCGCACACACCAACCGGTATATAATATAATATTACACGGACGGCCGCGTGTGTGCGGCCGGAAAGCTGACTTTAGCGCGCGCCAACCGTCGGCGGGCTGAGCGCCCCCGCGACAACAAACCGCGGGCGCCGCCGCTGCATCGCCGTCCTTTGTTGCCGTATCGATCTTAGGCCGGCCGGATCGGCGGTGGCGGCGAGTAGAATCGCATCGCGTGCGGCGTACACAACAAAGGCAGCTCTCCGCCACCCAATCCCCGTCGCTCCCGTCAATATATAGAACTTACCCCGCCACACGACGAAAGTGTAGTACCGGAGGCTCCGGTGGTGCGGGTGGTGGCGGCGGTGAAGCGTATGCCCCTCCCCCTCTTACCGTGACTTTTGTAATCGGGTCAAATGATTAACCCGGTTAACGGAGCGGCCGGGTGCCTGGAAAAACAAACCGAGCGCACCGACAAAGTTTTCCTTTTCCTGTTCGCGCGCGCCGTTCAATTATTATTATGTCACGCCGAAATATATTTAAAAATAAAATACGGAACACGACAATAACTGCCGTGACACAATCTTACTTGTATAATAATAATATATATGATAAATACGACGATCGTTTACACGAATACATAAATAATATTATGCGTATAGCAGTACATTCTACGATGTATTCCGCCACAACAACAATAATAAATAATAATAATAATAATAATATATTTCGACAGTCCGGGCCGCGCGATTCAAAACTGGGTCAGCTCGACCCAATTCCAGCGACCGGCAGAGGTTTACAACGCAAACAAACACACATTCGCGCACCCGAGCGAAGAGACCTAGTTTCACGTCCCCACCACCATCGACCGGGCCCACCGACACGGGTTTGACGATTCGGCTGCGGTGTGACGCACCCTCCCACCGTAAGTCGTCTATCAATTACTACCGTATCCGCCGTCTGTTGTAAATTATCATTATATACACACTTAAAGTTATTAATAATGTAATACAACGTTTGGTTATTGCACGCGAGAGAGAGGAAAACGCTGCAGCGGAGTGTGCATAATTATTATTATTACTTCGGACTACGGATGCGGTTCCGCGATACGCGATGGAGCGCGCAATACGCGGACAAATACGATGTCGATGTGTATTATATTTTGTGTGTATGGGATGGATTAATGTTTATAATTTTATTTATTTACCGCGTTTCGATCGTTAGACGCGAACAAAAAAAGATTATTAATAATAGGTAATAACCATATTTAAACGGAAGCTTGACGCAAAATCATCAATCGCAATCGTTTCGGTCAATGCTTGCATATTAAATAATATATACGTGCGATTACACACACCGTGTGGGTATATTTATTACATAAATTGAAATCACTATACATTACAGGTGCGAAAATAAATAAGTATAATATATCATTATTATATAGAGGAACTCCAGCCAAGGTACGCGTGGGGGTCAAGGTGGCACGGAAATAGGCTAGCTCGAAATAGTAGTAGTAAGGAAAACAGTTTTCATATAATAATAATATATATTATTACAATTATCGTCGGTCGGGAAAGACGATTTATTTTTTGCACAGCGTATATAACAAAACTGCGTTTGCGTAATGCAATAAGTACGTACGGACAACGAGACTGCTGCCAACATTATTCATCCGTCCCCACCTTCGCGACAAATAGACACGCGCAAACGCAACTTAAATTTTTTACACTGCAGAACACGGTCTGCGAAATATTTTTAAGGTTTTGTCTGTCATCCAGAGAGCTACCGCTAATCGCTATTATTATGCAATAATCCTCCCGAGATCCGTCCAAACCATTATTATATTTTTAATTTTCCACGAACGAATTGACTTTTTAAAAGGATTATCATTAAATTATGTAACACTAAATTACTATTGACAGTATGTTGATGCTCTCGTCACCATTTGGTATGACACCCAACACAATGTGTAATAATAATCGCGTTACAAGTGAAAATGTGGTCGGGTATACATTTTTGAACAATAGACAAATATTATTTTCAACAATAATTTAAACCACCATTTTTTTTTCTCACATTATATACTAATATACTATTATAAGTATCTATTTTCTATTATCATCCCAAGTTTAGTCGAATTGATAATTAAATCATCATTCGACTCTCACTGCTATTACTAATTATAATCTCACCTTGTCACCTTGGTTAGACTAGCTCATACAAACGGCTCGGGAAATAACTTTTTAACCGGTCCCTGCTCTCATTATTATTATCATTTTACATATACAAAGGCCCCCGCACTGCTTAGATATCCTGGTGTCCCGGTGGCCTAGTCTAACCATGCTTGTCACCTACTACCATAAACATTGAGGTCGACCAATAAGTTTATGTTGACCATTTTACAACACCGGAAATATAAGCCTTATATTTTATTCATTTATTTTTAACGACTTGATCATACCGTCGATGTGTGAAAAGTGTGAAAATCTTCACGTAGTTTTAATTGTTTTCGCCTTATGGACCGTGTTTATTGGCAAGCATTTTTCGTGATTTCAAATATTGAAATATTTTATATATTTTATATGTTATTATTAAATATTTTTACAGCAGATATGTTGCATGAAGAGAATGTCTTGCACATAATTGTGTATATATGAATTATATAGGAGTATAAGTAGAGAGAGGAGAATTAAGTAACTTTCACTTTCGATTCGAAAGGTTGGAATGATAACTGCGCGTTCATGGTAAATACTGAACTAAAAGCCGTGGTACAGATGACGACGTTGGAAACGTGACTGAACGAATTGAGTAAAAACGTTGAAATACATCCGAATTTATTTACCTTCGCATACAGGAATGTCTATTTTACTATATATATTAGATAATAAATACCAATAATGAAAATCACGATGAAAAATTGATTTAGCTGCTTCCGAATAGACCGTATATTGTAATATATTGTGTGCGTGTTTGCTGTGTGCAGTATATGTTTCGATCGAAAACGCAACGGTCGCCCACGCTCCACAACCGCCACCCATCAGTGTATTATACTGCCACTTGGCCTACCCTACGACCTACACGAATCCCTACTTACTCGAAGTAGTTATTCAATGAATAGCGACGACATTCCACTCACAGTTATCAAGACAATTTTTACAGAAAATAATTACACGGCGACTTAGTTTGATTTCGATATACATTTCTATAATGTAGTTCAAAAACATAAAAATATGTGCGTATATTATCATTATTCGTTGATACACGCACACATATTATAGTAACATACGCGTCATATACTTATACGTCATAAATAGAAATTTTATAACAGGGTTACGAACCTTTGCGAGTCAACAATCAAAACCATTATATTATTCCAGTCGTTGTTGACGCCGCCGATGTTCTATACAGGGTCAAGGTTCATCGATCGGAAAAATCTAGCATTAACACGCACAATGGACTTTGTAAACTCCTCCCCCTCACTCATCATCAAACCCATTTTAAAGTTTTTACTCTAAACAACAGTGTATTAAATAAAATTCATACGACACCCATCATACATTATTTTGAAGTTATCAGGTACATGCGTGCAATTTTATTTAATTATTATGAAAATAAATATCAGCACACACTCAATTTATCATGATATAAGCATTAGTATTATTATCGGATTTTACTATTATTAGACGGTATCAAGATGTTTACGACCTATTTTTACTCTTTTCGACCAATTTCCATACAATTCATATTATGCTAATCAATGCAAAATAATATGAATTATAAATGGAGTAGTAAGTGCCACTGTATTCGTAAAAAATAATTGGCTTCAAATTCAAAATAATGTTTCATAGTGTTTCGTATATTTGATATTCATATTATATTATTATATTGCCGGATTTTATAAGCAAAATCATTTGTGATTTATATACCTATACACGCTCACTGCGTAGCCAATTCCAGAAGTCAGTGAATTATAAGCATAAAGCAGCAGCTGTAGAAGAAATGTTGTAACGGTGATTTTTTCACGATGTACCACTCCTCCAAAACCATGGCCTCTGCCAGCGTGCAGTTGGATGACATTGGCCCGAGGTCATTACCCCATAAACGAAACACGGTATAATAATATTATAACATAATAATAATACGCAGTATACAGTATAATAAACTCGAAATGTAAACACGAACGGGTGATCGAGAGTGAAGATTGAAGAGATGGAAAAGGCGGGGAATGACATGCCAGAGAAGAGGTAAAACGTAAGATGTTATTAATAATAACATTGTCGTACTGATTTTAAGGTAATATACTAATATAGTAATATACTATGCGAGTCGTATCTAAATTGTATAATAAAAATAATAAAACGCGCGTTCGGGAGAGATAAGACGAACAATAGTTATTAATATTAATAATATATAATATATATATATATATAATTTGTATATTATGCCAAACAATAATTACGCACGAGTAGCATGGTGCTATATGTGTGCATGCGCGCGTGTGTATGTGTACACACGTTTCGGTGTGGATAGGTCGTCGTTTTAAACATTTTAATTGGTGTAATTCTATATCGTATGTTAAAACCGTTAATCGTTATCTCTAGCGAATATAATATTATAATAATAACTACACAATATATATATCACTCTCATATTATGGCATATACGAAAACATTTTCTGTTATTATTATTTATTGATTAACCTCCATCGAAATACCTACATAAAAACACAGTATATAATATTCTAATACCTATACATAATTATACTCCTCGCGTACAACACATAACTGTTATCAACCATCGCAGTAATTTGTCGCACCAGTATATTATTTGTACACAAAAGAAATGCATAACTTATGCAACTGTGTATTACAATAACGGTTTTTTTACTTGTTCGAGAATTTTTATTATTATTATTCTTTTCACGACTGCCAAACGAACTAAGCCACCAAACGACAGAACGTTGCAGATTTCTATTAGTCAATACACGATTTCTAAAGGTAGGTCGTTACGATCTACCTGGGACTTTACAGTTTACACCAATAATAATGAGCAATTAATATTTAAAAATCACACGAAAATGAACAAGTTTTTAATATGTACGCAATCGAGTACAAAATTAACAAGATCGTTTACAAGGACAAAAAATTAAATTGCACAAGACTTTTTCCGCATAATATTTATAAGCTGTATTTATTTACTTGTATTTATAAGCTGTTGACGATAATGCGCTAACAAAAAGGTACCTATATTATATATATTTTTTCTGTTGTTTCAATTGTTTCAAATTGTTTACCATTTTACTCTGGATAATTATAGTACGAACTAAAAGTTAAAAAAACAAAACACTTTATGCAAAATGGTTTTTATTAAATTTATTATGTAATCATTTTTCATAAAAGTTCATTAATAATATCGACCAACGATAACCTTTTTCCAACTTCTAATGAACTGCTCGGTGTATTTAACTTTTTCACAACCGGCTTATGTTGTATTAAGTACATCTATGATAGGAATTTTTTTTTCAATGTCATTAGGCCATCAATACAGTATACTCACGCGACATTATAATTGCATAAAATAATAAAAACGGTAGCTGTCTGATATTATGTGAGCACAAACAAACGACGGCGAGACTGAGAAAATACTATAAATATAAACGTAGGAGTGAGAGGCACTATAAATATATTATTTATATATAAAAAAAACAATTTAGAATAAATCGTGGCCAAAATATTAAAATAATATTGCAATCAACTAGTATGTGCGAGACCGCTTGCAAAAAATACGTCTAAAGATTTTAGATTCAAATTCGTGAAAGTTGTTACACGTCATACAACGCTATCGATATATTGAAAAACATACATATCGTCATATCGATCGGCCTTGTGGTGATTTAAGCGATAATGGTCAATATACTGCCATCAGGTTTTCGAATACCGTTCCAACCACATAATTGTGTAACAACAGTATTGTTATTTAGTAAAACAATAGTCAAACTTTGATAATAATATCATAAGAACGAAATTGTCTCTGCTCTTAATTGTATTTTCTTTGTTCATACTCATTATCGAGACACATATATATATTTTATTTTATCATCTTTAATCGATAAATTGTAATAGTTCTCCGCGTGCTTCTATATACTATCAATATGTATATACAAAATATTATGTAGTGTAAATAAATCACTAATCAGTGTAGTTAAGCACATGCTAACATCAACACATCGTTATAATCATCTTATATAAACCGATAGCAATATGTGGAATACATAGTGTAACAATAATACGAGTGTACAAGTGAACGTTTATACAAGATTCAGAATGAACATTGTTTGTAGAGCAACTCGGTCCGACGTGTTGCCGGAATTGATATAGTTAATAAACTAATATTCTAAACATACAAACATTAAACAGGCGGGTTATTTATAAACACATGGTCGTATAATAGTATTAACTCGGATCATTTAACCAATGACAAAAAAAAAAAAAATACTTATAAACGTGCCAAAAACAATACTGATTTCCTGATGCGTTTTGATTCTTTTTCGACTTCTGTGACAGCTCGGCACTGCCCGTTGGCAATAGATTATAGAAAAGATTTCCGATACCGGGCCTCGTGAAATATTTCGATTTTCGATCGAATATCATTATGACACCCACAAAAAATGTACGCGCGTGGAGTATGATAAGTAGGGGTCGATTACTTAACTGAAATTACACGAATTTATACATTACAATGGAACGATAAAATCTTTTCGTCGTCGACAAAAAGTGACTTAGAGCAAACCGCGTTTTGAAGAATGCATAAAAAAAAACACGTCTATCCCGCGTGGGACCGCCCGCAGACAAAAGGTTTAAACACCAGTTGTTGTTGTATACATAAAACGTCACCGATTTCGGACGACGTACGCGTTGCTCTTATCGGGTGGAAAAAAAACCCCATTCTACGTTTGTAATTCTACTGCGTCGCAATACGCTCGGAGCGGATCCCTCTTATTTTCGGATTATATACATAAAATATACGGTCTACGATGATGATATGAGAACGCACAACCCGGTGCCGAGCTCCCTTCACACTGCAGCACGTACAATCGATAAGACCCCAAGAAAAACGCGATGCATAGGCACCGTGTGCTGTTCAATGAAAATAAATAATACGATAAATACCTAATATCATTATATCGTAAAATTATATTGTGTGCAAGTGCAGTGTGTGGAATGGTAACAATGACACTTATTGTGTTATTATGTGACCCGAAAGACGTGCAAGTGTACCGAGGAAAACGTACATTAACGCGAATTGAATTTGGAGAAGAAAAAAACTTTACACCTGCAGCAGAGGTGAGGTGGACGGAAATCGAAACGAGAAATCGTATGTACGTGAAATTAGGACCGGCGACGGGGGAAAAGATACTGAGAAAACGACGACAGGCCGGCGCGTATTACAGGAATCAGAAATACGACGCCGAGAGAACCCAACAAACGACCGCGACGACCAGTACCTAAGCCGCGGTTGACCGTTCGTCGGACGGGTTCGTTGGCAGACACAATAATAACGTAATATTATATAAATATAGCGTCGTGTGTGTCGGCGGCGGCGGCAGCGACAGGGGTGCGCTCGAGAGTGCGTTACACCCGGGACGAGTGACGTCCTTGAGCAACCGGTGGGAAGAAGAGGTCACCGGACTCTCGTACCGCCGCAGACGGTTCTTACCCCAACGGTACGCGCACGCGCACGTCGGTCCGACCGTGTAATGACCGGTTAATGGTGGTAGTGCCCCAACGGTCGTCACAACATTGTATCATTACAATAATAATGGTCATAATAATTGTCGCGATAATGATTATTGCTACAAACAATAATAATTGTCACAACTGCCGACGAGTGTACGACGTTCGTGTGCATGACACACGATGTCGTTTCGTGCCGTAACTCTCTCTCGATATCGCCCAGTTTATCAAACGTGAGATATTTGCGGTTCGTTTCCGTATTTGCGCGTCCGACACACGGAAAGACCGTACATAATAATATTATTGATAATGATAGCAATAATAATAATAATAATAATAATAAAAAATAACAATAATACGGTATTATGCGAAACGGATATTATAATAGTATTATTGAGCGTAGATAGATGGTGAAAATAAAAATATAAACAACACGCACACGGGGGCGGCGGCGTCAGAATTCTAGGAGGGGGAGAGAGCGAGCACAGTCATCGGCGGCACGGGGTCGCCGAACCCGACGGTGTATCCCGGTGTTGCATCGGCCTCTCTAGATATTGCGTTCAATCCCTACAACAACGTTCTACGCACACACACGCACGTAGACACACAAGTTCAAGAAACTCCAGAGCCGCCGGCAACGACGGCGACAACGACTGAACGACGACGTCCACGAGGACAGGACACGACTACGACGAGACCGCGAAGAACATTTATTATTATTATTATTATTATTATTGTTACACAATATGTAATATACACGCGCATAATATTATTATGTAGATATTTATAGAAGTTGAACGGGCAGACGAAAATAAAATCGTATTCGTTAAAATTGTGTGTACAAATATTATTTTATATATGCCCGTAGGTATGACATGTGTGTATACGTGGACGAAAAAATTGAATATATGACATGACATTACGATTCGAAGAACACTAAGTAAACGAACTATTTAAAAACGATATTAAATCGATTATTGGGTCGTTACGTTTTGCTTTCTACATACGTAATACCTTGTGTACAGGTACACGACCCTGGGACGTTCACCTTCGCCTTAAAAAAAGTAATTAACACACGTCCGCAAGCCACTAGAGCTGCCGCTCGGCCATAGCAGAGCTAAAATAAAATAAACTACGTTCAGACCAAGTAAACTACACTATAAAAAATGTATCAAATCGCATAAGTGCTATATTTTATGCACTTTTATCAGCGAGCGGAGTGCTATATTTTGTTGGAAAACGATTGGTCGGGATGTTCTTTCCAAACTGAATTTGTTTGAGAATTTTTGTTGTTCGAAATCTATTGGAAACGCATTTAGTTTAAAAAGTATTTACTCAAAAAAGTAGAAAACGTATAGATACATTTGAAAATAAAACCGTTGGCAAAAACTAATTTGAAATCGTACTTATTTAAAACGTATTTTGTCGGAATAGTATTAACTTAAAAACGTGTTTATTTGGAAAAGTATTCACAACCGTATACGGTAAACCTATCATAAACATTTCCAACGAAATATTTTCCATAAAAATAAGTTTTAGAGCACACAATTCCGACATAACATATTTATAATGGATTACAATTCCAAACTCCAAAGTGATGTGAATTCAATTAAAATACAATTCCAACTATATATTGTTTCCAACGTGATTAAAATAATTCGGTTCCAATGGCATAACTTTCATGATCTTTTTTTTCATGGACGGCGCCAGAGTCATCATCCCTAACCCTCGGTGGAGGGTTGTCGGGTTAAGGGTTTAAGGTTTCAACGAATTGCCACTGTTCGTCGTCGTCGTCGGAGTGCAGTGGTAGGAGCGATGGATATTCCGTTATAGAATAGCAGTACATACTGCATACGCACGATGATTTTCATCTTGTTATTTTTTCAGTCTATTTGAATCATTGCCGGTGTTGTTAACCTCTCGGCGGCGAATTTTACGGTTTCGATGATTCAACCGGGCCGGAACAACGCGCGAGGTGATGGCGGCATCGGCAGTTGTCGGCCACCGCCGGCACTGCGTGGGCATATTGTATGTTTATATTATCATAATTTACAACGTTCGGTCACTAACAACAACAACAACAACGACGACGACGACAAAAGACGGTTGCGTCACGGCCTATAATGCGGGGTTTTCCGAACGTGATCCGTTCGC
The DNA here is from genome assembly GCA_036289425.1 of Rhopalosiphum nymphaeae. Taxonomy (NCBI): domain Eukaryota; kingdom Metazoa; phylum Arthropoda; class Insecta; order Hemiptera; family Aphididae; genus Rhopalosiphum; species Rhopalosiphum nymphaeae. The sequence goes on along the minus strand of JAZAQC010000033.1, from coordinate 1,401,584 downwards.
CGGAGAGGAGATGCGTTGTTTTTTGCGTCGTAAAATTAATAATTTGGTGCCGGACCCGGTCGGCCTATGGACGGCGTAGAAGGTGACGACGCGGTTGGGTGAGCGGTAGGCGTGCGTGCGGGGGACACGTGTTCTTGAGTTGCCGGCCGGCAATGATCGATACCGCGCATACGCAGCAGCACACATCGCGCGAGTCCCGTTATCTATCGCTCGTAAACATTCGCACGTTACATTTCAAACGCACATTGTTAATATTATTACTATTATTGTTATTGTCCTCATCATCATTATCATAACCATTGGACGTAGGTGTGTACCGGTTCGTTTGCTTTTAAGATTTGTAATCAATTTTCGGACTACAGTTTGATGTAAACGATATTTTGCGTTTGCTTTGCCGATTTCAATTTCGACCACTGTGCTCCCCCATTTTGGAATTGGTGGCAGTTTGACGGCGTTTCCGCCGTAAAGCGATTTTGTTATTGTTGTTGTTGTTGTTATATCCCGAACAGAGAGAGAAAACGCCATTTTTCCTTTGTCACAACAAGTGTGAGTGCGCGCGCGCGAACGCTATCCTGCTCGCTTGCTCGGCCGCGTATACTTTATGGCCGCGTTGTTATGGTATTGCGACGCGGACCAGCGCGCACGCCCCGCGCCATCCACCCTCTTGTATACACGTGCTGGTCTTCGCTCCACGTGCACCGCCGACGGAACAAAGAACATTCCCGGGCGTGCGCAAAAGGGGCCCCTTATTATTCCTCGGTCGTGTCACCTCCGCCTCGCCGCCATAATACTCGTTCACTCCTCCTCCACAGCTGGTATAAATTGTACGCAGTGACTGTATAGAGAGAGAGACGCCATCGCGGTAATAACAGTAGAAGTAATGGTTAATATACCAGTGCCGAACATCGGCCGAGTAGGGGACAGAACGACGAAAACGTCCGTGGGCCACGTACGAGGGAAATGCATTGCGAGAAATTTCGCACGGATGACGCGCGCTACGGATGTGGCACGTGTCGCGCATTTCATTATTGCACTTTTTTACGCCAAGGCCGTTTTGGCGTCCTTTGTTAGAGCGAGGCGCGACCGGTTCTCCAACATAATATTGTTGCTGTTGTTCGCAAATCCAATGCGATCGCTAGCAAACAGGATATAATGATACTGTACAGCCAGCGACTATATATTACAAATTCCAGCGCGGTAAATAATAACCAAGAGTGTTCACATTATAACGCTGTCATCATTGAAGAATCGAATTTGTTAAAAAAACAATATTGTGAAGTGACAATAAGTGTATACACTGTATGATACGTTATAATATGTATGACACGTATATTGGAACGCAATTTTTGACCCAGTTATTATAGTGAAATATCGTATAGCAGGATAACCGTGGTGGGAACGTATGTTCAATGAAACGAATCGAACTTTGGGGACTTAGCACACCGCAAAAATTATCATTGCTGTCGTGCCATAATCGCGGTATGGCAGTTGATGCGTGCAGTTTTTTATATATACAATCGACAATCAGCAAATTAATAATAGAAAAAGCGTGTAAAACGACCGACGACAATCGGAATTTTTAGGTGACCACTTGTTCCCGTTACGAAACCACTAAAATACAACGTTTCGAAGGTCGACAAAATTTTTTTCTATGCAACGTAATTTTTTTTCTGATACTATTATATTAGTTATTCTATTTAGCTAAAATTAGACGGGCATGGATTATAAATTCGTACTACAAGCGTATAAACATAAAATACAATAACAATAATAAAGGCGTAATGCGCACGTGCACCTCCGCAAGCAGCAGCTAATGCAGTTGCGAAAATTGCAAGGCCAAAGTTGCAACAAAAAGAAAAAAAATTACATGGAACCGACATGTCCAAGGACTTTATAACACACGTTGCAGCATGCAATCTGACACTCCAGCGTCCCCTTCACCACCACTTCATTGTCAGCCGGTGCACACACGCTCACAATAAATTATTTATTTTATTTTTATTTTATATTTATTATTTACGCAGAGGTTTTCCAAAGAGGGAAGATAATGACGAGTTTAAAAAGAATTTTAAGCTATTGTGTTGTAATTCGAAATCGTGAACAGCTGTTTTGGCGGGGGGAGCGTTCCAAGACCAATGGAACAGATATTTAAAAAAATAAAACCGGTCTTGTCAGGGTGGAATATCCAGACATAAAGCCAACCACTACCAATCCCTCCGCCGACCGGAGGATATAAATTATTAATACCTATTATTACTCTTGTAAAAGCGACTTGCATATAGCTCGGCATTGGAAAATAAGCACACTACGATATACTTACATATTATACACGAATAAATGAACGTGGAAGATGGAAGGTATAACCCGACACACACACCACTAGCTATCGGAAATGCTAACCGTTTATAATATTTTATACCACAATTAAGGCGGCTAGCGTGGCAAATTTTGGGATGAGAAAGCGTACAACCTACTACCATCCCGCGTCCTTGCAATGCACGTCACAATTTTCTTTTTGCTTACGTACAATGTTATCCGTATATCAAAGATAATACTACAATAGCGCTGTACCTGGGATGCATATTGCAGCAGAATTTTATGAACAAACCGAGTACGTACTTCAACACATATTTCATATTTCTAAGTATAACTTTATGCGTATTATGATACGCCTCTCTCGTTGTGGCCATTATATTATGTACACGTTCGCATTCTTTTAACGAGCGATTGTATAAACGTAAGGATACCTCTCACTTTCTCCTTTGATTAGAATCCTAATTTTTATCAATCGTCCGTTTATCAAAATATTAATAAATATCACGAGGAAAATGATTTCTTCGGCGGCTATAGGATGAAAGTTGTCTTTTCGAATAATTGTCCAACGAATATTATATTATTATACATTTGTTTTGTCGCAACTGTTAGGAAAGGAATAGATTAATGCCGAGTATGATGCATTGTTGCATATAATAGGACTGATGCATAGTTCGTTTATGTTCCAGGAATGTTTTATCGATGTTTTCCTTACCAATACACAGTTTGGATCACAGGTGTTTTACTTATATAATATTACTCGAGCAATTATATATCTTAGCATAATTATTATATAAATACCTATTTAATTTTTAAAGGACATACAGAACATGGTTGTTTAGACTTGACACTTGAACGCCATAAGTATATTGCATTTAAAAAAAGCTTTATTTAATATTATTGATACTTATACATCAAAATATGAGTTGGTTGTGTATAAACTAGTCTACAACACATTATTATCTAATTAAATGAGTTAATTATTATTTGTACATAAAACAATCATTAATATTTACATAAAATATAATATTTTATACAAACACTAAGTATTATTATAAATAAATAGTTATTTGCTGTTATTTCAATAAGAAAAAGAATAATTTTACGTACTTTGTGAGAAATATTTTTAAAAGATACGATAATTATATGATTCACAAGCTTGTGGTTTTTAATTTAGTAAAAAATGTTATTCATATTGTCAAATTGATTAAATGTAAAACTTTAATTATTTATCCTAATACGGTGATAATTCTTTGAAAAATACATTTATTTGCTTTTAAGCAATGATTTATGATTGCGTTCGTGTAGTGTGGGGTGGGTAACAGTCCACGAGAGAATAAAGTTAACAAATTAAAATTATCGTCACGGCTTGTAGCGTTCAACTGCAAATTGTAGATATCTATTACTAACGGATCAGCGCACTTTCGGGGAAAAAAAACCTACAGCACTACCGTAATTATTATTATTATATACCTACACCTAGAAAATTCTAGCTATTGAATAAAAAATAATTAAACAAAATAATACCTACACTTATACCAGAATCAGCATGCGAAAAAAACAAAGAGCGGTTTTTTAACAAGCTGACAGGGGCGTATCCGTTTTATTAGTTTTATATTTCACATATTATCTCTTTGCGTTCAAATTAACGTAATGTTAATATAATAGTACATACAATAATATAAATATATTCAGGCGCATTTTAGAAAGGAGGAAATATATAATGACGGTCCGCGCGTGTATATACGGATGGACGATGATGGCTATCAGAGCAATTATTCTAAACCATACATCGTAATATACCGAGCACAATCATATTGACGTGAAATTTAATTTCGACAGGCATCATATAGAGAATTTTCTGTTTTCTCGACGAAGTCCGGGACACGTCATAATATAATACGATGAAAACATTTTTTAGAATAAACTTTATTGTAAATCTATATGCTTTCATCGTTGACCTAAGCATATTCGCATATAATTCTAAATGCAAATATACACACCTTTTGTCGACTATTGTATTTATAAACAACGGTTTTTTTTCGATAATTTAATTTTCAATTGAGATATTATGATAATAATAATATGTGAAATACCACAATTGAACCGTTTAACTGGCCGATACAATAATGTTTAACTTTATTATAATATAATATATAAAATAGAATATACTATAATAATTATTATCATTGTAACATGTGCTACTGACCTTCTTTCGCTTAGGCACGTCTTCAAAATCGTCGTCGGTCAGACCAATGCCCTCATCAACGACCGAAGGCAAGCCGCGTCCGCTCCAGGCGGCCGAGGAGCTAGATTCACTAAGCGGTGGTGACGGCGAGCTGCGACACGAAAAAGCTCCTTCGCTGGATGTGGACGGGCTGGTGGACAGTGACTCGGGTTGTTGGCAGCGCGTAATGCGTCCTGTGCATAACATACAAAAAACATGGTTGTAATTTAAAGTGGAAATATTAAAAATAGTACACTCGGCGCGTCAAAAATGTCGAGTATAATAATATTATAATCAGGGCGAACGGGATAGTAAAACGCGGGGAGGAGGGATGAGCGAGCGCAAGAAAATTCGCAGAGACCAAGTGACGGGCGGACGCTCGCGGGCCCCCACGCAAACGCCAGCCGTTGCCGCCCGAAAATAAGCTCGTAGGCGGCAGCGATGTGACGTCATCGAATGACGCTCTCATGCCGGTACGCGGGGGCGGCGGTTACTGCTGCTGTCGTCAGGTGGTGAATCGTCGTAGTCGGTTGGAGCGAGTTGAATAATAATGATAAAAAACACGTCGTATAGGTACGTATGTTATTATTAACACTCGTGTATTTGTGCAACTGTGCGTAAGTGCGTGTGCGTAAGTCGGTTCGCACGCACAACAACAACGATTCGTCCTTGTATGAGCGCGAACGTGAATTTCACTGTTTTTTTTTATTAGTTTTTGTTTTTAAGCCTTCTTAATATTTCAAACAATCAAAATTTGTTTGATATTTGTCTAACGATAGTTATTGTATGCATTATAAATATACGTACTATCGAACCGCACGCATTTCGTACGTGATGGACGTCAATGATGACGTGTTTTAATATTATGTACTATACAAACTGTAATATAATAATAACGAAGGCGACGACATGCAATTATAGATTTCCGGATTAAAATCAGCAAAGTTGGAATAATCCAAGAGCGTTTTACGCGATACCCGTGCAAAAACATCTGAAAAATCTCGTATATCGGTCGTCATTAGATAACGGCCGAACGATCGAGTGGTGGATACCAAATGTTATATTTCTTATTGGACAAGTTCTAATACGATCAAGTTAATCTCATTAAAGTATTATAATATTGAGATTATGAGCTGCAACTATATTAATAATTATGCGAATAATGCATGTGGCGATAATGCAGTAAAAACGTGTAAATATATTGGTTGTTGTGGTGCACTATTTATTAAGCACGTGCAGCATAATGATGAGAATCGATTGATAACAAAATGTTTCGTCAATATACACACAAGATACGACGTTGTATACTTTATAGGTATACCTACCGCAAGAGTTGTACACGCAATTAAATTGTTATCTCGTAAATTAATATTGAATACTATATAATCCAACGTCGAATATCTATAGAAGACGACAGTTCATCGAATTGAAAAATAAAAAATATTAACTGCAAATAATAATAGATTGAGACCATACGTTTCGAATGCTGTTCGAATACACACTAATTATATTAATACTAGGTATGTTGAGGACTGATTGAATTCGATATAGTCTAAAAAAATGTATACTCCTTAGTTAGGTTTCCATTATATTTTTCTCCAATGATCAGTCACGAACACGGTCTTACAGGATGACGGGGGCGCGGAGCAGGGAGTTTATCAAGCTTGTTCTACGCACAAATCTTCCGTTACCAGTGCACACGTAAATATAGCCTACATCGTAATATTATTTATAATATCATAATATAGGTAGGTATACCATTTTAGGTCGTGAAAACAATATTCACTGGATAGAAAAAAATTAGAAGTTCATTGCGCAACGTCGTCGTGTACCTCTATATATGAACATTGTACACGGGTGTGTGGATAAAGCATATAGTCGTAGCGCATTACAGTGAACGTTATACAACACTGTTTCTGGTTATAAAATTAACTGTTTCGGTTTCCTCCGACGCTTAAGATCAAAGCTACACGCGCGCGCATCTTGAGGTCGTATTATATAATAACGATGAGTGTTATTTAAACCGGGTTTTTTGGACGAACTATTTCTACTCGTCGTTTTATCGTTTCGCGCATTATTTATCGTATGTCAATACTTTAATAGAGCAATCGGAGGAAACGACGGATGCGTCACACGCGCAGCACGTACACGTTCAACATAATTTCAACCATTCAATGACTCACATAAACGTAGGTAAACCTATTACCTATAAGTCTGGAAACTATGATATTCGTCAGGCGGTCAGGAGGAGGGCCCGGAGGGGGGTTATGTTAATAATTTTATCACAACATAATAATTCAACACGACGCGCGCGTGTGCGCGTAACATACGTCTGCCGTTTCGGCGAATGTTATGTGTCACGCGCGCCGGCCGGCGACACAGTTTCCGAGCACGGTCCGTCCTTGTCGCGTCCAATGTCGGGCGTTTTGCACCGCTCGCGCGCGTTGGCGGGGCGGGCCGGGGCCGGTGCAGCAGGAGCGCGAGAGCGGTAACGCCGCGGCGGGCGCGCGCGCTTCGCGTCCTTAACACTGCGTCCCGGTTACGAAATGCCACATAAAACGTGTACCCGAGAGCGCGAGGCGGGCCACCGCGGTGGTACAGCGCGCGCTGCATAGAAAGCTAGCTTTTCACTTTTACCATTATCCTATCTAGGCCACAGTTGGGCAACTCTCTACATAATGTAATGATATAAACGCGTTGGAGAATTATTATTATTATTATTATTATTGTTGTTGTTGTTGTTGTTGTTGAGTAACGGGTCGGCGGCGGTGGCTAAGCGGTGATAAGAGCTGCACGCGCCAGATGGTGGCGTCGGCCGGACCGTGCCCAGATCCGGTGGCGAGCGTGGCATTATTTAAAAATAAAACGATCGATGCATAATTATTATATATTTATAAATAATGAAAAAATATTGACGACGCGACGAAACGAAAACCGCAAACTCGACTCCATAATATATTATATAACACACATATATTATAACGTATACGAGTATATTTATACACACGTAGATATATGTGCGAGGGTCAAGTGCTCTATAGTTAAAAACCATTTGAGCGCGGTACGAAATTCGACAAGTCTTGAAAGAACTCTGATTTACGCGTCGGCTGCGAGAAGTGTGTGTAAGAAGTGCAGCGTATGCGTGTAACGACCGAGCCCGGTCGAGTTTTATACGCGTCGCCGGCCGTTATAATTTATACACTATATGACGACCGGATCGTTTAATAATTAGACGCGCGGCCAAGTACCCCGTTATTTACACACATTACGTGAAATACATAATATTATTATATCGGACGACGGACGTTGCAATTGCGGTTTTCGCGTTCGGCGCGTATATATTAAACATGGTTTTTCTCCTCTCATTGCTACTGCAGTAAGGCATTATATACCTACACCTATACCACCCATATATTATTATTATGCATATTATATTATATAGGTACACGGTGTACACCGGTGCAGCAATGGTCAAATCAGAGGTCAACGCACCGCCGCCGGTTAAAGTACATATTATTATTATTTTTTTATAATATAGGTATGTGCCGCGGCGGTGTCAATGCACCGTAAAACGAAAAACAAAAACACGCACAAACCACAAAGGCATCCCTGAAACACATACATGGTATATATTGTATATAGTGGGCGGCCAACGAAACAGCGTTGATTGCATGTTGTAGCTTCCTGTGCGTAGGTAATACAGCTGTATACCCAAATATGTATATTATATTAAATATATATATGTAACCATTACGTATAGCCGGCGTGCCACCCTGTAACACCTGAAGCGCGGAGTCATTTGCCACGGGCACCTTTCCCATATGCAATAAGCGCGATAATATTGCCATTATACACGCATAATATTAAAATAATATTACTATTGCGCTCCATCCACTTTATTGTGTGTATACGATACATCACACTACAACGGCCGTCATTTTTAAAAACGTAAATCAAGTAAATGAATATTTAGGTTTTTTTTGGACACGGCGATATTGTTGCATTGTGAAACCGTGGAGAAAGGACGTTGCAGAGCATGACTGAAAGTGAAATCCCGCGTATCGACTTCCCTCCATATCGTGTACAATATATAATATTATATACAAAAATATCACTCCTCCCCCTATTGATGCATATATATATCAAGCGACTGTATTACTATTTTATCGCTGTGCGCAATCGGCAACCCCCCCGCTCTGTAATCCGGGTCGAGTTACCGACTGCGACCGTTTTACCGGAGATTTCCATTGGGTTTTCTCACGTCCCAGAACGCGCAAAAAAACACAACAAACGGATTCGGGTGAAAGTGCCCGTATGATACATAACGAGTAACGATACACGGAATCGAAAACAATAGCGATTTTATTTTGCTTCGTACACGATTACGAAAAATATACCGACATATAGTCGTTGCAAAAAAGTGCACTTAATTCAAATACCGACCTTGTATGGACGGCGAGTGGGGACTGCATGACAAACTCATCAACACCAAGGCCGCAGTGCACTCTGTCATTTCTTCCTCTTTTGGTTCATTATCGTCGTCTTCATCTTTCATTTCCTCTTCACGGGATTCGTCCTGATCTTGGCTACTACTGGGCCGACGTTTTCGGGACCTGCACAAATCATAAAAATGATAAATTTTTATTTTTATGCTAAACTTCAATAATTGTGCAGTATTAAGCATTATTTGTTATTAAACATTACAAAATAGAGTAAATCAATGAAAATTCTTCAATAACAACAACATTTGATTTCATTTTAAGACTTTAGCCTCTACCAGAATATGGTGGAAGGTCAGGGCAAACAACTGGATTCACACCTGGTGTAAAAATTCTATTTTTAAACATCAAGGATGACGGAACTAGGTAACAAGTGAGGGTTTATTTTAATTCTAATTATTACTACCAAGGTTTAAATCGAGGTTTAAATTTAAACTAATATATTAAATATTATTATAAATATATTATGTAACCTTTATCTATCTCTTGTATCCTAAACTCTTCAGTATTATAAATCAAACTATTATGTTGTTCTTAATTTGGACTAAGGTAATTTAATTTTGATAAATTGTGTTGGGTATCTATATTCTAATTTTCGATATTGTATCCCTACAAGTAATACAAATAATATTGCTCGATATAACAGCCGGATTTTCTATAGAAAAAAACTATTAAAATGTTGATCAATATCAAGGTAATTTTATTCTTTTGCATTACATATTATGCAAATATGTAATCGATAAGTTTAATGCAAACAACAACCATAGAAATATATATATAAGCAAGCACATAAGTTATAATCATAACATCCGTACTCCGTACAGATATTACCATTGATCGATACACTGTACATAACACATATTATGATATACATTATATGTAAATAAACCACCATTATTGCGTAACTTAATGTAATGGCCGAGTGATTTTATTTGCGCAATTATTATCCACAAATAGTAAGTTTATATATATATTTGTATACTAATTAAATCCCCGCTGTGTGCCGGTCCCAAAGTGTTCCGGGACGTATATATATAATATAGAAAAAACCAATAACAATACAACAATGTTAAACGAAGACAATTTTCTCGGATATCACCACGCCCGACGTGACTGAAAAAAGCAATAAGTAGGCCAAAAATACAATAACAACCGTCAGCAGTTTGACTCTCATTCATGGTCGCTGGTGTAGCCCATTATATGTGTACGTACATATTCTTTAAAAATCTTGTCGTGTTCGCACTCCATGCACCTGGGACGCCAACAACCTTGCGAAATCGTATTGAACTTGATTGTTTTTAATTCGTGTACGCGTATGCATGTAGTGAAATTACCAGATTTCATAACACTGGTCATATAAAGGCCGCGACCTAGGGTACAGTTTATTTTTTCACTCAATGTTACGATTGGCATTTGTGTTTTTTTTTATATGTCGGTAAACCCACCGAATTTATTTTTCACGTAACCGCTTAATGATGTATTATACATCTTAAATAGGTAACTAAAATTTCATTACACTTTTTTTCATGTATGTTGTAAACTTGTATCTAGTATATACGATTTATTTTGCTGTTTTATAAAAAAATTCGCTGATCAATAATTATTGAATCGACTGGTATATTATTTAATGGGCCTACTGGCTACGACAAGGACGCGGACCTTTTACGATACGATGGCGTACCGTATTCGGCATGTGTATTTATGATGACATGATGTACTATATAACGCTATATCTACTACAACGCTTTATATGAATATATATTTGCGACACAAGTACTGACAGTGCACCGGTTCTAAATGATTTACCGGCTTACAGCAGTAGCACATCGGCAACATGGCAAGGTCGTTCGTATGTCAACCGACCTTGAATAAAAAAAACCAGCTGATCCGAGGGCCGCTATTTCTTTTTATTATGTTTTTTTTCGTTACTGTACACCTCCTCTCCTTATCCCAGTCACCGCCCAAAATACACGCATGTTTTAATAATCTGAAATACGGTTTTACGATGAAACATACAACAAGGTCTCCCGGACACAATTTGCATCACGCGAAGGGGGACCACCATTTATAATATAGAAGTGTGTACTGTGTACACCTATTTGCAATCAAAAAATATTACGTCGCGTTTATATCGTTTGGGCGTATGCTATCATGTTGATATACACTTGCGCGGATTCTGCGAGACCAACATGCAATCATATGCCGGAGAACGGAATACAATCATTTTTAAACGAAAAATTATGCAGTCTCAAAACCGGAACTCCATCAATGCACATTTTTTTTATATATTAGTAACCCGTCCGTTTGAGTAAAAGCAAATAGTAATATGCATATGCGCCAAACGGTAGCATACCACCGATGTTATTTTATTATCGAAAACCGACTGCATGCGACGGGAACTAATTTGAAGACGTAAAATATTTTTCTTCGTCCCACGCACATATAAATGAGAATTCAGCGGAGAAATAAATTTAAGACAAACATCCCGCCTGTATAACGAGAGAAAACACCGTGCCAAATACCGTAACTGCCTGCAGAGCAGATCGTTTTCATTTTCGTGTCACCCGCCCCCTTCCTCTTTGTGTTATCCTTTTTCACTCATACTAACATTACTATTGTAGCATATAATATCTATAATATTATCATACAATAAACGAAAAATGATATATCAAATTCGTACGATAAACCCACACATCGCACGCTCTATCAAAACAATTTCATGTTTACATTTTATATTTACGACACTACATACTATAGTATACACTACTATACCGAACTATTTTTATTATTTTTCAATAAAAAAAAAACAATTTTATTTTTTACTTGAATACCTTTAATGCACTATTATACAATTGCTATACCATCAATAATTTTCTATTTATAATGAAAACTGATGCCTGATTAACAAATACGACACTGTGCCAAAATAGTAAATAAGTGTAAATTCATCATGCCCGAAACGAGTGTCAGGGATCCTGGCACCTATTATTTATATGACTCAATGACTGAGAAACTCAGAAATGAAATGCTGTACCTACTATTACAATGATTATGTTTAACGATATTTTCGGGCTATTGAACTGTTCTATTGTCTTCGTCTAAACCTTTACGTACATTTTTTTATCTCGGCGTTATCTAGGAATATATTATATTGTCCTCATTATAACGCGGCTATCGAACCACACAGAACCATAATAAACATATAAATGCCTAAAAGAACTTTGTTTACTCTAAGTCATTATGCTATGTTGTAATACTATCAACCAATCAAAGGTTAACATAAAAAAGAAGATGTATAACAAATCACAACGCAATATTAATACAAAAACAATTTAGAAATGATAATCTATCTTATTTTTTATTAACAAAAACTTACCCGCTGATTTCAACAGCATTCTGAGAGGATGAACTACGTTTCCTGTCCGACATGTCTGCCAACCTAGCGAAATCTGTATCCTGATCCATTAGTCGAGCTGATTTCCTGGACTCTAACACACGAACGTCATCCAATTTCTTTATTACTTCGATGGACCCCTATAAAAGAAAATAACCGTAAATGTATGTTGGTTGTAAATAAATTGCATTCGGTAAGGGACATGGGTGGCTATTATTAAAAATGCATCATTTTCTGCAGGTAACTACCGGTGATTATGTACCTCACATTTAATCAATTTATAAATAGTAGCAACGCTTTCACTCCGCCCGCGAGACCGGTTCGCTTCCTTGTGAAATCGGCGAAATGTATGCTCACACATACACCTATGTCTCAAAGTTCACACATATGAAATAATTGTATTTTTCATAAAATTATAAGGAAGTAAAATGAGACGTGTTTTCTGTAGATGTTTCTATTTTAACTCAAGGTTCGAAATTGTTTTCATACTTGCAGCAACTGGTTACCACAATGATGTAAATTACAAGAAAATACTCAAGTGTGGTTTATGCGATTTTCTTATGGCCCTACTCGATGACCCGAATTGTAAATCAAGACTGCGATATCGGTCGCGCACACGCCGCGGCAAAGTCAAGGTCAAGCACAACGCAATTGTGCATTATTGTTTGTTTAATACATATATATTAATAAATAATAATAATCACATAAATATAGCGCCTTCTAATCAGTTAATCATAATAAAATACTAAATAGTAAATATTAAATAATGTATATAATTTATTGCTCAAGTTTCGATAACGTACATTATCTACGAACTTTTCCCACCTCTATAAACTAGGCATCCCCGCGTACGAGCTAATTGTGGTTATGAGTTTTAAGCCACCAAGTGGTACACAGAAACGTGTAGCTGTGGCAGAGGCGTTGTAAGAGGGGGGCGGGTTTGACGCAATTACTATGTCCTTTCGCCAAATCGTTACTAAGGAATGTCGCGCGCTACAGCTCGCGTACACTAGGAGAAAGGTATATTTATTGTATAGTGTATAATATAATATTATTATTGTTATACACACATTACGGCGGCAACTTGTGATGTAAAAATAATAATAATAAAAATAAGGTAGAAAGTAAGGAACCTTAGGAGCCCCACCTCTCGTGCTGCATCCCGTTCACCCAACAGGTTTCAACTGCGCAGTGGACGGAACCAGCAGCGATCCGCGGATGCCACATTTAAATAAATATAATATTATAAATTATAATATAATTATTTAAATAACATAATATTTCAAAATCCGATTTCAACACTGAATAGAGAAAAGTTTCTGTAACACGTCACCTACGCCAAATGACGCGCGAGAAAACTTTTTTCGCGTCAATAATTCTTGGAAAACCCGGTTCTATTGGATTTTTTTGATTTTTAGAAAATCAGAAACTCGAACGTTGTCGAAAACAGTAACCAGTCGACGTCTGGGAGTCGAAGGGATTACAAAACCGAAATTCCATAAATGCCGCAGATGAAGAGGGGTTTCGACCCCGTTGAACAGCTGCTACCACTTGCCAGCTGTGGCAGGACCACAAAGTCGAGAAAGATATTTCCTGTCCGTGAATGGTTTGACACGTATTGGGTCCCGTCCGATGGATACTTCGTATGAATATTTAAAAAACAACACACGCTAATCTCAACCGGCCGGCCTCGACGGTAGGTTGGCAACCGTGTCGCCCGCGCATGCATATCGTAACCGCCGCCAACCCGATGAAATTGGCGTACCTACGCGGAAAACTGCTGCGTACGCAGGCCACGAATATTCCGGAGTTCCGTGTGCAGGTAACGACGTGTAGGCTACGTCGTAATAAGACGACACTCGGTTGTTACTTGTCATTAATCACGGGACACATTAAAATCGCACGGTCAGCCGTGCGCTCGCGCCAGCCGGCCGGCAACAAGTACAACGGGTAGTGGGCGCGGACCGGGGGGAGCGACCAAGACCGAAAGAAAACATATCCGTTTTGGCGCCAAACATACGAGCCGTCCCGCCGCCACAAAACGTAAACCGCTAACGAGTCGGATCGCTTCCGCTAGGTAATACGATCGTTTTTACACAGACTTGTGTAAATGAATTTTTACGTCATTGAAATGGGTATTATGCAAAATCGATAATTTATAATTAAAATACTAAAATTAAAATGGAAAACATAAACGATGTTGTTGTCTACTCACTTCGTGCCCGTGCGGCATGATGGAAACGCGGACTTCTTCAGTGTCCGGTCTATGGACGACCACGTCACCGGATATCTCACGACCATTGAATGTGATGTACACCCGCTGGCCGGCCATCAGTCGAAGGTCGGACAACGTCTGGAAACCGGGGCCCACCAGCTCGGTGGCCCGGTATTCGCGGCGGCCGCCAGTTCCGTCATCGAACCGAATAGAATATCCGGTCTCAGAACCGTCCGCGGCCGTCTTGACCGCGGCGATGATTCCGGCGCACAGTTTTCCATCGTCGCCGGATGGCGCGCAGACGCGCGTCCCGATGATGGATCGCTTGGCCAGCCGTTTACCGGCGCCAGCGATCAACCCGTTCCTGTGACGCATCGGGATCGCGAACGAAGCGTCCAGCTTGGCGGTGTGGTACGACGTGATTGATCGATATCGTTTATCGCGCGTTAGCGCGATCTAAAGTAACGGGCGGGGAAAATCAAACACAAAATAATATAATATGTACCGGTGTCACTCTCGTCCAATATCAGTCGACACTCACCCCGCCGTCGTACCGATTCGCGAAATTGTAACAACACATTTTGGTAGACCAAAAAATATTAAAGAAAAAAAAAACTATGTAAATATATATTATTAGTAATTAATTTATATTTGCGATTTTAAAATAACACCGATTTCGTATCGTAAGAAAAACGATAAAGTTTTTGAGCGGCAATTTTTTTCAAATTGTTTTCGCGCGAATGTTTTTTATTTGCGAATTCGATTTCACACGGAACACACCCGGTCAACGGGAATAACGACGACGACGACAACAATAACAATAACAATCGGTGATTTGGGGCCGAAGTGCCAAACTGCAGAACAGCGAAGGACTACCGGCTTCGGCAAGGCGTAAAACGGAACTATGTACGTGGTTTGGCACAAATGTTCAACGCCACAGCTGACAATGCCGGTTGCCGGTATCCGCGCAGTGATACCAATTTACCGTACTCTATCGACCCGGTTTTGCGTTCCACACTCGTACTCTGTTATTATTATTACGACGCGTATCCTGAATCCGCTTCTCGTTCACAAAGAAAATCAACACCGATTTTCTGACGTTTTTCCATGAAATATAAATTAGACATTTTTTATTGTCCACAAATCCGTATTGGCTTTTGATTCGGTCGCGAGCGCAGCTGCGGCCGGCGTAATATTACAAATATTACGCTTTCGGTTCATATATTAATGACGTCATCGCTCTCGTATTAAAGAAGGTTTATTTTTTATTTGCGTCGTCATTGGTATTTCCAACAATAATAATAATTGTGTATTGTATTATTTTATGTAATACACTAATATTTATATATGTAGGTAAGCCAGTTACTTGAAACGTACAACACGATAATAAAAATATCACTATTATATATTATAGATTGCATTCTGCATTTCTGCATAATACATAATACACAATAATATAATATTTATATAGGTATAATTTATTTATTTAGGTTGCACTGTTGCAAGTAGGGGCATGACATATTAATAAATTATATATCTGAGAATAGCACTCATAAAGCCCCCCCATAGTTAATGCGAAGTAAACAATTGCACTACAATGACTCTGGTTTGCCCTACCTATATCGGCTATCAACATGAATAGATAATTAACGAATAAATAAACTACCACAACAACCTAAATAAAATCAAAGGAACTATCCATAACGATATCGTCAAAAAGGCAAAAAAAATATCTAAAACTATGCCTACCTCAAAACGGTAATCGGTCAGTTTGTACGGTCCATTGTTAAAACTGCATAACGCGGACACTTTGTACGGTCAGATAAAAATGTAAGCTTAAGAATGCAGACAATTGATACTATTAAATACATAAAATATATATTAATGTCTATCGTTATATAACTAAGTATTAAGTATATATAATGTAAAAATTAAATATAAAATAAAAAGTAAATTAATAATTGCAAACGTTACAAAATATAGTATATTAACTATAAGTCAAAATAATCAGTTCTTTTTTAATAATTATATTTTAAACACCCTAACAAAAATATTCCCAAAATACTTATTTCATATAACATGTAAGTAAGTAGTACGTACCTATAATATTTATGAAATATAATATGTACTCAATATATTATATTGTTAAAAAAAAATAACAATTTTAACAATAAGAAATATACTATAATTATTTAAACATACATAATTAAGAAATAACAATACAATGTTTATATAATCGATACTTACTGCCTATACTGGTTCTATATGATTTGTAAAAATTTAGAAGATACTTAGATTTACAAATAATATTTAAACTTAATAACATTTTTAATAAAATTGGTCATGACTTCAGACTTATTTTTATTATTATACTTTATGTATATTATATACTATATGTAATAGTACTAAGTATCCGCGTTCTGCAATCTAAAGTTTTACCTGACCGTACAAAGTGAATCCCTCAAAACATCTTTCTAGTAAATCTACCAGACAATTAATGTTTAAATTTAGATTTATTTTTTCTACATATTATTCAATTACTGATATTTACTGGTGGTAACATTTTAACGTTTATATTCAATTTTGCAATGCTATTAAAATAACGAGTATAATACCAATAAATAATACATATATTAATTATTAATGCTATAATATAAAATATAAATATATGCATAATTACATTATTTTGCATGAAAAGTAAAAGGTTGTTAAAATAAAAAAAAAACTTGTGTAACATTTAAATAAAGTTAACTTATTAAAAATTTTCACTATAATAAATTATTTAGATCTTTTAAATTCTATTACCTAAATCGTGTATTCTGTAGACTCCCATTATAAATTATTAAATGTATTAGGTAAATTATTTTTCAATCCAACAATTAAAATCATTTTTTTTAAATCTATATACATAATACATATACATGTACCTATCGTTATTTGTATGATTCTTTTATAAAAAAAAAATCATTACTATTCAAAACTCTTTAATAGATTAACCTTCTTTTGAATTGCCAATTTAAGTGTTAAGTTAAACAATTATTTCAGCCTACCTTACTCTAATTATTATATTTAAAAACCATTTATTTTATTGAGAAAAAAACTATAAGTTTGGTAAATTTTAATCAATAAATATAAATATGATAGAAAGGATAATTCTCAATAATATGTATAAATTTACATTTATGTGTAATATGTAAATAAAATAAAATGTTAGTTCAATGATTACCTAATTTAAAACTCCACCTATAACGTAATAGCACTCCTCTAAACAGACTAATGCGTCTATTTTATAATATAATAATATTTTAAAACATCCAAATCCAAAGTAAGTAATATAGACTGATACATACATTTAATAATTACTACATTTATTATAGTTAACCAAATTAAATAAAATAAAAAATAAATACATGTAGATACAACGATAAATAAAAAAAAGATACAACACGGTTTTTGCATTGACAATAGCTGATAAAAAAAATGATTGATGTTTTTAATATTTTGACTTTTGGTATTGCCATTAGACGAGTATAATTTATCCTTGTTTATATAATGTAATACAAACAACAGTATAATCATCTCGTGATTCATCTTTTGTGATATTTACTATCGTAGAATTACAAAAACTATACTATAAAATAACATTTATTTTATTTTAGATGCAGTCGATATATTATAGTCTCTATGCTAATAATTTATTTCGAAATTTTCACTTAGGAAACAATCTAAATCTATACTTTTAACGATTGTATTTTTGTAATGCGCTTTGAACCCGTAGTATAAGGCGTAATTAAGTCCCCACCCAAATTAAGGTGAAACCCAACAACACAATGTGGCTTTTAAATAATTTTGTATTTTTTTTTTTGTCTTAAAGCTTTCCATCGACGACACGCAAACCATATATACATCGTTATATTGTATGACAATGCTCATTGTGTTACTGATTCTAAAAGCACCACACACATACATATTATATACATGATATTACACGATTCGCGTAACTAACATTCTAAGGCTATTGCCTATTGGTATAGTGTTAGATTTTTTTCTAGAAAAATTCTCATTTGGAATCTCGTTTACCCCGTACCGAACCAAAACAGCGTAATTTTATACATTTTATAGAGACATTGCTGTGTTTGTGTGTGTCTTAGTACTCTTAGTATACGAATAAGAGATCCGCATACATAACAGGTCTAACGCACATAGAACCGTATATTTTTTTTAAAAATAACAAATAATAAAATATACTAATATTGAGATCCGAGAATTAGCCGTTATGAGATGTCTCTATAATATTTTGTCATTTCTTTTACGTTTAATAAAAATCAATTTTGCAACCTTTGGTAAGCGGTAAGCTTCAGTACATAGAGTGTAGTTCAAGTTCACGCAATAATACGGTATACGGTATCTATACAATATATTATAATATATACCGTGGTCGTCACTGCGTCCAACACGTTTTCATTGGATCTGCGATATATATTATGTCTACAAAATAATATTACATTTTTTACATAATAAACATATATTGTGAGCGAAAGAACTTGAATATTAAAAATATTCTACGCAGTTGTTTGTTTTTGTTTCGTTTTGTGTTTTTGAGTACCTATATCTCCTAATTAATTGCTCGCGTACATCGATCACGTTTAATATTATTCGATTCATACACGCAATAATGAATTTATATAGGTATGTACATGGTGTATGCATATACGTAATAAGCAATAACTATCGAATTTTACGGAAAAAGAGGTCGGAGAAATTAACCCTCCCCGAGTAATTTCGAGTTCTAATAAATTTATAAATTTATGATCAGTTAAGTTTTTTTGTATTCAATATTATGATTGCTGTGATATTAATGAAATTATGTGTATGGTTTATTCGCGTATCACAGTTTTGAGGGAATGAGGGAGAACCATCCCGCTAACCGCTTTACAGTTGTTTATGTCCTTGATAACAACTTAATGTATACATGATAAATACGAATCAATAACAACCTATTAAGAATATTAAACTGATATGCAGCAGTGAGTCAGTAAGTAAACTTTGAATTTTAGGATGTTCAAAATATTTTTCTTCGTTTTTGTCCTTTTGTCGTCTTAGATTTAAATATACGCATGTATTTTATATGTAACATAATATTTGTATACATCAACATCGTGGCCGACACACAATTCGCGTATAATATATAAATTCGTCTCTACGTGTATGCATTTAAACAGTATTACATCTTAACATCTGTGTAGAGTAATGTGTAAATATAAATAATATGTATATACACTGCATAGTGCCGCTAGTAACGTAATAGACGTAAGACCGACCACCGAGTACCAGAATGACCCACTTTTCGCGGTCAGAGCGAGAGCAAAATGTCCGTCGTGACCGGGTTTTATGTGATTTGCAAACGGGTCAAAAGAGCCACGGCAAGTAAAACAGCAACGATAATATTATATTTAAATATAATGATATGTTACCATAAAATTATTTTACAACGAGGTGAGTCGTGAACATAAACGAAACGGACGAAACGCACCTAAACGCAGATATTTATAAAGAAATATTTAAAAAAAAGTACTTATGCACTGCATGTACGCCTTTAAAATTGTTGTAATTCTACGCAAAAATTCGTTGGCAGAGAAGCGTGGAAAGTGAAAACGTTGTACTATTCGCTTTACCACAAAAAGCGACCATCTATATAAGTGTTACTCCTTTTAAAACGAATCGCACTGCGACATATAATAATATAATAATAGTATGTGCAATATTATGTGTACGTGTGTATATGCGGTGCGAATTTCAACAATAAAGTTAAGCGGCAAATAACGACGCCAAAAATGTTGCGCCGGTCGGTCGGTCGTGCGTGCGTATTATTTTTTCTCTTTACATATATTATTATGATGCGCGCTTCGCCGGCCGGCCGGCCCTCGATGGCAGCTCAGCTGACACGCGTAAACACAACTTTCAGCACGACCGGCGGCGGTGGCAAACGGCCGGGCGCGAGGGGAGTCTGCGGTGACCTCGGTACCGTGTTTACATTGGTTGACCCACTTCGGCATCGACTCAGCGCGCGCACGGCGCACATACGGACTCGCGCGCACGCGCTTTCCGCAGGTACGCTAGCCCGCGCGCCGACCCACCGCCCTGCCATCAGCCGGTCGGCCGGCCGGTCTTCGTGCCGCTAGCGCGAAACAGCGGCTGCGACGGCGGTTCGCACGGTGAAAACATTGTGCAGCGCGCGTTTGTTGGCGACACGATAATTATTGTACATTATTGTGGTGAGGTGCCGCTGAGAGTGCCGTGACGTAACCGACTTGGACGACGACGACGACGACGCTCGGTACCACCGGCGAAAGTTTTTTTATCCATCATTTCGCTTACTGCGTAATATTTTTAGCGTCCCTACACCGCCGCCCCATGACCCTTACGCCGCTTGATCAACGAACAGCCGCCATCGCGCTTCGCCAATATCCGCGCGCGCGCTCTCGAGTTGGCTCAACGTTGTCGCTGCTTACGTTTCGCACGAATGGGCCACATCGCCAACAAACATTCGCGTATTTTTATTACGCGTCGTTTTTCGTTGTTGTTTGTTTACGCGGGTCGCCGCGCGCGCCCTACGTTTCGACTGACTTTACTAATAAAAATAATGCCACACGGCAATAATATTATTATTGCTGTTGGTATGTTATTACTTGTTGTTATTAGTTATTATAATTTATGATATTGTGATGCTGTATTCGTTTATAATTGCAAGCCGCGAACACGTAAAATAATATTCTGATACAATGTACTTTTTCAACGAATTTGATCACATCCTTTAATATATCCAATATTATTAATTGAAAAATAATTGTGTATGAGCAATTTTTCCCCAAAAAAGGCCCCACGTATTTCGTTAGAATATCGTAATTAGGGGTTTTTTTTTTTTGATAAAAGGTACTTATTAGTTAAGGTGGTCGCGGTATATGAAGAAGTAAATGATTATCAGAAAATACATTTAATTAATAATATCTGTATCGCAATGTTGTATAATAGAATATAAGTATACAAAATAATCATTAACAAATAGATTTCAATATTTCAACTCTTTTCGTATAAATATTCCAAACGACTTGAATGATTTAAATTTTCCTAAATTTATCTGAAATCTCTGATTAAGTGCATCGCAGATGTAATCCTTATAAAATATCCGTTTTGTTGATTAGTTATAAGAAAAATGATGAAACATGTATAAAAACAATAAAACAATTTTTTATATAAATAATTATATAGTTTTTGAAAAACTGAACCCTAGTTAAGCTTAGTGACCTAGTACTAAATATATAATTAAATACCAGATTTATATGAATTTTAAATTGTAAAATATGCACACAAAATTTGTTAATCCTCTAGATCCACCCACACAAAAGGTTTAATAATAGAATTTGTAACTTTTAAAAAAATTCTAAAGCCTATATAAGTAGCAAACCCAATGTCTCAAGTTTTTTTAATACTTTTAACAATAATCAAAAAATTTGTTTTAAATATAAATTAAATCGTTAATTATTTTTGATTTAGTTAGAATTTGTTATTTGTTTACAGTTTTTAATGATTTTAATGTTTCTTATATTGTTGATCAATGATAACATTTTTTAAATGTTCGAAATTATCTGCATAAAATATTGCTGATTCTAACCAAGGACCCCAATATATAATAATTTTATAATATTATAAAAAATTTAAATGCAAAAACGTGCATTCAAATTTTGTAATTTTATTTACTTAAATATTATATGATCGATGAAAATAAATCCACTTACTACATGTAATTGCTAATAAAAATATGAATATGAATTATATACAAAATCCAGTCTTTTTGTATAATATTATATAAACACTGTGTATTACAATGTTTATCATTTATTTAATATATAACACGTGTCCGACTTGTGAATAAGTAGTAATAACTAGGTACAATATGCAATTATATTGTAATTGCCAATACATGCAGGCAATAGGTGCATAATTATAGTGTCACCTATGGTTGTATACGCTGCATATTACGTACTGAACTGTATAATTAAAATTTTAGTTCGATATTTAATTTGTTTTATTAACTGGATTTTGGTGAGAGCTGCATATTTATTGCGAGTACCTACGTGCTGATTACCTATACACGCTCTGTTTATATTATATGCAGTAGCAGCATACACCCCTAAACCAAATTAATTTGCAACTAATTTTCAGCATGTTTATGTTTCGTCATAACTCATAAGTCAAATGTACCTAATAACAGTAATAATTTGAAACTTAAAAACATTGACATTGTACTTTCATAACAAAATAATCTTATTCGGCAATTTCGTTGTAGGCACGCCTAGCCACCGGTAAATATAGATATAAAATATCTACTTACTCAATAATATTTTTAAACAATATAAATTTAAAATAATGATTTTGTGTTTAAAATATTATTATGAAAAAAACTGTATTAACGCTATAAATATGGTTAAAATTCAATTTGTATTGCAATTGTACTTTGATCAGAAATATTATACAATTTTCGAAATATACAATTCCGGATTTAGTATGTAACAGATATTATACATTTTTAAATAATATCTTAGCATAACATCATGATAGATAAAACGGCCAAATTTAACATAAAATGATTATTATTTAGTTATACGGAAAACGATTCTGTAGTATTAACATCTTTTCTAAGGATATTGTATAGTTTATTTAATTAAATTATACTAACTATTAGTAAGCCATTTGTTTTTCTATTAATAATACGGTAAGTCGAACTTATTATTGCCAAAAATATTGCATATATTATGTAATATATGTATATAGTATATATAATAATTTATTATTATAATGGTATAATATTACAATTGATTATATATATATATTTACAATATATTACCTATAGGCTATACCATGAATTATTGTGAATAATAAATTGAAAATATTATGCATTTTTAACGATGAAATAATTTGTAAATTGTAACAAAACAAAAACGCTCGTCCCTCTCAGAATTTAAAATACGTATTCGTGCTTATTATGTGTATTTATATTGTCTTAAAGAAAATGTTAAGTTTAATATAATTATGTCAAATGTTAATAATATACGATATTTACATATCATAAGAATATTCGTAATAATATAGGTACGTACCGTACTCGTTCAGTCGTTCACATTTAAATGTTTTCGCGTAAATATTAAGTGAGTAAAATAAGTATAGTAGCAATTAATTAATAATGATATTATTACTAAGTACCTATTTTCTCGCGGTCATATAATAATAATTGCTATAATATTGAATATGGTTTTTAAACATTACGTAATCACAAAATAGTATATATTACCCAGAACAACACAGTAGGTACTTTATTTAAAACATTATATAAATACTTTTAAAATAATTCGATTGTTCAAGATCAATCCCACTGGGGTTGTTGTTGCCGGTATTATTGAGTATTGTTCTTTTAACTTATTGCAGTATTGCACTGCAAATGTAAAATCTATTATAATTATTTTATTTGTACACAGACACACAGTCAATAATTAAAATGGACATTGGGCATTTATACGTGTATTACTAACTGATTATACATTACCCAACACACAATTTTGTACTTTTGTACCTACTATGTATGTATTCTTCGTATAAACGTTTTAGGTACATTTTATTTGTTATCATATTAAATATAATAATAATATATTATTATCTATATTGTACAGGCAATTAAAATGTATATCATATAAATTAATAAAAAAAATAAACCATGCAATATGTAAATTTGTAATGATATATGTCGTTTAAAAGCACAGGCATTATCAAAACTAATGGCAAGAGGTATTAATGTATTATATATTTATACATTTTACTTACAGGCCAATAAAGACACTGACTACTGAGTAATTTAGTTATAGACGTTTTTGCTTATTAGTTAACTACATAGGTATACTAGAAAAGAAACTATACTAAATTTACTTATCTTAATTTTTAAGACGACCTCGTAACTGCTGCAGATAGTACTGTCTATCTGTCTACTATTTTTTTTTTTCATAATAACGCCTAATATAGTGAATATTACGGTAAGAACTAAAAAGAAACTATGTCATTCAGTTACCAAATACCTATTCTATTAGGATATAATAAAATAACCATTATATTTAATGTTAAAGGCGTCAACGATCATATGACGTTGAATACACAAATTTTCGTCTGGTCACTGAAATTTAACAATATTGGGCGTAGTTACTTAGTACTTGGATGGGAGATCGCTTATTCGCTTGGGAATACTACTTGCAGTAGTAACTATTATAAAACTGTAAATGTAATAGTTTACATGTTCATTATTATTGGTTATTGGTTAAGTGCAAAAAAAAAGAATTTTTAATGGCAAATGATAAAAAAATGTAATACAAATTACTACTTATTGGAAAAGGAATAAGGAATTTAGGAATATAAATCTAAAGACCGACACGATAAGAAGAAAATGTAAAACATAAAATGTATTGTCATCGTGGTACCACTATAAAAGTTTTTGTATTATAAACAGTTTATATCCAACGTATCTGTTATTGAGCATAAACTTATAAGGAATTTTGCGAAAGGTACTTATATTTATAAACACAATATAGTTATGTACAAACTGCAACAGAAAGCAAACACTGACCATGATAAAACAAATTTTGGTAAATTCAAGGATTTTTAAATTCACATTCGAATATAAATTACAAAATGCATTTATTGTACATTTGTACCTGTATGACTAGGCCAAATAACTTTTAACTAGGTCATTACCGCCTTATTATCAGCGGTGTTAAGCTGTCATAGAAACAGACAGATAGAAGTTGACAGCAGTGCACATCAAACCAAACTATTTATTTAAGAAATTTTGTGACTGCTAGTGTTTTACCAAATTATCTATACAGGGTGATTCTTTTATCATGAAACACTCATTATTTCCAAAAGAGTTCATGTTTTTGAAAACATTTTTTTACATAGTTTCAAATTATTAAAAAAACAACGTTTTTATTAAAAAAAATTATATTTTTAAATATTTTTTTAAGTTTTTTACTTTTTTGAATGACAACATAAAGTTTTAATTTCATATCCCAAAGCAGAATAATTTTCTGAGTAGTTTGATACATAAAAATCGAATTTAGGGCGAGTACTTTATGTGTTATAAGTATTTAAAGTTTTGATTCGCGGAGTGGAGTGGTACGGAATACCCCGCAAAATGTTTGTCTACTACTCTAAACTTTAAATACTTATAACTCATAAACTACTCACCTTAAATTCGATTTTATGTATCAAAATACTCAGAAAAATATTCTGCTTTAGAATATGAAACTAAAACTCTATGTTGTCATTCAAAAAAGTGGAAAACTTAAAAAAAATATAAGGATAAGAATATTTAAAGATATAATTTTTTAATAAAAATGTTGTTTTATTAACAACTTGAAACTATGTAAAAAATGTTTTTAAAAACATGAATACTTTTTGAAATAATGAGTGTTTCATGATAAAAGAATCACTCTGTATGTTATTAAAACATATACACAGTATTCAATATTCATAGTAACAATTGTATTTATTTCAGTATAAAAAAATTATGGTGTCTGTCATAAATTATAATAAACTATTGGAGCGAGTATCTATTACCTACTACAATTTTAAAACCTACGAATTATTAAATGGACGAAAAAGTTATGTGCCCATAAAAAGTATGATTTCAGTAGAAGATAAAAATGGCTAATTAACAATCAGTATTAGAGTATAATATAAATGAAAAATAATATATATTATGATGCCGTATAATATAACTACATGTTGTTATTATTTTACAATAATTGAGATTCCAATAAAAAATAATTATAATTGATATATAGCCTAAACGTAGATTATTTTTTATGCAATACCAAATAATACCAAATGATTATTATATTTTATATTATATGTTAGAAAATTAAATTCTTCTGTCTTAACTCTTGCCCTGATTAGCTTAATTTTTAATTAAATAGCAAAAAAAAAAAAAACGTTTAGCAATCTAGAAACGGCAAGAGGTACCTATGCAGCTATATGCCTATATATAATATCAATATCTACAAAAACAAATTAAAAATAATAATAACATTATTATCATACATTAAAATTGTATATTATTGTTAAATAATTGTTTTTACTTTATCTTATTATATATATATAAGGTTCAAATTTTGAAAAACATAGTTTAACTAGCACGAATATTTTACAAATTATTTTATACAGCTATTTGTTGGCTATAGTTCAAAATCTATAACACTTAAAAAATTTTGAAGTAAAAACTTAAAAATGTTATACAAGATTACTCAAAAACTTACAAGTTGTTCTTAAAGAAAAAAGAAAACATTTGAGCGTAAATCCGTTAAATTAACGGGTGTGAAGTTGGCCCATTCTCCACATTCTCCAATTTCCTCCAAACCTACGCCATTATTATTTTGAAAATAATTTGAAAACCTTTGAAAACAATTTTTCAGAATTTGGATAATTTTTTTAGGAGTGGAGGGCAACTTCACGCCCGTATTTAATTTCTTATGCAAGTTTGAAGCTTTGATATAATTGAATATTATTTAATATTTAGGTATATATGATTTCTCCTCAAACGATTTTTTCTATTTTGTTGTAAGTAATTAAAAAAATATTAATTATTGAAACTTAAAACTTTTTACAATAACGTAAATCTGTATTACAGACACAGTGCAATCTTTAAAATACTTAGGCTGATTTTAATCTATTTTTACTACGAATTAATTTATTAATTCATCATTTTATAGCAGGTTATCAGTATCGAGTTATTTAAT
Organism: Rhopalosiphum nymphaeae; assembly: GCA_036289425.1. Taxonomy (NCBI): domain Eukaryota; kingdom Metazoa; phylum Arthropoda; class Insecta; order Hemiptera; family Aphididae; genus Rhopalosiphum; species Rhopalosiphum nymphaeae. The sequence goes on along the minus strand of JAZAQC010000033.1, from coordinate 1,374,100 downwards.
ATGTATAACAATCATCTATGATATATTATAATTTTTTTCGGCAAAACTAAATTTACTCTACATATATTACAACCATATTGTCCATATTCGTGTATTACTATTTACTATTTGAGAAATAATTTACTTATTGTAATATATTTTATAGATACTTAACTATATAGCAATAGCTGATTAAAGCAATGATATATTATTAAATTTAAATTCAACACATCCATTACAGTAGCCTACTCATTTTTCATTTACGAGTTGGCAGTTGCACTCAAAACCTGCAGCTAAACGCCTCCACAACAGTGTTTTAGTAATCCCTAGTTTTTTTTTTTAATTATTTAATATTATTAAATCACTCGGAACCTATCGTTGTCTTTAGGTACGGAATTGAGAATTTAGATCTGTTTAGTCCAAATTTTTTTAAATAGTAGATAAACGCTAATAACGTGGAAAACTTTATTGAATAGTACTATATAGATTTTAACAATGTGTCAATGTAAATATGTAATAAAACAATTTTACTATTCACGATCACAGTGGCGCTGAACTAAAATGAAGTTGAGGAGAAGAGGGAAAAATTATTTCTCGTTACCCACCACCTTTTGTATTTATATTGACTATACGTAGGTACTTCGACAACTTATTTGAAACAATCAAAATACATATAGTATACCTACTCTGCGTATATATGTTATTTGTTGGGCAATATTTTTGTTTCTCCTTATTTCTACTAGACATATAATTAAACAATTTTAACTTACATAAATAGTTATTTTGGGTACCCGCGAACCCCGACCACCGAAAAAAGGGGGGGGGGGTGATCACCCCTCTTGGGTTACAAACTGTAAATAGTGAATTTCCTATTTTAGCATTAAAAACATATTATTTTCTATGCGTGATTCACGAATGAAAATAGATTAAATTAGTTGGGAATGATAAATATACGGGTGAATTAACGATAGACCTCAATGACGTATTAAATAAATAAGCGACCAAAACAAAAAAAAATTACAATTTTTATAATTAAAAATATTTTTGGAATTTTTAATATATAATTAAATATATTTTTAAATTAACTATTAAGTCTATAAAAATCAAAAATGTATTTTAACTTTTAAGTGTACTCTTAAAATTATAACCCTGTTGTTAATTCCTACCGGCACATTGATAGAATATTGAAATCATAGTTTTACTTATTATATAATTCAACATACATTTTTGTTAAAAATATGCGTGTACAATAATAATTGTATATGACATATTAGGTTTCCAAAAACAAATAGGTCAATGTCTCAGCTCGTATTCCATTTCTATGGTTAAATAGTGTTTCGTTTCCACACACGACGCGCGTGTGCCTATATATGCCTCTCGTGCTCTATAGTTCGTAGGCGTGAACTCGTCGAGTAATAATAATTGTTTGTTTCGTCTTCGTTGTCGAATTGGAATTTCGTCTAGAAATTTATTTAATTAGATTTGTGTGTTTGAGTTTTTTATTAATTTTTTACCAAAGTTAAATATAGTCACACGAGTAAATATAAATATAAGTTCTAGGTAGGTATTATATATTAAAAAATTATATTTTATATTTTAGACATCACATGCTTCGGTATGCCTTTATATAATAAGTCTAAAAATATTACAATATGAACTGTGTTATACAAACACAATATATAATATTATTATTTATTATATTATAATACGATTTCAAGCTTCGGGGGATATAGAGCTAATACAGATATTAGGTACATATGTACATTAAATTATTATTATTATATAGCCATATATAACACGAAAATTGAAAAATGACACCAATTATTATGAATTATGATCAATTATCACTGAACATCATATCTATCCGAAATATACATCAATTTTTCAGCCATTTCAGCAATATTGTATATTTTTTATTTTTGTATGTATATAATTAAATATAATACAATAGTTTTATTTCCTATTAGTTTTCATACTATAAATAATAATATCATATGGATGTATTAAAGTATATTAAGTAGATATGTATTATTATTACTTCCATTCTTGAACCGGCATAGATAATATTATAAGAATAATACATTAATACATAATTGAATCCCATAATGTAATTGTTGTATTTACATAAATATCTAAAGTACTTCTACCTACGATTTTGAGTTGTCTGCCTATATATACCCGTAACAATATAATATGACAACAACATATATGGTCAAATTATGTGGAGATCAGTGTGTCAAACCGAGGCAAAATTCATACATATATAATATATCGCAGGCGTTCTATTTTAAAAGGCACCACCAACTGCCAAGTAACTTTTTCTAAAATGTATAGTAGAACAAAATCAAAGTTAAATTTTTAATAGGCAGATTAGGTATATATTTTTATTTAATCAATGTTAACTAACATATTATTTATTTTTAAGTAAATGCTTTACCTTGGAGCTACAGCATCTACAATCAATCTTATATTTTTTTGTTATTCTTTCATTGATTCATAGTTTGGTAAAGATAATTTCTTCTTAAATCATCAGGTTCCTTATGATTATATTTCTCAGTTGTTCTATTTCTCTTTTGCATTTATTTTCCCTTCTATTATGTTTAAAACAAATGATTGTGACACATAGTGCTTCAAATAAACTTTGTTTGATTGTTTCTATTATTTTAATGATCTGTCTTGATTCTTGTACCATGTTTAGTATTTTTTGATTTTATTTCCTTTTTGTCCGGGTTATCTTAATTATATTGCACTACGTCCACGTCGTTATTTCTTGTATTTTCTTTGGATCATATGTATTGGGTATAGTAAAAGTCTAAGGCTCGCTTCCGTATAATTTTATGTTTCAAATGAAAGTCTTAACAAATAATTAAATTCTTCAATGTTCATAATTGCCATATAAGTGCTTCAGGTCTAATCTTCTTTATGTACTATTAATATAAGAAAGTACTCTTGAGTTTATTGCTGAATTGGCATCCACACATTGAACCACGAAAAGTTTTATACATACCACCGACTCTTTCTAGCTTTTATTCTAAAAAAAATGACGACAAAAATAATAATATTGATAAACCGGTATAGTCCAAAATAGGTCAATCAGTATACGCGCTTGCGCTAGCTCGTACTAATAACCGACAATCGCACACAAGTAATGTCACGGTTTTTTTATTTTCGTTAGCAGTATTGTATTGAATTATACGCGTGTAATATACATTTCGTGTAACACATATACACGTGCTCGTGTAAGGTACCTCGTTATGCCTACATAATATACCATTATTATAACGAGTTTGACCGGAAACATTTTACACGTGCAGGCTCAGTACGTAGTTAAGTAGTTATATTATATAGATAGGTCATATTATAGTTACCTTATACCTATATATAAATATGCTTGAGTGAAACTTTGCCACGGCTGGAAATTGGAATCGTGTTTAATGTACAGGATTTATCGTCAACTTATTACGATGTTTGCAATATCGTCGTCCATCGATAACTCTTGCATTTATCCTAATCGATATTTTTTTAACTATATGATTATATAGTAGCGTATGTACAATGTATACAGAATCACTGTTACAATTTGTGTACTAGCCCCAGGTAATTTCTAAACTGCGAGGCCCTGAAAATTAATTAAAAACATTCGAATATATTTGTAGAATTAAATTCGATAAAGCACTTTAAGAAAAATATAAATAATAAGTTTAAAATTCTAATCTTTCGTTACCTATTTTCTATCTTAATTTAAAAATAAAAAGTTGTTATTGATATAAACTTATATATTTTATTCTTTTATCATAAGTTAATTTTTAAATATAACATATTTATTAGTTAAATACAAAACATAGCCTTTTAGTTTACTTAAAATAAATAAACACATGCTAAAACTAACAAAATTTTTAATTTAATAATGTCTAATAATAATGGAATAATGTTGCTAGATATATTCATGATTTTCCTCACCTTGAAAAATTAATTTGACCAAAATAACAGACATTTAGGTCTTATAGCAGTTACAACCCATACAATTTGTGCCTATACCGGCTATACCCCTCTTAAATGCCCCACCTATAATGACGGTGAATAAGAGTTGTTTTATTGTATTTAACAACGCGTTTGAACGATAACAGCCGCGCCATCTACGTTCTATTGCTACGTTTTGACTTTATAATACGAAACATAGACTGCGACAAATGAATACGATTTTTGTTACATTTTCGGATTTTCGATTCTTCGTAAACAGACTAGGTTAGTTTAGGATGTTTAGGTCATTTCATTGATTTTACAATAAATTTAATTTAATCTCGTTCATTCAGAGAGGATTGATTGTTTTCAGTATTTTTTAATCGCATGATTATCGTTTAACGATAAATTTCACGTTTAATAGGACGTTATACCCGCATGTGTTGTCTCTGTTTTACAAATGTACATCATAGCAAATTTGCGTTTAACAGAATACATCTTATGATGTTAGCTTTAATATTAGATTAAATTTACCTATCATCAGACTTAATGGTAATAATATTATTAGGGCATCACAAAGAATTTTATTGATATTTTAATTTGTAGGTGAGTTATAACTTATAGTTATATAAAATATAAAATTTTTAAAATTATCGTAACTCACTTAAAAATGAAAATATCAATATTAAATCCTATGAGATGCCGTAGATAATATTATTACTTTTAGGCTTTAAGTTTGATAATAGGTAAATTGTTTATTGACTAATATTTAAGCTAGAGTGGCCAGATTTAATTAAAAGAAATCCGGGACAATAAATTCTAACTTTACCGAATCGTCCTATTTAATATTTTTACCTTAACATTTTTTACCGGTGGATTTCATTATGAAATATTAAAATTATAGAGATAGAAAACATACTTTTATTTTCAACAAAAACTAATTTTAAATACAGTTTACATATTTTTGTACTTCATAGTGACATACGAGGTATAAGTAACATATTTTAAGTTTTATCTTCAGCTGCCGTCGTGTATTTTTTTTTGCTGTAGATGTTCTTCAAAAATGAGTGATTTTTATAATTTCGTATAACTTTAAATCACTAAACATTAAAATAATTCGATCGATAGCAGATGATAATGATAGCCATCTTGTTTTTGTATATGCTAAAATATTCCGATACTGAACATCTACATGAATATTTGTGTGTGATTATTTATTATTATCAATTAATAATTAAAAAAAAAAATTCGTTAAAAATAAATTAAGTTAAATTCCGGGACATTAATATGTTGATAGCTAAAACCGGTAACAATACCTTGTCATGTAAAGTTTTTCAGGATAGTGGGACATGAGTTCCTAAACCGGTAACGTCCCGGAAAACTCGGGACGAATGACCACCCTAATTTAACCTAATAGGCAACAGCATAAAATGGATTCTGCTGAACGCAAATTTGCTATGATATACGATTTACGTTAGTAAGACGGATACAACACATGCGGATATGACGTCCTATAAATGAGTTTAAATTGTATATCTTCGATTTAAGAATGTAGAACGCTGAGTTTGGTAATAAAATAATCAATTTAATTAATAACAAAATAAACCATTTTTATAGTTTTCTCTTGTTTGTTCAAATTTCATACCTTACCTTTAGTTTCTCTCAAACTTTACTCTTTTCATCTTATTTCGCTTAAAAATTTACAATTTATTATGACTATTTTTCAAAAACCTCAATCAATTTATGCGGAATAATGTTCTATTTCATTTTTTTTATTTTGTTTTATAAAAATATTATCATTATCACCTATATATTTTAATTATTTAAATTACTGCGGATTTCATCAGTAATCAATGATGCCAAATCAGTTGGACACAATTGCGTAAACTACTTAAAGGCTGGTAAAAAATGTATATTTAGTAGGTATTATTATTATGTATTTACTATTTTTATCTACATTGTGGTACGGAGAATGTTGTACGCCATCTAGTAGACAAACTTTGATAGATACATATTTTAAGCTGGTTACACGCTACGCGATTTAAACGCTAACCGCTGAAAAATAAAACTGTGCGGTTTGCATATACAGACGTTCACACTATCGCGGAACCGTACTTCTAGACGGTGTTCAATTTTAGGCGGTAAAACGTTGCGTTTTTTAAACGCGTACCGTGTAACCGGCTTAACTTTAATAGTAACTTTTCCACTGGCCATTACATCAATGCCAAACAGTAAACAAAATACCTGACAGTGAAAAAAACAATTTATATCACTAATAAATAATAATTACTTTATAAGTATAGATCATAACAGTAGCGGATTTAATTTGTCTTCTAGGAGGAAGTGGGACAATATCCTTTTATCTCCAAAAATTCACTCTGAACTTCTATGGAAATTTGTGAAATAAATTATTGTTTGTATAGGTAGCTTATGATGACTAAACTCCAAGTGGGTCATGGCATCGCCTAAACGGCCTAAACGTCGCGCCTGGATCATAATTTATAGATATTTTATTATTATAGTCCAAGCACTCTAAGCACAAAATAGTATAGAGAAGTCGTTGTATATTTTTAAATACATTTATTTGAAGCTAGATCTTATGTCGGCAATTGATCCAAAATCCAAATAAAAAAGCAGTTTAGTAACTTACCTGTTTAATAAGAGTTTAGAATTATAATATAATTTATCTTATCTAGGATTTTTTAGGATATTTTTTCTACCTAAAGTAAGACAAAGTCGGCCATTCAGACCATGAATATAATATGATAGTGGATTCAGATCACGATTAAAGATGTCTTTAATTATTATAATTCAGATACAGGCTCCTATATAATATGTATTATGTACTATAAAGAAGTCTAAGCATTCAGATTCTAAGTTGAAGCCAGAAATCTTTCCCAGAAGTGTAGTCATGTAGATAATTAAAATATATATTTATTTAAATATATTATTGACTTTATTGTAATTTTTTTAAAACAACAATATTTATAGTAAATATAACCCTAGAACAGTCATAGATACAATTGAATGGAAAATATTAAATATTATTTCATAGTTGATTATAATAGTATTAGAACTGGAGTCTTCGAATACTTATTTTATTATTGATCCCACTTAAATAGGTATATTAACACGTGGCATTGAAGTGTCATGTGCATGTAATTGTAAAGACAAGTAACAAAAAATAAGAAAAATCTGATCAAAAAAAAAAAAATAATAAATAAAATACCTAGTTGTTTAATAAAATAAAAAATAACAATTGCGTACATGTATTGTTAGTTTGTTAATTACTTTTCACTGTTTGAGTTAAAATCATAAATAATACAAATTTGAGTTAAAATTAGTCATTAAATTCGAAAAATATTATAAATCGCAATTCTACGTAAAACTATGCCCTAAAATCAAAAATAACATAATTTTACTTACTACTTTATTTTATTTTTTATTGGCCTTTAAAAATAACAAATTATACAACACCCGTAAAAAGGGCTATATTGCCTATACTAATCCATGATTAGTATAATAATTAATTTCTTTATATTTTTTCTTATCTATAGCTGATATCACCAATGTCTAGTGATAAAACGAATTGGGTGTTCGATATCGACGATAACAGTTATGTATATGCCAGTGGAAAAAAGGGCGAAATCAAATTATTAAAAACACTTGTAGAGTTTGTAAAATTTCGAACAATATGCCATAGAACAAAACATATTAACGTTACCGATTTACACCAATAGTTTTAATAGTTTTCATGTGATAATTTACAATGGAAATCTGCCTCAGATAATATTACGGAAGAAGGTAACAACAATTATAATAATTATAATAAACCCCCCAAAAAAAATAAATTATTCAACAATTGATTTGACATTGGTTTTGTGTAATGCACACGGTTATTTAAAATTTGTGTTCAGGAAATGATCTTAAAATGGAGTTTGCTGATAAAATTAGAATTCCAAAGTTAAATGGTGTGACTATGAGAGGTCCGCACATATCCAACACTAGTACTGGGACACTAGTCATTACTGGTCATCATTTAATATTTTCATCAAGATCTGAGGATGTTGAACTATGGGTAAATAGTTAAAGTTGGTTTAATTTATTTATTTTTTTTATAAAGTAAAAATAGGTAAGTACCTATATTAGAAAATTTATTTTTCCTATATTTCCTCATTTTATATTTTCAGTTTTTATACATGTAGTTTTTAACTCTACATTAAGAAAACACTTAGAACATTGTAATAAACTATATAGAAAATGTATTACATAATATTATAATAAATAATTAATAATTCTGGTTTAATGATAACTAGTGTTATAGTTGAAAAAATTACATTATTTTTTTTTAATATTTTTAGATTTTGAATCGTAACATTGACATTGTAGAGAGAAAACTAAACACCATTACTTTAAAGTGTAAGGACTTTAGAATTATTGTTTTTGATATGCCATATATTGAACAAGCTACCTCTGTTGCTGCTTCTATTGAATCACTCATAATGACAGGTTGATAAAATATCAAAATAAGATATTACAAAAAAAAAAAATATGTTTTTAATTTTTTTTTTTTGTAATTTTTAGATGAAGCAGATTATCTACACCATATGTTTTCAAATAAAAACAATGAATATCGTTCACCTTTTGATGTACAATCCCAATGTGAACAATTAGTTGCTGGTGATTCAATGTGGAGAATATCTCAGGTCAATAAGTCTTATAGGGTATGTTTTTAAATTTATGTTTATATTGTAACTCGTAAGTAGAGCTAGGATTTCTATATATTAGCAAATTCTTTCCAGTTTTTTTAGTTTAACACAGTGGTTCTTAACTAGGGTGAAATGGACCTAGCTTATGGATGACACAAAATCTCCACCTGGGTCAAATTTCCCATTAAATGTATATAAATCATTATTACTTTTGCTTTTATTTGCCAATTTAAAGTTTAAAGTGTTAGCATTTATTGAACCCAGCTCAAATAAAATATACTTTTTATTTTTCTGCATACTGTACTTTTTTTTTTAATTCTAAAATATATGGTTGAGATTGTTTATTATTTTGATGTTAAGGTGACACAAGTGTTTGATTTTAGTGACTTAAGGTGACATGAATCCAAAAAGGTTGAAAACCACTGGTCTAACATAACATAATCTTATACATTAATTGTCAGTTATGTCTACAATTCAGCTCATACTAAATTTAATAGAACTTATTATTTACATATTTTAATCAAAATAAATATAACTAGATATATTAAGAGTTTTTGAATATTTATTTGAAAAAACTAATGTAAACTTATATTTTTCTAATGAAGGTCAATCATTATTTTATTTGTTTTATTAATAAATATTGTTTATTCATAAACTTACATGGTTTATTATATCAAGTAAAAGATAAGATTTTATCTTAATAAGTTTGTGAAAATGTGGACTATGATTGTACATGGATTTATTTACTAATCATATTAGTATAACAAATGTTAGCCATGTAGATAATAAATTTTATATTTTGTGACAATTTAAGTACAATTTATACAAGCAATTTCAAAACAATGTTCAATAATCAAATTGAACTTGTTAAGACAATTCTTGAAATATTTTCTAGCAAAGTTTTCAAAACTGGTAGTAAAATAAATTATTAAATTTTATTACTTATGATCAATTTTTATACAATTACTATTTTTTTTGTTTAAAAATATTTGTTTTTTTTTTCATTTAAATCCTAGCTCTACTCAAATGAGATAAATTTTTAAACAAATTAATAACTTTTTAGGTTTGTAGTACCTACCCAGAATTGACTGTTGTTCCATCCAATGTTGATGATACCATGTTGATTGCTTCTGCTAAGTTTCGACAAAATGGTCGATTCCCAGTTTTGAGCTATCGTCATGAAAAAGGCGTAAGTTTTTAAAACTATATTTTTTTGTTATAATCAAAACTTCAAAGTAATTTAAAACTTCATTTTTTGTCTGCTACGCTGTGTTCCTTACTTTTAATTCTTCACTGTCAATCTCACTAATAATAAAATCCACTAACCAGATAAATTGCTGTGAACTGTTCTTAAAAGACACTAATAAGTAATAATACTTAACATAAAATTTGAATTGCCCAAAAATATTTGAGATACCATAATTACCCAAAAATATCCATACAAATTTTACAAACTGTTGCATTAAATTCTTCTTATTCATTTAATAATGAACTATGTTTTTTATAAATTTTCCTACATTAAGTAGTTTAAAAAATGAAAAATATTAAAGTAGATCACAATGGAAATTTACTAAAAAAATTATTTACATAATTTAAATGTAAATCATACTCTAACTAAATTACACTCAGATTGGAAAGCAACAAAAAGAATGCTCAAAGACATACCTTTGTTTTTCTCATTTAAAGTACCAGATCGCTTATGGACAGTAAACAAAACAGAAATAGTTGAATTCTCAAAGTAATTTACTAGTTTCCAATCCTCATAATAACAAACAATTTAGTTATATCAGACTATTTTTTAATTTTAACACACATTTACAACAGTACTACAAGACTTTAACATATTTTCCCACATTCTAGAAGAAATCTTACATATTTGCTATCTTCAAACCAAAAAAAATGACTTATATCTCATAAACCATATCACCTCTAATGCTCCTAACATTTTCCAAAATATTGCAAAAATCATTCTAAAAGAAATTCATCCTATTTTAATATAATATTATTTCCAACATAATATTATTTCCAACATAATTTAATTTCATATACAAATACTCTACCATAAACCAAATATACTGATATGTCAGTGTTATGTTTTGTATTATCCATGGAAAAAAACAATACTGCTTTGTAGTTTCTTAAATATGGCTGAAGCATTGAATTGTGTACATTAGTTTATTATATAATCTCAGATTTCTTCCAATTTAATAAAATAATTTAAACATATGGACAAAATTTCAAGTATTTATGGTTAATTATTCATTATTTAGTTATACTATAAAAAAAACCATTGATATTGTTGAAAATTAAATTTGCGTAAAAATCTGTTCTTAAAAAAACTTTTCTTGTTTTTCCCTATTATAATTATAATAATTTACTCTTAGGAATTTACTTTTTACCTTCTTAAGTATTACATCCAATTTTCTATTTTTTCAGCCCTAAAAAAGTTCAAAAAAAAAAATTAAACACACATTATAAAATCAATACATTCATCACTCAGCTCAGAATCTAAAATGTATTAAATAATGTTAATATTATCTGTTAAAAAAAAATTAATAAAAACAAATGTATTATGTGTAGAGTGTGTTAATGAGAAGCAGTCAGCCTTTAGTTGGTTCAAGTTCTAAACGTTGTAAACAAGATGAACGTGTTATAAACTCTGTACTTGGTCCTGGAAAAAGAGGGTATATAATTGATACCCGCAGTGTTGCAAATGCTACAAATGCCAAAGCTCGTGGAGGTGGATTTGAGATGGAAGCTCACTATCCTCAGTGGAGACGAGTAAATTCAGCTCTTGAACGCCATAATGTTTTATTGGATAGCTTATCAAAAATAGTTGAAGCTTGTAATGATACAACATGTACTATAGAACGATGGCTTAACAAATTAAATGGGAGTGAATGGTTGTCCCATGTTAAAGATACATTAAATGCAGCTTGTTTAGTAGCTCAATGTTTAAATAAAGAGCGAGCTTCAGTTTTGGTACATGGATCAGAGAGCACAGATGCAACATTGGTATTAATATCATTAACTCAATTGATATTAAATCCAGAATGTCGAACAATTGTAGGGTAAGAATTTGTAATATTATTTTAGTATTAATTATGTCTATTAAATAAAATGTTTGATAAATATTTATAGATTTGAATCACTAATTGAGAGAGAATGGCTTCAAGCAGGACATCCATTTGAAACTCGTCATAAAAGTGGTTGTTATAACGCAGCTCGTTCAAAAGTATCTTCGTCATCTTCATCAAAAATTTTTCATCATGGATCAGGCGCCACTTTTTTATTATTTTTAGACTGTACATGGCAAATACACAATCAATTTCCATGCTGTTTTCAGTTTTCAACAAATTTTTTATCATCACTTGTTGATCATTCATATTGTTCAGATTTTAGTACATTTTATGGTAATTGTGAGTCTGATCGGAAAAATAATCCATGTGGAAAACCAAATTTATGGTCACACTTTGATCAAAAAATTGATGAAATTATTAATCCTCTATATCTACATACAAATAATGTGATTTGGCCTTCTGTTGCTCCATTTAGTATAGTAAGTATATTTTCATTTAATATCATTTTATTATTGTTAATCATTATTTAAGATATTACTTCTAATAAATTACTTCTTTTAATTTTAATCTTACTTTTATTACAATAAGTATATTAGCTTGAGTATGTTGAAATTGTATTGTAATTGTGCAATTAAACTAAATTTTTAGGAATTATGGCGAGATTTGTACTTAAGATGGTCTATTGATCAAACACATCAAAAAAAGTATAAAAAATCAATTGATGACTTAATAAAACGAAATAAAGAATTAAAAGTCTTAGCCACAAAACTACGCAACGAGACTCAAGAATCTGGTAACAAATCTACATAACTAATTAATTATATTTTCTATATTATTCAATACAGGTACCAAACAATTATTTAATGATAATGTTATTCTATATTAATGCCATTTTATTTGTAAATCAATTGTAGAAATTATATAATATATTTATTAATATGTATATTATTATTTATTTCCATTAAAATAATGTACTAATTTATCTGAAAATAAATAACTTGATAACTTAAAGAACAAATGTTTTTTTTATGTTTACCTATCAAATAGATCGATAACATCTGTTTAATACATTAATTTCTATATAAAAATATAATGTCAATTATTTTTATGCATACAGCATAAATTGCTTTAAACTAGTTATATATAAAAAAAAAGACCAAGTTTCTTTTTATTATTTTTTTTCAAATTATAAATTTTTCTTCAATTTAGTTACAACTATTTTTAAGAATTTTTTTATATAAATTACATATAGCAATAAAACTAAATGACTAATTGATAATAATTGTTATATATTTAATACAGGTGTGTATTATGTAATACAAATATTTAATTTAAAAAAAAATGTATACCTTTATTTATTAAAACATTATTATTAATAATAAATAACAATTAGGTTATATAATTAATTACAAATACATAAAAGCAATGATATTTTATTAATTTATGGTGCATCTTGTTTGTAAAGTAATTACATCTCCCTTAGTTCCTTATGTATTGGTATGTTAAGTTTAGAAACTGGTGGTATACGATATACAGAATAAAACAAGAAAGAACTGACAAATAGATAATTAATTTAACTAAGTAATAACTTTTATTTTAATCAATGTTTAAAAAATAATTTATTATAATTATTAATATTTATATCAATAATTATACATATTTTTTTTATATAAGATGATTAAAATAAAAATTGTTGTATAGATTTAGTTTCTTAAATCTGTATATTCTTTTTGCTAACAATTTAAATTGAAAATATAACCCATAAAATGTATTCCTATCATATGACATTTATCTGTTCATTCATAAGTCACTAACTGAAAGTAATGCTTGACATATTATGAATATTATAATGAATTTAATATTTAAGAACAATTTAAAGTTATAAGTAAAACTTAAATTATTATCAAATCATAAATTCTTTTCAAAAATATGCTTTTTGACTCTCAGAATATAACTTTTTTGAATCCTTGATAATAATACTCTGGTACTCATAATATGCAGTTTTAAACAAAAATAATAGTTTTAAAAAAAAAACTGATAAAATTTATAAAATTTTCAATTTATTTTAGCAATTTTTTGCTGTTTTGCGTGTTTTAACATCAGCAGCCAACATACTTTAAAAATAAAAAATAAAATAAAACATATTTTAGTTATAGAAATAGGTACATTACAGTTGTATTCAAGAAAGTAATAGAATTAAAGATTGTTCATGTATATTTAATAATAAGTGATAATTTGTATTTCACCTTTAATATACATCAGAAAATGAAGAATGTAATAGAAACACAAAAAAAAAAAAACAATAAACGAGTTATCTCACTTAAACAATAAATAATGATTTATTATTTATAATAATTAATTTATATTTTATATATAAAACAGTCTATAAAAAAATTGGCAAAGATACGGCAAAAATTTACAAAAAATAACAAGACCCTAGACCCAGTTGTATAAAATATACAAATAAATTAATTATTGAACTTTTTTCTGTACTTTTTTGGTTTCTGGGCTTCCAAGTGTTTTCTTCCTTTGGTATACCATATGCATATACATTTGAGGGAATACTAAAAATAAAATGTCAAAAATTATATTATTTTATAAATGTCTGATATATTAGCATAATCTAAGTTTATTTTTTAAATAGTGTCAAATAAGTAATTATAATGTAAATCTTTATTAAATATTATTATTTTTATATGGATAGAATATGCATAGAAATCTTACCCAACCGGGATACTGGATTATTCATGATAGCCTATTATTGGCATAATTACTTTCTCTTTTCAAAATATCATAAATGGCAATTTGATGATATTAGGTGAAAAATGCAGATTGGACAAAATTAATCTCAAAATTTTCTGGCTTAAAATTTTTTACCAGGTTGTCCCTGACAATTTGTACTTTATATATATTCACATTTAAGAAACATAATTTTATTGAATATTTTTTATAAAGCTTTCATATTACTTAAACATTTTTTTTATACATAGATTAATATACTTACATGGTATATAAACCAGCATAACTATGACAATTGCAGACCATAAACTAAATGCAATATTTAATTTATTAGGCATTTCAATACTCCACATTTTGGTTCTTCCTACATATCCTAATGATGTCCAGTATACTAATAATTCACCACTAACTCCAACTGGATACAAAACATAAAAGAATGTATACCTAAAAAATGACATTACTAACGTATAATTCAATAGTAAACTCAACAATAAGATTAATATAATAAATACTACCTTGCCCAAATAATTAGATAAGGGATATAACCAATAATATTGAAACCATAGTATGAATATCTAGTTATTTCTGCAAAGCACCAAGCAGTTAAGGCCAATGGCAAACCCGGTGAGCCCGATGTCTCTGGTATAAATGCTATAGCAGCAACAATGGCTACACGAGACAGAACTTGTTGAGTAGTGACTGCCAAATTTGATTTCACCAAACCAGAAGCTACATTGAAAATCTATATTAATGGTAATAATAATAAAAATTAGTATGAATACAATTAAATAAATAAAACTTTAAGAATACCTATAAACAGTTTATCTTTTAATTTTCATGCTACAATTTTTAATTATAAATAATAACAAATATCTATAAAGTAATTTAATAAAGAATAAAAGTGTTATTTGTCAACATAAAAATAAACAATATTGATAATTACTACTTACTCAAATGGTAAATCAATTAATACATTTTTATTAGTATTTAAGGAACTATAGGACCATAATATAGACTAAAAATATTTGGTTAATTAAGTAGTAAAGTAAATGTATACTGTATACTTAGGAAAAATGTTTATATAGACGTGAATTATGATATTAGATTAATGCTCAGTGCTGAACTTAAGGGCCTCAGGACCCCAAGATAACTATTTAAGAAAGAGCCTTTTAAAAATGTATAAGATGCTATTCTTATAAATCTATTTCTATTCAAACTTTTTAAAAAAAAAATAAATTAATAATATTCTATACATTATCATTTCTCCATATTGAACCATTTTGTGAGATTTTTTTTGGTACTTGGGCCTGGGAAGTGTAAGGGCCTTAAGCAGCTGCCTAGTTTGAAATTTGGCACTGCTTATGCTAGTGAGAGTATTTTTATCTTTAATTATACTAATGTTTTATGATTAATATAAGATATTATAATAGATTTTTTGAAAACAATATTGGATTTGAATATGACATGCTAAACTACAATAACAAAAACCTGTTGTTAAGTAGTTGTTACATACAATATCAATAGAGTAGCCCGTATGTACATTATATGAATTAAAACTTGTTATAGACCAACAAGGAACTGTTGACCTTGCATTTGACCTAAAATAGTGAATATTATGAATAATAACTTACATACATATTCAATGACATCCACATAACACTTAATTATTTTAAACTTACTACAATATTTATTATTCATCAAAAATATATATATATTATTTAACAACTTAAAATTACTGAGATGCTTGTATTTTATCATTTAAAATACAATAGATAATTCCTTATTAATTATTAATATAGCATTAATGTTATTTTTATCAAATCTACACATAAGGAAATAATTAATTTAAAAGTAATACAATTTGCTATAATAATTAACATTAAAGCAAAAAGAATATTCAATAAAAATTACTCTTATTTTTCTTAACAAACTAAAAATTGCAAATTATAATATTTATATTATATTTCAATTAAAAAACGTATATACCTCAATGAACGCTGCGTTTTGGAAAATTCCAACTGTATACTTTACAACGTCCCACAATGATTGAGATTTGGGTGGGTTTACATAGAAATTAACGATTTGAAATAACAAATAACTCCATCTAGAAAAAAAAAACCAACAAACTAGAACATTATGTAGCTGGTGTATGAAAAGTATTCAAATGACTGTAGATTACCCCAAGACTTGGATGAAATTGTATGCGAACAAATATGCATTTACTAATGGATTAATTTTTTTGTTCGTTTTTCCCTTGGTAACCGCCATTATGCAACACAGTACTACGTTAAGTGAAAATAAAAAATTATTAAAACCAAAAAATAACAAGAATAATAAAATAAATTTTAAAACTAAGCAAATTTCACAATTTTCTTACAAATGAGATCAACACAGTGTCGGGCTTTAAGTGTTTATAATGTTTATAACGTAATCAACGTACACGTTACACCGAGTCACCGACAACAAGCGACTGGTGAGTTATAGGTAAGTTACAACTGTACAAATTTCAGAAAACGTCAAACACTCAAGCGAATCAAACGATTATCATTCGTATCAAGGTGGTCTGGTTTGATAGGTTATCAATTCACCTTGGTTGGTAGGTGGTATGAAATATTGTATTTTTTGGTTCAGTATCGAAACAGCTACTATCTCAGAGTTTCTGATATCGGATTCACAATTCATAAACCATATTACATTTTTAATATATTTTACTACTTTTTTTTTTATGAGACGTACTCTTAATAGTTAATATAACTTATAAGGTACATAATCGAATTGCGAATTGCAGTGGAAAAATAAAAAAATAGAATAATATCATACCCAAAGTAGATGTATATATATATAATATATTATATATTCTGTAAATAAATTCTCCTTGATTTTATACTACAAATATCCAAGAACTCGAGTGGACGATTGGCAATTGCCAATTGGGCATCGACGTATTACGTGTAAATGAGTTTGAATGTTTTCTATTTACCTCCCACCCAAAAAATTACTCACTATTATTATTTATAGTGTAGTAAAATTGCGGTGCAATACTTAAGGTGCGACCACGAACGGATGATCGACGTCATGTGTTCGTGAAAATTATATGCACCTAGTCATTGGGATCTACATTCTACATTTACCATCTATATATTAGTACTTAGTAGTATACTGTTTAAATAGTATCTAACAATTACCAGGACCGTATTAGAGCATAGGCACTGTGCCTAGAACCTACAAAAATACAATGGTTTTTTTTTGGTTCATAAGTTTTTTATTTAATCTATTACAAAAAGAACAATAAGAATAATTGATGGTAAATAAGCTAAAATAAATAAAAATAAAAAAGCAGATTAGACAAACTGCAGAAGCCTCATAGCGGAGGTACTACGACATAGAGAATTTTAGGCTAGCAAGTCACGACACAACTGTCTTTTAAGTCTTTTAATCGGGTTGCCTAGTATAGAAGCAGATGGTGTATGGCTACAATTTTTTTTTTTTTTGTTACAATTATCTTGTTTTATACTTAAATACGAGAGACAAAGAAATATTCAAATTGGTATAAAATAAGTTTTTTTTTATGGTTTTTAACAATTTAATTTTCTATATACTTACAGACTTGGAATAAAATGAAAATTGTTTTTAAGATTTGTTAAAAATATTATTATAATATAAATGTTTAGATTTTATTATTTTTATTTTCAAAAGGTTAACACTGAAATTCAACACTTCCTCTACTAAACAGAAGGTTTTTATACCCATTTAAATACTGGACACGGCAATTACCATATACCTATTTAAACTATTGTCATAATAATAGTAATGGGCGCAACTAGGGTTAAATGTATGAGAGTACTAAAACCTATAGTACAATATGAAAGCCCTCCATTATTTATGATAAGCAAAATTATTATATACAAAAAAAATGTAATATAATATCATAATACTTATACATTGTTATAATAAATTAATTTTTCTGTTATTAATTAGGTAATGTAAACTTATTTTAAATGTTTTCAGTATTCATGTTATTGGTAATTTCTCTTTCAAAACATATTGAAGCTAGATTATTAAAACGATTTTGTTACATACCAATTCTTCACTCTTTGAATTACAGAAAAAGATCTTTCACAGGTAATCGTTAACTACAAGGATCTAACAGTTTTGGTTATTTTAAAATGTACAGTTTTAAAAAGATCATAAATTATTTAAAAATAATAATATTAAAAAGCTACGTGGGGCCCTGGATAATAATCTTACTTTTAAATTGTATAAGTCAATTCAGTCTAATATCAAAACTAACAGTACAATACTGAAACTGGTGAACGAAAATTTGCCATGTCGTACGTCTGTAAAACGGAAAAAACATATGCGGGTACTACGTCTTTTTAAAAATAAAGCCTACTGATTCTACGTATTTGTGTAACTGTAAGCCTTACAGTCTACAATAATAAACGAATTTGAAGTTTCCATTTATAAATATTATAATATTTCTATAAATTATTAATTTAACTTGTCAATACTCGTAAATTATTAATTATCAAGCTATAAATTTTACAAATATTGTAAAAAAACAGTAAAGAAAATTTGGGAGTGCTAAACATTCCCAAGCTTTCCCCTAGTTACGCGGTTGCGCCCATGCAGTTTACTATTATAACTTAGTTATATCTTATAACTAGTTATATGATATGTGTAGGTGGTAGATCTGTAATATCTACTATCTAGTCATCCAGATAATAAATCGTATTATTTATTGACAGGCATAGACATTCTATTTTTAAATTAATCAAAAAGCGCTTATGAAGTCACTCTTTCTAAATTTTATTTACAGTATTATTATATAAATTGATTTTTGTGCTTATTATTTTTTTTACTTTAGCATTTTTGCTCGGCCGATGTAAAATTACATCAATTAAAAAATTTGTGTTCAATAGTTAAGTTAATTGATAAACTGGGAAAAGATTTTGAATAATTTTTAATACGATACAATAAGAAAAAAATTTATTTTTTAATGGTGAAAAAATATATTTTTATTGAATACGGAACACCTCTACAACGTACAATTATTTCGAATGTGTGCAGATAGTATTAGTTTGGTTGCCATTCATATAATACACTACGTGTTGGCCGGGCACTATGCCACAATCATAAAACAATATTACTGTTGTCTAATTATTTTCTTTAATAATGTAAAGATGAAAGATGAAATATTTTTTTTAATTTTCATAGAAATTGCCTATAGATACTATTGTCCTATAGAGAAATAAATGCGTTCTGTCTAAAACGCCTCTTCAAGTGACTTGTAGAATACTAAATACTATTGTGACAAGTGTAAGGACGAAATGGAGAACAAAAAATATGCTACTGATTTATTAGTTATAAACTTAACCTAATAATCTAACATTTATGTATTTTATGAATTTTAGTATTTTACTATACTCCATAACATTTTCAAAATATGTAGATTAATTTTAAAATATTTTCTATTTTTATTTTATATCACGAACGTATTTACATTGTTTTACGATGAGGTATTGTTGATTCAAAAGTTAAAAACAATAATACTATAAGGTAAAAATTATTTTATTATTAAATATAATAAAATAGTTATATAATTCAACGAACAGTCTTCACACAAAATCATTTTCATCATATGCAATAATTTATCATTGAATTAAAAGTTAACACTTATTAAAATGACTTGTTCAATGACGAAATATACTGAATACCTACTGTACAGCTGCAGAGCGGTCAACTACATTTCCTTTTTTTTTTTTAATCAAGGCTGACTGCCGATTTGTATTATCATTTTTATAATGTATAATAGACCTAAAATATGTATACTTACATATATTTTTATTTTAGATTCTGTGTGATGGTGGTATTGATTAATGTGTATTTTTTATTTTTATGTTTTTGTGAGTCATCTTTTTTTAGATCAGTATAAATCTGTTCCAAATAAATATTTACACAAAAGAATTTTGATAGTATTTTTTATTTATTTTATTTTCAGTACATGCAATTAATTACTTATACGACAAAATAAAGCATTAAATTATGAACTTTTAGTATACAAATTGAAGATTTTATTAATTTTTTACTACAATATATACAATATTTACTATTATAATTTGTAATTTTTAGTAACTTTGATAGTTTACAAAATTTTAACCGATCTTTTTTTTATACTTTTAAACAGGTATAACTGTATAAGAACAAACTTATATGAGATCTCATATTTAATTTTCAAGAATTTTATTTAACTGATTAATTTTTAATCGCGATTTATAGAAAAAATTTAAAATTGAAATTTCAATAAATGGATTAGAGATAGTTAAAATATTTAGAAAACTATAAATTTAAAAAATGAAAATTCTAAGATCTAAGATTATTCGTTTTTAAATTACAACAAAAAAATAAGTCTTTAGAGAAGAAGTCATTATTATTTGAATGAATATGCAATGTCGTAAAAACTTGAAATTAAAACAATCATAAAATGACTTTATAGTTACCTTTTTATTTTAATTTTAGGTAAAAAAAACTACTGACGAATCTTGTATAAAATTTTCAAACTTGAGATATAAAAAAAAATAAACTATGAATTTCATACTACAAAATATTTCGTTCAAAATTCTAACTAGTAGGTAATTAAACCTTATAAAAAATATATCGTAACTATAAATTTTCATTTTTTTTTAGCTAGTAAATAAACAACTTATGAAGAACTTCGTATTACATTTTTAAGCATATTTACCCAGTGACAATTTTTTTTCGGTATTTATAGAAAAATAACTTTAAAAAATAATTGGAAATTCTAAATGTCTATAAATAACTAAAAAAAATCAAAATATTTTGAAAATTATACTATGTATAAAAAATGCTAACATAAAATGTTTGGTAAAATTTTCAAGTATCTATCCAAAATTATTTGTTATACACCAAAAAAATTAAATCGCGCGATTATGAAGAAAACTTTACAAAACAATTTGAGATTTTCATACATTTTATCAACATTTTAAATTCAAATCAAACAAAAAATTTATTTAGTATAAAACCTAACTTTTTTTTTATAAGTATAATGTATGTGATCATGTAGTTATGCACCTAATTTAATCATAATAAGATTAAAATGTTGTTGATTAACATTTTTCCCATAATACACACATACCTGAGACTAAGTGCATGTACCCATGTGAAATAATTTGAAATTGAATTTTCCAAACTAACAAAAGATATTATTTTTAATAACTATATACATATATATTTTATAAACAAAAATGTATTATGGTCAAAATTTAGTATTCTAGAAATAATATATTGAGTATATAATATAATGATAAACAACTTAACTACCTAACTTTTTTCAATGTATAAAAACTGCTCGAGTTATAGATGTATAGTTCGTAATAATAAAGTTTCTATACTTAGGTTATACAATATTTATGATTTTTTTGTATAATATGTTTTACAAAAATAATGATAATTATTTTTATGAAATATATAAAAATATCATAGAAATTGCCTAGTTAAAACTCCTTTAAAGCAAGTAAATTAATGACTATCTAATTGCCATAAATATAAATTAAAATTGCCTACATACAATTCCTTAAATACATTTATTTATAAAATAATCTGTCTCAGTTTAACCCATAATCCATAATTCCTTTATTTCATGCAGAGACTATACCGGGGCGTCATTTGGGGAATCAGGGTGTGTGGTTGCACCCATTACTTTTAAAATAGTTCCAATTGGCCGGCCTATACCCTGATGAAATAATGCACGATTATTAATATGATTAAAATTAAATTGTATTTTAAATATTTTTATTTTTACATTGACATTTGTCAATATTGGTATACTGTCAATCATGATTAATACTTTAACTTACATTAGTTATAAATAAATATTGTGCTATACATTTTTATTTTATTTTGGTTTTTAAATTTATTTTTACTATTTATGTTAATGCACTAATTCAGTTCATGGTGTATGAAAATAATTGGAAGCAGAATAATTTACAAATACGTATTATATCTATTTTTATATGGCCTGGTGAAATTTCAAAATGGTCTGATTGATACTTTGTACACTCGAAAAAAACCCGAAATGACGCCCCTGAACTATACTACTATAGAAGTCAAAACTCTATAATATCATGAAGAAATTATGGAATTATTATCTGTTCTCCTAAAAACATTATAAGCACATATTTTATTATCTACAATTTAATACAAATTAAATGTATAAGTTGTATAATTGTTCAGATATTGTTTTGTAACCTACAAAGATTAAATTTAATAAAATCAATTGCATGTAAAAACTATAAATGCAAAGAATTTAATCATTTTTTATTAATAGTACATATATTAATTTATTAGCCTTATCTATCATAATATGACTCATAGCATATATTATTAATTATTATGTATTTATATTTTTTGTTATCAGTGAAACCATTAAACCATATACTTTTAAATTATTTTATTATACTAATATAATAACGGTATTTATAATAATGACTATATTGTAAACATAGTACATAAAATATAATAATATAATATTATTATAATATGGTAATAATATTTTAACATTTCAATTAGTTGCATTATAATTTAAGTTAAAAGATAAATTATGGATCAACTTAATACTTAAATAATTAAAAATATCTCCTATATATGTAAGTCGTATCTATTCAGATTTTAAAATATTTTTAGTTAGTATACACTATACGTTGAGCTAAGTATTTCAAAATGTACTTAAAAACTTTTGAATTGTATCCACATTTTAAATATAGGTACTTAATACCTATAATAATACAGATTGAATTTTAAGTATGGAACGGTTATTGTCTTATTGAGGAAACATTAGTTTTAATATGCGGTGTAACACGATTGGCGCACTTTTTACCTTTTTATGTTTGAGAAAATACATCACGATTGCGCACCTTTTTTCTTTGAGCAAACACAAATATTTAAATAAATATTAATTCAAACAATTTACCAACATTAATAATAACATAATACGCTGTAAAAAATAAAAATAACACTTACATCACAGTAATTTATTATTACGCGTCAAAAAAAAAATATCTAATTTTTTTTATATTTTTTCCTAGTATTTATTATAAATGCAATAATTTTTTTTGCTCTTTACGAGGATTTTTAATATATTGTTGTTTTATATTGTATATTTTTAAACAAGATTCGCTTTGAATATCCAATAAAATATGTATAACTTGGTTAGATGGATAAGATGTACAAAACTAAGCGTTATAATGGCTATGGAAAGATTGTGGCCTATTGGTCGTTTTTGCTTTTGTTAAAGGTTTAGTTACCTATAAAATTAGTAGATGATATTATATAATTTTAATCTAACCTAGGACTACATTTTTGTGCTAAAAAGTTAGGAGAACTTGTTTTTTGTTATATATTTTTTTGTGACTATAATGTACGTATTACGTTATTAATTATTATTATTGTCGTCGTTATGTGTACATCTTAATTTTTTATTTTTATTGACGAATATCGACATATTATTTCTTTTTTTGAAGCGTAATTACTGCGATGTATTATAATATTTTTTTACTATATATATATATATTATATTATTATTATTGTTGATAAATTTTTCGAATTTATATTTATTTAAATATTTGTGTTTACTCAAAGAAAAAAGGTAAAAGATGCGTAACCGTGTTGTATTTTCTCAAATATAAAAAGGTAAAAAGTGCGCAATCGTGTTACGCCCTTTTATATGATGTTTTTTTTTGTGTCTGTCTTCACGTTTTGGAGCACACAATTTAAGATAGGAAGAAAATTGAATTTTTCTTTCATATCGTTCAGATCTCGATCATCCAAAAAGTCACGACTGTTTAACGAAATTTAATGTAGTATATATTTTGGGATGTCAAAAGTAGTAAAAAAGAAAATACAAAATAACCGATTTAATTTACTTGCATCTTAATAAAATCGATTTAAAAATAATAATTATTAATAAATTGAATTTACAATTTTATGCTGTAGTCATCAATTTAACAGTTTCAATAAAGAAATTTTAGTTTATTGCCCAAATAGTAAATAATTTGTTTTATTATACCTAGTATCTTTAATTTGTATAATTTGTAAAAATGTAAACTCGAATTAGTATTAAAAATTTATAATAAATAAAATTAGTATTAAGTTTTTGAATAATTATCTCCTTGGTCTTTTTTTAAAAAGGCCTTTACAAAAAATAATTTTAAAAAGTAAAAAAAAAATAAAACCTTAAATAGTATAGTTATTTCATTGTAACTCGAAAACTGATTATTGTAGAGACTTGAAGCTTATTGCTAATACAATTTATATTAATCATTATTTTCTATGAATATTAATAATTTTCAAAATTTTTTAGCTAATTGTTAGCTATTTGCATCGCGATCCTACTCACACCATTCTACGGTACGTCGCTACGTCGGATAGTTTTGACTTAAAATGAACTGGAAAACAGATACCATTCTTATACCATTTTAACTTCGGCGATACTAATACATAGAAAACTCTACACCGAAGATCACCACTACGTATGTCACTAGTCACTACAATGTACAGACACTACGTCGTTCCATCAAAACATGTCAGAATGTGACGACGCCAAAACAATAGAGATGTCGTCACACGGAGATAAAAATAATATCGTTGACAAGTAGGTTAATCGAACGGGACAAGCTCAAATCAAGCGCAGCTGCGTACTGTACATTATAATTGTATAATAATAAAATAATAATTTATGCTTACATGTAGTTAAATGTGGTTCATGAAAACCTATTTGCTATATTTGCGCGTATAGTAGTAAGATCCTATGGATTATAGAGTATTGGTAGGTGCTAATGTAATACGTCATCTGTTTGTACCACAACGTAATAATAAAATAACAGATGTATATCGCCGTTTTATTGTTATTATTCGTTATTGATATTTATAGTAAATAATTGATTAAAAATCCTGAAATACTATAATATTTATAATCAATATTATTTCATAATATCGTTGACTGTTGTTCATAATTGTTATTGCCGTTCATTTGATTTATCATAATCGCAATACTGCGATAGAATATAGATAAATTATTATGTCATGAATGATGAATATACATTTTCATTAATAATAGGTTATTTTAAGTTTTTGATTCCCGGATCTTAAAATTAGTAATATTAGATAGGCATTTATAAGAAATACGAATACTAATAAGCTGCCCAGAAGTATTTAACGTGTCTATTTAAAATTATTGTACATAAATAAATTTTTTTTTTTTTTAAAAATTACACCAGATAAGGTGTAAATTATCATAATTCATATTATAAATATCTAATGGAGAAAGTGAACGCTAAAATAATTTTTTCATTATATATATATGTGTATAATATATAGACATTAGTGACGATTGTTGTAATTTTTCAACATCACACCATTCTATCCAAGGTTAGTGCAATTATCAAACTGATAGTTTCCCTTATGGCCCTATAGTCTATAGGTGCAGACATACAACGATAATACTACGGCTACCGTTTATGTCTTATCTCTGTTCAACGTATAATTATCATATAGACATGCAGTTGATCCTAGAATCTATGTAAATCAAATTGTATAAATCAAAATGATTAATCAATTTCATTTAAAATAAATTGAATACAATTATAGTTGGATGACTCGGATGTATAAATCGAGTAGATGATATCAAATAAAAATTAATCTTAGTCAATAATTTATCATTTTGTAAAAAAAATAATATTATATATTATCTATTTAAAAGTACTTATTATAATTTGTTTTAAATTATTTATTTAATTTTTACATATTTGGTAATTATTTGTATAGATTTATGGAAATACGTAATATATATCCATTATACGTAGGTATTTGATATTTAAGGTATGTAATATTTAGTGCTGTAAAGAATACTTTTGAAAAGTATTTGAGTAAATACACAAATACATTTTTTTTCAAGTATTTAAAATACTACTCAAATACTCTAACTGTATAGTATTTCAAATTTTCAAATACTTTTGGTTTTATAAAGACTTAAAGTAGGTTTGTAATTAATGTAATATAAACATATAATAGATTTATCATCATTTTTATTTAATTTATTTATTGAATAAATGTTTATTACACTTTAAAAACATTATGTTTTCAAAATTTTCATCACTCATACTGGTTCTCTTTTTGGTCATTATTGCTCCACCCATACTAAATGCTCACTCCACTGAAGCACTACTTAGCAGCAGAATATTGATTTTAATGAATACTAAATAAAACTATTATTCAATTATTGTATAGCAACTAGCAGACAATAATATTTTCCCAACTAAATATTTCGAATAAAAATAAAATGTATGAAAAAAAAAATCAAAAGTATTCAATACAAATAAGTATTTAATATAAAACAAAAAAATATTTAAAATACCATTGAAAATATTTCATGCTAAAAGTAATTAAAAAGTTATTCAATACTTAAAAAAGTATTTAAATACTTTTACTTAAATATTTCACAGCACTCCAATTCGAAAAAAGTCAGAAAATAAGGGGCAGTAGTCATTTGGGTGAAGGTAATAATTTTGACCAAAAAAATTATAGTCAGTTTAGGCGAATGAAATTATTTTTACCTTGGTTTATGCGAAGTAAAAACCTGGTGACAAATACGGATGATATTATTAATGAGTATTATCGAAAATTTAAATAATTAATTGTTGAATGATCATATTATATAAGCATTTTTTTCATACAAAGCCAATAGATTACTTTAAAATGTACTAATTATAGGCATTATATGTAATTTTATTTATAATTTTTTGACTATAAATTACTATCTACCTATATAATATTATTATTAATATCTACACCAATATTTTTTTTAAATAGAACTTATTATTAATTATTTATATTTTATATGATTTTGTTTAATTAATTGTTCAATTGTTGTGTGTATATTATAATTTATAAGCATTTTTATACCGCCCAAACAGTATATTATATTTATTCGCCCAAACGGTCAACGTCAAAAATAAGTCCTGACTAGGGTTGCCATCCTCACCCATAATCGATATTAAGCTCTCTGTCCCGATGTGCCGACAAAATACTATAGGTAATGTTCCGATTGAAAATGTGCATTAAAAATTTCGCTTTATTGCAAATATACATGACTAGAGTTGCCATTCATCTCGGTTTTAACGGCATGTCCCGGTATTCCTCGGCCGGTCACTAAGTTTGTGGAATCGGAAGTTTAGAGAAAATAACTTTATTATGTATTATTTAAAGGTTTATATTAAAAAAAAAAAAAATAGGTTATTCAATATGATGTCCCGGTTTGGTGAAAAAATTCCAAAAATAAAAATAAATGTAATTCGTGTAGTTTAAAAATTTGAGAAAAATTTAAAATATCTTTAGATCTAATTTTCTAATAGAACCTTCTTTAAAGTTAAAATTCTAAACATTTTTATTGCTCAAAATGACGATGCCAAACAGAAAAAAATAATAAACACATATCATAGTAAAATCAATAAATTCTTTGCTCCGCTTAGAATCTAAATATATATTTTATTTTCTTATATACTATTGTATTTAATTATTTTTCCTTTTACGTATACCTATACAATAACAATTGTCAATTACAAAAGACAATGAGAATCTATAGATATATATTTATCCAGAAGCAATATCAATGTGATATTTATCAAGTCTGTCTATATTTATAGTTTATCAATATATAGATACTTGCTATAAAATAATAGAACTATAAAATTACATATAGGCATTGATTATAGAATTATAAATTATTATTATTATTCTATAATCAATGATATAGGTTATATTATTAATATTATTACCACAATTTATTAAATATAGTATGTAATATATCTATAGTTATAGGTAGACAAGTAGTGGTACATACAATTTATATCTCAATGATAAAATAATAAGTAACGTGGATTATAACCAACAATTCAAAAAAATATTCAGTCACTTTAATAACTTTTAAAAATAAGTTTAAACTTTTTTTTCAACATTGCACTCCAAACACGGTACAAATGACGTTTACGAATGATATAACAATAGGTTTTGATACGTATTTAATCTGTACACATAGTCATCCAAAAAATTGGAAGCTAATAATCAAATTTTGCGTGGAAGCGGGAAGTAAATAAGGAAAATGTGGCAATATTAAATGGAAAATTAATTAAATGAAAATCGCAAAAAAAAAAAAATATAAAACGTTATTAACTAAATTAATTATGTACTTATGTTAAATTTTCATATGAAACAATAGTTTTTATACATTTTTGGTATTTGATATATAGAATAAAAATTAAATATAATTATTGAGTAAAAGAAAATGTTTTTAATTTTGTGAATTTGATATAATTTATATTTTTAAACTTCTTGTCCGACTCATAGTATTCTCGGGCTTTTTGCTTGATTTTTTTTCAAATCGAACTTTATTTGTCCCCTGAATTTTTAACGACTATTTGTAGTACTATTAAGGTAATTATGATAGGGTCTCTCATACAGAAGAGGTTTTTTTCATTAATTCGTTTTATACTCCCATAAACAAGTGCTGTATATTTTTCTATTCAATAACTTTTTATATTTCAAGTATTATAATGATGCGGACCCGTTTAGTTTAACGTTTAAGGAACTTAAAGTTTAAACATTATTAAGATAAACCTGATAAACTAATAACTTATTAAGCACGGACCTGCGTAAGTGATAAGAAAACAACGGTTTAACTTTGGGTATTTTTAACACTTATTTATCTTAACTAATTAAATTAACAATAATACAAAAATAAAACACTAAATTTATAACTTATAAGCACCAACAATGAATAAACAGTATTTACTGGAAATTAATGCGATCGTAATATATTTTCAACTGACCAATTAGTTGTTATTATTACTTATGTGTTTGAGTAAGACACCATTTACGATAATCGATAGAGATAGGTAATATTATACCTAATAAAGTAATAAATAAGGTGCTATTGCATTCATAAATTACTAATTATATTATTAAGAATTGTTATTTAAATCTTTGTAAGATTAGTATTTGATTTTTTTATTGTAAGCGAATGTGTTATGCATTAATATTTTATGGGTTCAGTCCGTCAAATCTTAATAAATGAAAAAAAAAATTAATATATAAAATAATTGACATTTGGTACACAGATGAAAAATACTATTAAAGCAAATATTGTAAAAACAATATTTCTTGTCTTTTCTATTATGTTATATTATATTATATGTTATTTTTAATTTACACTAAAATCTTGTACAATGCACTAAAAATGTATAAAATTCTAAAAAAATTCTAAAAAAACTCTAAACATGAAAAAACATCGAAATAAAAGTATCATTTTTGAAGTATTTATTACGCATAAAACAAATTATGTATACTTAGAATGCATTGTCCTATAGAACACCTAAGACTATTGCACTTTGCATTGAAATACATACCCTACTATAATCTAACCCGTAAACATCTGTTGGTCGTTAGGATGAGAAAAGCTAGGTCACATGCTGCAGGCGCTGCAACCACATTTTTTATAGTCGTGTTCAAAATTTGAGATTAGTCTAACTTTGGAAATTTTCTAGTAGATTGTAGTTAGTAAATTATACAATAGCCATTCAGAATACGATATAAGACCCACCACAAGACAAACAACGTATAATATAGTTGTGATTTGGCTTAATATTACAATTAAATAGGTAATAACACTAATAACAGTAAAGTAATCACTAACAATTAAAATCAAAATTATAGGTAATACAATTGATTATATAATAGTCTATTCTGTTTATTCAATGTTAATAGTAAACAAATAATGATAATAATAATTAATAATAATATCATGCACCTACCTAGGTATGCACGTTTATATTACCACTGAATAAATTATTACATAGTATACATTCATATTACTTTATATAGGTAATTGATAAATCACTGATCACAATGTAAATAATTTCTATAGATTATTAGCTGTTGCCATGTACCTACTTCGTTGCCTATAAATTTATCACGTACTCCATTAAATTTAAATTATGCAAATTTTTACCCTTATTTGTAGCAGCTTTTTGTGTGATCGTTCAACATAAAATACAAACCTGAAAAATCTGTTATTCGTAGTTTTTTTTATCGTAATTGAACGCAGCTCTCTTGAGATCGATTATCGTTCTTGATTGATTTAGTAAGCGTTTAGTTTCACGTTGCGTACTCGCGTGCCTTTCTCTTTGGGTGTTGTAAACTTGCAGTAATTCTTATTTCTTAGACTATAAGCTCACACTCGCAAGTATTCAACTTGCGCTGTTCATTCTTATGGTGTTTTAGGCTTCAGCTACTCTTAAAGTAGTGGCTTTGAACCAGTCGGCTATTTTCAGTACGTCTCACTTTTCAGATGTTTCATCATATATTCATATCTAATGGCCTTTTAATATGTAAAAATGATTTTTGGAGTGATAGTAAGGCTATCGATTTTAATTGCTATAATCTTTAACCTTCTCCAGATCACACGGACAATTTTATAAAAATGCATGAAATGCAAAATGCAGTTATAACTTATATACTTATAAAAGTTGTAACTTATAACTTTAACAAATATATTACAATTTTACAATTCTTATAACTCGTTTTTAAATTAAAATATCAATTAATTCCTATGAGGTGATATGTCCAAGATAATATTCTTAACTTAAGTCTTAACGTTTAATAATATCTAGTCAATTCGCAAAACTAATGCTTCAATATTATACTATTATATTATCTAACACATAATTGGATTTTCCTGGTTAGTTAACCTTAACACATACTTAAATGTAGAAATATATATATACATATATAATTATATATATACAATAGCCGCCGCTTATTGGACTCACTTTGGGACCCGACAATTTGAGTCGATTAACCGAATGAGTCAATAAGGCGAATGACTCAATGACTCAAAAAAATTTTTAAAATGCTTAAATTTAAAAACGTATTTACTTAAAAATATGTATTGAGATTCAATATGTATGTATAAAAATAAAAATCCATCTAACGTTGATTGGATTTTCCCTTCTTCAGCCAACTTCATAATCATATCTTCATAAGATTTATGTTGCTCAAATACGTCAAAATCGCCTCTTTGATGAATCCCTCTACGTAAAATTTGAAGTGCTTCAAGTATTTGTTTAGTTGATGGTGGTTTTTCATCAGGTTCCTCTTCGTCGCTATCACTAGCCACATTCTCTTTTGGCCGTTTTATCTCCGCGATAAAAGCAAAATATGTACCGGTACCGACTTATTTATAACACGTTTATGTATGTACATATTTTCTTTATTTATCTGATTTTAAAATGACCCTAATAACCGGTGTGTGAGTCGAATAGACGAATTTTTTGCTGTGTGTTAGTATATGTGCAAATCGGGACCAGCTGTTTTGCGTCTAATAGGCGAATGAGTCAATTAACCGTGAGTCCAATAAGCGGCGACTACTGTATATATTTATATGTAAAAATCGTTTAGATATTTTGATATACCTAATTGATTTTTAATTAAGCCTTATAACTTATTTATTCTTTTAATTAATAATTACAATTTATAATAATTATAATATTTTCTTCTATATTTTATTACATTTAAATACTTATTATTGTATCATAAATAAATGTTCAAATATATTTTTATTATTGAAAATTAAATAATTGGATTTTTTTTTATTTCTATAATAATTAAATTTAGGTAATATACTTTCATTTTAAATTCAGTTTGTCTGTAGTGCTATAAGCTTGATTGTGAATATCTATTTACTATACTTATACCTGTTTAATTAATCTAACTACCATAAAATGTATTATCCAGGTATGTTAACTACTTACCAGTGTTAAAGTCTATAGATTGGATTTTTAATTATAGGAGAGGCAATATGCCAGTATACATTTTTATTTTTATATTATTTATTCACACATGAATATTATAATAATTATAGATAATAATAATATTTTAGCTCAGTCTACTTACATTACATTGACAGCTGTGCCCACTAGGAACATTTTGAGCAATGGCAGTAATTACTTTGTTTTTGCATTGTCCAATGAGTCTAGTGAGTACTTGTAAGTTGCATTTTTTTCTTTGTTTACAATTAAGTTTGTTAATTTACTGATTTAGGTATCTACGTTTTAGTATACCTATATTCTAAAACCGTTGCGAGTTTATATATAACAAATAAATAAAAATATTAATATTATATATTTGAGTGTTTTACTGAACTTTTAATACCTATTAATCAGCAGACAGCAGATTTGTCTAATCCGTTTTTATTTACACTCAGTCTTCTATAATGATCTTAAATATTCGTCGGTAAGCCAAGACAACCGACGAATTACAGAAGAAGGACCTCTTGGCTCCTATACTTACAACAACCACAACAAGAAATATCTACTCCACCTATTTTTGGCCCTACTTAGCTACACGAGTATATATTTAAAAAACGAACATGGCAGGCAGTTGCTACGTTAAACGCGCATCTTTCGTCTAAGTATAGTAAGTGTTAAAGTGTTTATTGTCTTACTGACTTACTCTCCTGTGCAGACTACATAGATACAGTTAATATTACTAATGTATTTCTGTACTATAACGAGTAGAAATGTACAACACTATAGCGTCTACAACAGTGATATTATTAAGTACCAAGTAGTAGTAGTGTTGTACACAGTACACCTAAATCGGTATAATAATATAATATCATGTATTCATGTTATACATAATAATATTGTATAGGTAGTAGGTACTGCGCAGTAGACGTGTGCGCGTTTTTTCCTATTCGATTTCGCGCGCGTGCACCGCTGCCGATTCGAATTTCCCTCCGATGTTTGGGTTGTTGGCTGCACCGTCATATTGATGGGCGGGGGTCGAAGACCGAACCTCCGCTCATCACCCTGTCCATCTAGGTTGTTGCGCGCATTCACCGCAACGACAACAACACTGCGGCCTCGTCCTTCAGTGGGCCCGTCCGTAACATTCTGGGTCGTCGTTTCGACTGGAAATTTTTTTTTCAAACGCGTTTTTTTCCTTTAATATTTTTTCCGGTCGTCAACCACCGGCGTTGGTTTTTTACACATTTCTGTTGGTCCGTTGCGCACTCGCGCTTCGCGTTCCCCGGACAGACAGACGTGCGTGACCAGCCCTACGGCGGCAGCAAATCTCGTCTCGGGGGCCGGACAAATACACACGGAAGAACCTGCAGCTGTACTACGTCGTTGTCACCGCCACCGTCACGTCCTAGGTGAGTTTCTCGTATGGCAGATTATTACTCTTAAGTATAAAGATGTGTTGATAATCGCTCAACCGCTTTTGGGCTGTTACTATAAAGGCATAAAATGGTCGTGAGGAATGTCGCAGGCGTGTATTATCGATGGTGTCGTGATAGTGGCGTCTGACAGTCGAGCGCGCGCATCTTGATGCCGCCGCGGGCTCAATATGGCCACCACCTGCATTGCGTACGATGGGTTCGCGCCATTTTAAGCATCCCATAATTGCTGTCTTCGTTAGTCGGTTTGACGCTTTTTTACTTTCAAACGGTTTTGATCAAAACTTAGATTGTCTTAAACTCCTTCGTTCATTATCAAACGATCTGTTTTACTCAATCGCTAAAAGATAACATTTGTCAAACGAACATAAATACCTATGATTTTTGAGACCTTCTTGACCGCCGACTTATAATCTCCAATTCAGCCGTTTACTCTGTGTAGTGAGTGTTATCGCTAATGGGGTCAAAATACTTAGTTTAACTTTTTAATCTCACTTGTATGTGTCTTGTATAGGTAGATTTCATAAATAGTTAAGTGCTGAACTAATCATGTCGACTTTAGGACTATAATGATATGAGCCTAATAAGTGTTATAATATGAGTATGCATAACTTGATAACCTATATAGACCAGTGAGGAATTATAGTTTGTATGGAATGTTGAATAAATTCAACTATCTAAAATAAAAGCCAAATTTAAAATTAAACATTTCCTAGGTATATAAGTATTATTATTGTTAATATTAATAATATTGTTAATTTGATGAGAAACTGTTTTTAATCTTTTTTCTTTTAAAATTTATTTCTACCTAAAAAAAATGATTATAAATTGTAATTAATTTCATTTCAAAACTAGAGAAGTTAGAATCATTACTGCTTTAAAAATGTTGATAGTAGGTATGTGTAACTACTAATTTGATATATATTATTTAGATTTCATTTTTTGTATTTAGGTATCAAGTATTATTAGTGTGCTATTTGCAATTAATTAGATACATTTTATAATGTTGTGTAGCCAGTGGCAAATTCAAAGGATTGGGGGCCCCTGGCTTTTCCCTTGACAGTTATATAATGTATGTAAGGCCTAAAATTAAATCTTAAATATTGTGTTTATAAAATTATATAATATGAAAAATGTTGTCACTCTAGATCCTAGATCCGCTACACACAGTAATATCTTCAAATATTTAAATAGCATTTATTTTTATTTTCTTAGTAATTTACCTACATTCAAAGAAAAACTATGGACAATAAACTTAATTTTTAATTTATGTATGTATAAGAAGGCACTACACCCATGTATGCTGTTTCTATCTTTCAAATATAGAACAAGCAAATTTACGTTCCGTAAAAACTATTGTACATTATTAGGTTTAATATTAAAGGGACTTATTATAATAATTAAAGTCAGTTAAAATTAAGAACTTTATAAGTGTTGAATTTTTTCATCATTTTAACTTTAAAGCTAAATATGAAGTGATTTATTGTACCTAAATATTATAAGTTAAAAATGAAAATAATTAAAAAAAGCCATACTTACATTTAAGCACATAAAGTGATCTTACCTTTAACTTTGATAATATTCACTCTAATATTAAAACTATTAACATACAATAATTATAATCAATTATTGGTTTTATTGAACATCAATTTCCTATGTTGTATGTTTGTAAGATTGAGACAATACATCATGTAGATGTAGCATACTCTTAAATTATTAATTTTACTATAAATTTGAATTGTTCTCTGTATCTTGTATAGAACTCAGTTCAAATATAGGTATCAATTTATCAACCTCCAATGTTTTTCTTAATATTGTATTAAAAAAAAAACCCAAATTTCATAACAAATATTTACCTAGTATGTATTTGTTCCTGTATTAATTAAAATAAATACAATTATTATAGATAATGAATTTTCCTTAATATTTATCAATAATAATAACAAACAACTAATGATAAGTTAATGCATTATGTAATAGTCTCGATAATAGTATACTTAATGTAATATAATTGCTTATATAAATATCAAGTTCATGTTTTTTAAAGTACTATATTAATATTATATTGTACTGTATATAATTAAAATTCATTACACTAATAAAGGACAAATTTTGGCATCTACTATTATATTATTCCAAAGTCCCAAATAGTTTTGTTATCTAATCTTAATATTACTAACATTGTTTTGTTTAAAATATGCTGTTTAATGTGGGTTTTGATTATATGAAATTCCTTTATGAATACTAAAATGCTCTTGTTATTCAGTAACAATAAATACATGGTCTAAAAAGTTAAAATTAAATGTTAAACTGATTTGACTATTTTTAATAATACTAATTAGGTAATAATATATATTAGATTGCATAAATTATACAAATCAGGTTAATGTTTACAATTTATTTATAATTATTCAGGTATCTATAATTTATTTGATTATTGTCTAAATTGAATCTAAAAATCCTTTATTAATTATACTGTTCATTTCAAAATAGGTATTAATTTTGTAATTACTTATTAAATACATTAAACAAATTATTTTTATGAGTAAGACATTGAAATACCTTATATTATCTTTTTATTAATTTACTTTTATTTATTCTATAGTTGTTCATTCATTTAATCATTTTTTTTTTAAGTTTAATGAGTAATATAATTTGTTAAAAAGTTATTGTTGTAGTATTATATCCATTAATCCAACAATAGATTATAAAATAATAAGTTTAATAATACAATTTCTTAAAAATACATAATACCTATATTATTAATATTGGATTACTTAAAATTTATAGGTGTAGACTCCAGTTAAAATGTTCAAAAATAATTTCATATAAATGGTATTCTTATTTCCTAGTTTTAGTAAATAGAATATCTATTCATTTAAAAACAAGATAGTATGTATATACAATGTTGATCTGGCTCATATTTGACCTCACAAAATGATTTTAAATATATCATAGAATATTAAGTATATACAATATTTATTTATTCATTTATAATAGTACTACTACAAAGCATTAAGCAATTTTAGCTTTTTTTTGTTTTTCTACAAATGTTACGTGGGTCACGAGAAATGTAGTCCTAAAAAAGTGGGTCGCGAGTCCAATAGATTGAAAGACTACTGATCTATATAATATTTAGTATATTGTTTAAGTTATAATTAAAGGTTTTAGGATAATTAAGTAGGTACTCAGTACTATTATGTTTTAACATTTTACTACTATTTATTAATTCTTTATGTTGAAGTATTCAATTTTTATTTTCTATATACCTTAATATTTATTAAAAATTTAACTATATAGGTATATATCATAATTTATACATTTAAAAATTGTAATTTATTATTCCAATATTAAATTAATTAAGTATGTATATTATATTTATATTTATATTAAAAATTATCTGAATTTAATATTACAATAGATCATTACCATTTTAAGGTTTAAAGATGACTATGTATAAAAATGTACATAACATAGAATAGCAACACTAAAAGTTATAAGTTTTCAATCTAATTATATATTTATTAATCATGTTAGTAAAACTATTTTTATTATTATTTTAAGTACTCCTACGAGCCTCCTGAACTTTCATTAAATAGGAAGACAGAAAACGATTGAGAAAAAATGAATTCCAACACAGCTTACTAATAACTGCTGTTTGCTGCATGCAGCAACAACAACAGAATTGTAAAACGTAAGTACTTTCAACCCTATTAATTTTTTCTAGTCTATTATTATCTATATAAAATCAACTTTCATTATTGATGCCAAAAATATGTTTAATTTTTATGAATAAACAGATAAAACCATTAATGATTTAGTAGGAAATAAGAACATAATATTTAAATAATTTACACATGTAATATCAGTTGTTAATATAAGATATCAGGTATCGTTTTAAAGAATATATGTATATATGTGGACATTTCTATTTGCAACTAACTTTAAAGAGTTCTAAAAACACACTTGTGCAAATACGTTTTTAGGTTTGGTTTTGGCATGGATGTATGTTTGGCATTAATTTTGATTGCACTAAGTTTAAACATATGCTAAGTCTTAATGTTTTAATTAAATTAACCATTGTTCTTATTAACATAGTATTAGAAATTGAATTTTCATCAAAATTAAATTATTATATCTTTGTTTTTATGGTTTCTATCTCATTAATTGTTGTTAAATTTTCATTGAATTTAGATTAATGATATTAATATTTTTTAAATCAAATTTAAATTGTATTAAAAGTTTACTATTTTATTATTTATAAAAAAAACCCATAAATAATGACATTATGTATTGTATTAATGAAGTAAATTACTAATAATTAATAAGCATTAGGATTGTATTTATCTTTGGTGACGATACTGGCACAATGAACACCATTAAAAAAATAATAAATTGTGAAGATATTTTGTTAAAATTTTGAGTTATTATATATTAAGATTTTTTTGATATTATTTTACTCTTTTTTTTAAAGTTAAAATTCAAATGTTTTTTTAAACCCATTTTTGTTTTAGTCTATTTGTTGAAATTGCAATAAACTAAAATTAAAATTAAAAAGCAATAAATTTTTGTTTAATTACATTATTTCCTTCCCCCACAGATGAAAAATAAATTTTATTTGTTATTAACAAAAGATATATAAAATTGAACTGTGTCGGCTTATATAATGATGAATGAAAACATTTTATATGTTTATTGTTGTACCTATACACTGGTTAAATTTCCCAATACATAATTAATTCAATTCTAAGTAATATGTAATGTAGCAAAAACCAAATATTATTAAATTGTTTAGGATTTATTCATTTTATTCAAAAAAACTTTCCATACAACAACTATTAATCAATACAATTTTAGTTTTGATTCCTAAAATAAAATAATTTATTATTGACCAGATTTGATTCATCCCATTTTGCAACTGAAACCGGAGTCTGTCCACACTTAGGGTTATATTTAAATGAATTTTCTTAGATAATTTAGTGATTTCAAAATGTACCAGTGGTGCAACCAGGATTTTTCCAAGGGAAGGGACAAGACTGGTAGAAGTATAGAAAAGTATAGAACTACAAATCTATTATTATTGTAATATAAAGAAAATCTATGTATTTAATAGTGAAAAAATCAATACAGGGTCCAAAATTAAAAATATTCTTTATAAATTTCTTTAATTTTATAAAATCCTATAGTAATATACAATTAGTTAATTGAAAAAATGAAATTTTTATTTTTGAATAATTTGATGTGAGTGTCACTGAAAAATATAATATATTTTTAAAAGTAAATGAGTGGTGAAACCTAAGCTTATCTAAATAAACGTAAATACTCTAAATATATAAATCTATGTTTAATTATTTAGCTCTAGTTAAACAAAAAGATATAAATCAATAATATCTTTTGCTTGAAAGTAGTATTTGCTTTATTTAATTTATTTTATATTTAAAATATATACCTAGTATAATAACTAAATTATTTTTTTCAGTAAAAGAAAACCAAAAATGCTTAACTAAGCATCTGTCCCCTCTTAAAGAAGATGGGATATTCAACTACATACTCATCAGCTCAATAAATAACCCTTTTTGGCTGTTTTGTACTTTTTTTTTATTTAGTATAACTTAAAAATTAAATTTTTTATTCACATTCAATATATTTTAAATTACAATACATTTTAATTGAAAACTGAAATTATAAGGTAAATTAATTTAAATAAACTAGTAAATTATTATTAATTATATCTATAATATATTAAAAAAATTGCAGTCATCAAAACATCAAAAGTATGTCCCACAGTCATTTTTTAACCAAAGAAAACTTTCCCAGCTTTTGCAAGAAGTTGTCCGAACTTGAGTGGACAATGGATTCTACATGTACAGAAAAACCTGAATCTTCATCTCCTGCCTATTCTTTTCTACCAACGGCCCGAAATGTACCAAAAAGTGATTATCATCCTAAAGAATCTTACCAGCGTTTCTTAATTGATTCTAATGAAGACAATACTTTAATTGAAAAATATCTAAAACAAGAATGTGACACTTATAAGTTGTTTGGGGGTCCACCAATTAATCCGTTATTTACTGATGAAGGACGTGGTTCTAGTATTGAAGATTCTCCGAAATCCTTTTCATATTTTTCAAAAACTAATTGTTCTTACATGGATAAAAGTATTTGGGCACAAGATTCTGGTAATGATAGCTGGCCTGATGCATTTTTGCCATTGGATATTAAAGAAGAAACTACATGGAAAGAATTGAATACTGAAACCAAAAAAGAGCCCATGTCATGGGCAGTTATACAGCGTCCAGCAAAAGAAGATAAATTCAAACCCATAAATCAATTGGTTGATGCTGGTGCAGCAATTTTTCCAGATGGCTCTCAATTTGAAATTGATTTATCGTATGAAGCATTTGATGCTGTCGAAGTTGAAGGGAAATTATACATTGGTAAAGATGAATTTAGGCGTACAGATGATGGATTGTTGTATAAAGTCTGTAACCAAGATAAAGGTAAATTATTGTTTTATTCTCAGTACGTTATAAATAAAAGTATATTCTACAATGAAAAATAAATTTAATTTAGGTACTCAAACGGACAATTGGGATGAAGATGAAACTGTTTTGGTAACACGTACTGCTAGACGACATTACCATTTTCCAATATTCCAGAATTGGCACACATCTCAATCAGGCGATAATCAAGATTTGCTGAGTGATTTTTTTAATCCACAGCGTGCACGTGAAGTTAGAGGTGACATGGATGATAGACCTCAAATGGTAGATATGCTTCGTAACATTATGGGTATGCAACATATATGGGATAAGCCAACTATGTACAATGAAATTGATGCTTATCCAGAACAAAATTTGTACATACCATCAACATGCAATGAATTGGCTGCTACCTACACAATGTAAGATTTAATAATTATATTTGATGTGTAATTTATATAAAAATTATTGGTTTTTATCATTAGATTGCAGTCAGATAGTGGTTCAGAAAGTTCAGATGATATAGATAATAATTGTGGTACTTTATTCCGTAATTCGCGAACTTGAAGAGATATTATTGATTTTGGAATTTGCAAGATTAAATCAACACTGTAATATTTTGTTTTGCTGTGCACCGTTTATGTTTTTTGTCGAGACATGTTAGACTCATTAAGGTTAGGTTATACATATTTTTCTTTGGGACAAAAAACTATAATATTTTACATTTTTATGACCTATAACATATGGTTTTGGTCAATAAGTTATTTGTTTAAAATTGTATTTAAAAACAAAATAAAAAAAAAGAACAAAACGTCAAAAACCCTTAAAAAAAATATATATATATATTAAAAATAAACATACAATAATATATATTTATATCTAATGGATAGACCTAAGGCTCTAAAATATTATCATATGGGTTATTTTCTTAGGTTAAAGAAATTATCCCATTTAAATAATTTGCTTTGATTAATGGAGTATTTTTTTTGTGTTCAAAACTGTCAAGACATTTTAAAAATTTATTATTTTATTAGCCCGATGTTAGCAATATTTTGTAATTAATCAATTTTATTTTGAAGAAAAAAGATAATAAAATACTAAAATGGTGAACTACCCAAAAGTTAAATCTATCAAAATTATCAAGATATCAAAAGTTAGGTTAGGTGTCTATGAGCAAAGTACATACTCAACTCAAAAGTGAGGAACTGGACAAATTTCTCTGGATTTTTTTATGTGAGAATATTTTGGTGAATTCAATGTATTTAAAAATTACTTGACCTTTCAAGTTTTATATCTTATTTGATTTAAATCATACCTCAAATTATTTTAAATTGATAAATATTATGGGTTACATAATGTTTTAAAAAAATGTATTTTTTCTTAAAATTCATAACTAATCACCATTGTATAAAAATAATTTTTCTTTTAAATCCTGGTTATAAGTTTGTCCAGTTCAGTTAGAAGATATCAAAAAGGACGGGTCCTAATTTTTTTTAAATATGGCGCCCGAAAATTTACTTTACATTCATATATATAAATGTATATCTATGAATGTATTTTTTAGTTTAAAGTGAAATTAAAGTTATTTTTTCTAATAAAACAGTCCGAAAACCGTTTTCGGCCCTGATTTTTAATAAAAAAGCGCCTAGAGTTTTATTTAACACTAACCAATTTTTTTTTAAATATTATTTTTATTTATTACACACAGTTAACCAAAGTGCCTTTTAGAAACATGTAAAAAATTTGAATTTTTCATTGTATAGGGGGTTAATGACTGAATCAATCGCTCTTTTGTTTATCGGCTATTAGAAAAAATAATTAAAGCCGATAAATACACGAATAAAATATTTATCAAAAGATGCGCACCCCTTTTCAATTATTATTTATGTATGTGTTAAAATGCATGTATGCCAAGACCCATATAATATACATAAATAATTTATTTTTATTGCTTTTGTATGTGTGTGTATACATATATACATATATAACTTTTTTATGAGGCCAAAAGAATATTTTTTTTTGTGCATTTGTTTTGTTAAAGTTGTTATTTATTTTAAAATGTTTTTTAATACATTTCGCAAGAGATGGAGCACAAAATTATAAAACAATTTGATTTTGTTATTTTATATTCTACCTTGATTTGTCTTGACAGTTTAGAACAAATATTATGTTAATCAAGTTTGAATGAATCTATATAGCATATAAAAAAATGTACCTAAGAGGTCTTAAGATCTTTTTAGATAATTGATAATTACTAATTTATGTATATTTATAAAATATATATACAAAATGTAGATTCATATTTTAGTTTGTGAATTTAAAGAGGTTTTATTTCAAACAGATTTATGTTACATTTTGTTAGGGCATTAAAAAGAAATAATACAAAATATAATCACAATTTATAGAGAATTAATGCATATTATGTATGTTTTTTTTTTTAATTTCAACTTGTAAACTATTGAATTATTTCATTTGAATAACACAGTTCAAATATTCTAAAGTTCGGAGCTACATAAATTATAATTTAAAAACTGAATTTAAACTTTCTTTTTAATCAAATAAATTATATTATATTATATCTCAGTCCCTCAGAAGCTTAGGTTCTTTTTTAGGTAGCTCGTGTAAAAACACTGATTTTTATGTGAATGTGTAGACTTAATACTGTATTGTAAAAATGATTAAGTGATTCAATTTTGCTGTCCAAATTGAAAATAAATAACATTTTTTAAATTTATATTCTTATTTTAATTTTATAAATGACTTGTATTTGGTTTACATAAGGAATTTTTCATTTAAAATTTTCATTTTATGAAATGTTGAGTTACATAATTTTTTTTATTCTAATCAGTGGAATATAATTATTTTTATTTAGTTCCAATGTTGGATGTAAAGTAATATAATGTAATATTATATTATATCAGCATTAAATTCTAAAATTTAATATTATAATAATACAAACATTATATCTATTTAAAAAATAGTTATTTAAATGTTTTAATAAACAAATCACTTATAATTTCAAAGTGTAGGTTCAAAATCTATACTAAATTTCTCAAATTTGTTGTTTCAAATTAATTATAAAAAAATTTCATTTGTAGAAGGTTAAAATGTATAGAGAAAAAATTATACTTTATGAATATTTTGCATTCAATTTTTTTTTTTGTTTTTTGTTTTTTTTTTTTTTTAACAAATATTGTAAGTATAAAGTTAAATTCATTTAGTAAAATAATTTATTTTTATTTTTATTTTTATTTGTTGTTTAATAATTAATGTTATCATATTGTAAAATATTTATCAGTTGGCAAATTTTGTTAAAAGAATTCATACCAGTTCTTATAGTAAAGATATAAAATCACAAAATTAATTTTGATTTCAAATAAAATAATTTTTAAATATCTAGAACATTGAACACAGGATAAAAATATTTCAAAAATTTAATTTTGCTTGGTCAATTCCTTTTTACAATTATAATTTCTAAAATATAATATTATTCAAAAATGTTTTGCTTGAAGGAATAAAAAGAATATATAAGTTAAATTGACTTAATATCATATTATACTACAATAATAAAAATATAATCTTTATATAATCTAAATT
Source organism: Rhopalosiphum nymphaeae (assembly GCA_036289425.1). NCBI lineage: Eukaryota > Metazoa > Arthropoda > Insecta > Hemiptera > Aphididae > Rhopalosiphum > Rhopalosiphum nymphaeae. The sequence continues at coordinate 1,330,245 of JAZAQC010000033.1, read as the reverse complement.
GGATATATCCTGTATAAAATATCTAGTCTAAAACATAAAATTATAATTATATTATAATTTAATTTAATTTCATAAAAAAAAAAAAAAAAGTAAGTAATAGAAACTAATTTAATTAATATAATTTCCCCAATTTTAATATTGTAATATGATGATGTGTACAGTTAAATTACAAAACTCTTGTAGAAGGTTTTAATATTAAAATCAAATAATTAATTTGTAATTTTAGAATATAAAAAATTATATTGTAATTATCTAACAACCTTATTCATGAATAAATTATAGAATATATTATGTTATGATATATTAACATATATTCAAATATAACTACTCCTTGTCCACTTGAATTGATAAATGATGTACTATGTTACTATGTCTTCGCCTGTTTGTTTTATTTGGTTTATCTCTATTTTTTTTTTTCATTTTAAAGTAATATTTATTTTTTATTATTTTACATTTGTTAAATATATAATACGTATAAATAATATTTTTTGTCAAATTAGATACATTTTTATTTTAAGTGTATTTGACGGATAAATAAGCATTTTTCATGGAATATAAATATTTAAAAAAGAAAATTGATAATTACAATTTTGATTTTAATATAGTATTAATAGTTATGATGTAATCGGTTTTTACGAATACAATTTAGTTATTTTAATTTTACACTCAATATGTAATATTTATTTTTAAATTTTCAAAGTAAATCTTATTATTAATATTGTATGTATAAAACATTTAATATAATATATCGTAATTTATATTATGTATAATGTTTGTTGGTCGGACAATGGATACAAGATAATTGAAAATGTTTGTCAAAATATTTTTGCGGTTTAAACAAAAAATGATTTAATAAAGTAACTTTGAACAGAGTATTATTATTTATGTTAATATTTATTACATCAGTAGACCCTTTGAGTTCTCTTTGTGGCCAGTGGCCAGTATCTGATAGATTGACAGGATATTTGAATGGATACAGCCAAGTTGAATGGAATTGCTTACTATGGAAGTCAAATTAATTAAAGTTATAGGTAGTTGCAACATTCTCCTCCCTTGTTCTTTAGAATAAAAGGGCCGTCAACAGTTTTTGATGAAATTACTTGGTATTCATATTTACCTATGTATCATTCATTATAATCATTAATCATAGACTAAATAACCTATTTTATTTTCGAAAGAAACGGTCTAGGTAAATATAGTACTTATTTTAGTAGCATGTTTTTAAAACTAGTTATAAGTACTTATTTAATTCACTTTTTAAAATTTATATAGCTCGTTTTAAAATGAATACACGAAGAAAAAACACCAGATACACGAGGATATCCTCTTTTATAAATTCTATACTAAGTAAATTTGCACTATTATAAACAATTAATAATTTCTAATAAGAATCCGATACGTAAATTTATTATGTTATGCGTATGTAATATATATACATATAGAGAGAGAGACAACACATGCAAGTGTAGCGATCTACTCTAAATAAAATAAGCATTATGTTATTATGTTTAGGTGGGGACTAGGACATGGTAATTGATAAGGTAAGATGATATAAAAGAATATCACAATACAAATGCTACATGAATTTATTATTTAGTGTATCTAGTTATAAGATATTTACATGAATCCAAGATACGCGATGCTTCATATTCTATACTTCAGTATTTCTAATTACAGATTATGAAATATTATTGACTATATATAGGAACTTATAATTGTTTTCAAATTTTCTAAATAATATAATCGATTATCAACACATTTGAAAAATTGGGGGTAGAAGCAGATTGTGTATGGAATATTCCCACATTATTTTTATTAAATTTTAATGAATGATTTATTAATGATAGCTTACGTATATCGTATGTGACACTAAAAAATATACATATTTCTTATGCAGTGTAATTTCATTATTATTATTTATTTTTCCTGTGATTATGTACTTAATCATGTATTCACGTTGGCCGTCGAGAGGCCGAGTAATTATTTATGTTTAAAATTTATTGTTTTCAGCTTCTTTCGGTATCGGGACATAATGATCCAGTTTGGGGACATTTTGATCCGCTGGGGACAAATTGATTCTTTGATCCGTTTTCTACAAAAATAAAATTTTTTTTCCCTCACAGTAATGATTTTATTTATAAATATGCAATTAAATATATTATAATCTTATTACCAGTATATAGCCATCTTAGTAATCACTTTAACTGATAAATAAGTAGGTAGTTCTATCTAAAATAGTGATTAATGATTATATTAACTACCGTAGTATTATACGAGTTAATTTCAATGGCTAATACAATATAATAATAATTTAAGCAATAATATTATCAAAAATAAACAAATAATTGTATTTTATAGTTTCTGGTGTGTTCTTGTTTTTAAAGAATCGTTGTATATACTTACTACTTACCTAAGTACTTATAAATTCTAAATCATGCGTCTCACATCGTTTACATCTTTAGTATCACGATTTCTCGTACCATTTATATTGGCTGTTTATAAATGCATGTATAATACACGATTATGTTAATAGTTGAATAGCTATGTAAGAAAAAAATATATATCCTGTTTCCTTTTTTCGATTTCAGTGTTACAGTGTTACTGCGGTAATTACACCGGATGCAATAAAATTAGCTTATTATTTCCGTATAACAATAGATCTTTAATTTTCTTATAGGTAGTCCGTGTTTACTAATCGATTTGCCACGATTTATGCACCCGCAGTATGAACGCATGGGCATGGGTCGTTGATCTATATATGAAGACAAGAAATATAATGAATTATATTCATGTAAACTGTACAACCATCGTTTAACGTGTATAATTATCGGGAAATGAAAAGGATACTTATAATTAACAATGAGAATAATAAATGAATGAATATTATTTTAAACTAGGTACCTATTGCATAACATATAGCAATGGCTATTTTTTATAGTGTACGTAAATTTACTGTGGCGCGAGTAGAGAAATAACTTTATTTTAACCTATTATTTGTGTTTTAACTATGAAACATTTACAACTAAATCGCATAAACATTCTAAAGAGGTATTTCAATTCAGGAATTCTATAGAAAATTTATGTCAATGTCATCAATGCTATTATATTAATTTATATAGGTATTAAATATTACATAAGTATATTGTTATCATTTATCATAGTTCTAGTCGTTCTAGACAAAGAGAGTACCAAAACTCATCAAAATAAACACTAAAACTATATATTATAACTAATATAACTTAAAACATTAAGATAAACAAAAAAGCTGTTTTTCCTATATTGTTGTAACAGTGTAATCTACTTCAAGATGCGAGAGAAATATCTGTCTTTCAACATTTAAAACCTTTAAAAAAGAAAAAATAGTTCAGTTTCTTTAATTAGAAAACGTTAACATAGCTATTTATTACTTGCAGAACAATTAATCAACGATCAAATTAATTTAAGAGGACGTGATACTCGCATCTGTTGTCTTCGTCTTACACACGTACGACATAGACAAAACGCGTTTACACAGTCTGAGTAGAACTCACTCAATTTTGGTTTTAGAGTAGGTAAATATATTTATATAAAATTAAAAGATTACAATATTTTGGAGTGCAAGACAATGGGTTTTTCTAATATTCCCAATATAACGTTCATTATATCGTTTAAAAATTAACGAAATTTTCAAAATAAGCTAATTGTAATTTCAGACCAACACCCAACTACTTACACCTGTTTCAAGTTTCAATATATATTGATATGAATACAATAGTTTACAATTTTAAATAGGAATTAAATACTCTCAAATTAAAAAAAAAAGCATACATCGTTTTGAGTTTTAGGGTTTTCAACATTATACAATTTTATTAATATTTAACTTTATTGTACGTTCAAACGTTATTTAATTTTTTTGTTTTCTGTTTAACATTATTTAACGTTATAAATATATTAGACATAGTAAATAATTTTTTACCAAATTTTAATTTGCCACTTGTAACATAATTAGTTACGCTATGATGTAAGAACTATGAAATGTATAGAATTTTTTGGTCGAGTTATGTTATTTTCAATCAATGTTATAACTTATTCACTATACTAAAGAGCTCCAGTGTTAATACAGATTAACCAACAATGAATTGCTTATGATATCAAAATATATACGGGTTACCTAATTATCATAATTAATTATGATTAATGATACATATTTAATGGTATTTGGATTTTTTTGGTTTTTGGTTTATTGTTTTAAATTTATTTCCGTTATAACATGAATATAACGCTTAGGAACCCTAATGAAGTATGTAAATATTTTTCGTGTTAACATACACTAAGCTAATCAGAAAGTTACTAAATTGTAATCTATAAAAATTTGCATGATCGAATCTAGCAATTTGTCTAATATCTGTGTTTATAATCCACCTATATTGACTATATTATATCCGTGTATTATAATTATATAATAAAATATTCTATAATTTCTATAGTAAAATCGGTTAAAACTGATTGTGAATAATTTAATTTTGCAGTCATTTTGTTAATCAATATTTTTTTTTATTATTTATGGGACAGCTAATCGTGTTATACAAAGTATACACTATATAGGTACTGTAGTTACACTGTACAGTATACATATAACATGCAATTAATTTCAATAGTATATTGATACAATAATACTATTAAGTAGATATCTTCAAATTAAATATTAATATTCATGGTCTAACTACTGTGAAAATACTTATCTTTGTAAACAATTTTACAAACTGAAATTCAGCTAGGGTTGTATTCACAGTAAAATCCTTGTCATCATTTTGATCGTCAGTCATTCTTAAAACATAATATTATTATGTAGTGATTATAAACAAATGGAAAAACAAATAGCTAATACATATATTGTTTGTTTACTCTTTAAATAAACTTTATCTAATGTTATCATTATTTACTGTACATTTTTAACTTAGAGAAGCGCTTAACATAAAAAATAAGTTTTATTTATTTAAAAAAATGTTCAATTCTAAGAAAACCGGAATAGATTTAACATTTTTATTCAAATTGTTTAATTATTGAAAGAGTTGCGAAGAATTTAAAAAGAAATGTGACGTTATTGAGTCAGGCTCACCCATAATTGATTTTCCTATATATGTAAAAGTTGCTTATTTCACACGATAATTATTTATCTACCTTTAAAGTATATTTTCTAATTTTTTTTTGTACGTATATAAATATGGTATTATAGTAAGTAAGGATAAGTATGGTAACGGGACCAGAATTGGGGAAAAAGTTCATTCGGTAATTCCGATTCGGGAAAAATGATTTCGGGTTTTCGGATTTTCGGATAAAATACTGTTTGGGAAAAAGTTCATTCGAGAATTTTGATTTGGGAAAAATATCGGTAACCGATTTATATTGCTTCAATAAAGTACTTTTTGTTGGTCCGTTACGGAATAGTTTTATCTGGCCACTTTCCTTTCTAAAGATTTAATTCTGTTGATAGTGAATCCAAGTCCAACAAATCTGAATACTAATAAAAATCACTTGTGTCTATTGATAAATTTATATATTTATTCGAGAGTAATAAATATAATGATAATATGATTTTTTTGTGTCTAAAACATTTTTTTTTCAATCGATTAATAAAATCATCAAAAAATGGAATTTCTATGGCAGTAAGAAAATATTTTTAGGGTAATTAGTTAATATTGATCAAAATTCTAAAAAGGTTTTGCTAATGTTTTTTTAATATTTGTATACATATGATTATATACTATTTTATTTACTGTACAGATGATGTATTTTTTCTTATTTTATATGTCTCAAAACAAATAAATATGTTATTATTTTTTTTTTTTTGTAAAACTACTTGACAATATTTTTCTAGCTATATATTTATTTTTCCCTAATTTTGCTACTGGCCAAGTTATTGGAATAATGAAAAGATTACTTGCGTATTAATAAAAAGATATATTACAGATATGATTGCTTTCAAATTTATTATAATTCAAGATATCAATTTGCACTGTACGGATTTATTCGCTACTCTATCATCAGATTAATATATTTCATTATCTTATTTTCATAGTATTAGTGATAATATATTTAAATAAAAAAATATATAATATACTAGCTTACTTAAATTTGTAACTTTTTGTTTCCAATCGTTACAAGTTATAGCTTCGCTTTCTAAAAAAAAGTAAAATTTATCATAGAAAATCATATAATTATTCAATTTTCGGTTTGGTATTTTTTATATTTCTATAAAATTAATTACCACTAATTGTTTACCTACTTTTATAATTATTAATTATTACATAAAACTAAATGCAAAACATTAAATTATTTATAAAATCAACTATTTAAGTAAAATGCCTACACATTTTTTTGATTGGTTACAGATCTTTAACTTAGATTCAAAAAATAAATAAAATAATAATAGTCTATAAAGACAAACTTAGTTTTAAATTCTATGTAGCGTTTATTAGCGACGACGGATATATATTAGTATACTAACAGTGTCTGGAAAGGTCATATGTATTATGCAGTGAATTTTGGCCAAGGGCCAAACATAACACTTATTATATTATAGATAATTAGATTAATACATTACTATAAAGAATTTCATGATGACAAATAAAGCATAATATCCGATGCTGTATGTTCTATAGATAAAATCGTCATTTATGATGTGTTCCTTGGCCCCGTATTAGGCTAAAATCATAGTTGTTACAATAATATAATTATTATTTTTATATAATCATTAGTAGTTACACAATTTACACAAAATATGAAGTAGTTATGTGTTTTAGTCGGTTCTGTACCCCCCGGCGAATCCGGAGAATCCGACATCCCGTCTATAGCTCTATACTACCACGTACGTGTCTGGTCTTACCACCTCCCCCCCCCATTGATACCTATCACGTACACGTCCAGCCATACTTCCTCCTATCTATACCTATCATATACGTGCTAGACTTTTCCTCCCCACCGCTCTCATCAATACCTATTACGTATATGCAGGGCATTCCCCCCCTTATGTGCACGTCACCTACATTCCAGGCCTTACCCCCTCACATCATTCATATCCCACCCATACTTTTATCATATAAATTCTCCCATCCCCAACTATCTACACAGTTGTTATGCCATACCCCTCTACCCGATATACTATATAGTGATCATATTATACCCCCATGATATATACTTCTAAGTACTTATGCTAAGCCTACCCCTCTCATCCCATCCATGGCTATCACTTACGTGGTTGGTTTCGCTCCCTTCCCTCCCATCCTTGTCTATCACTTACATGCTCGTCCCCCTACCCTTTTAACCATACTTATCACATACATATTAGTCTGAGTTAGATAAAAGAGTAAGAATAAATATATTTAATTACCAAATATATTATACAAACATTGAAATATTGTATACGATTACCAGCGGTTAAAATTATTAAAATGTTACTATGAAATGTGAAAATCTATCTTAGAAAGCTAGAAACTGGTAAAAATTAATAATATACATAAAATATAATTAAATAATACCGGTAAATGAGAGGTTGTTATCCTCGAGTTTCTAAGGGGTTGTGGATCAGGAAGTATAACTTATTTATTAATAATTTAATGTTAACTATGAGCATCTGTTGTGAATCATATACCTGAAAATGGTTTTATTTGGTTATTAATATTGTTATGCGGTGACATAGTAAGCTATCCTATGAACATTTTTATTTTCATTACACCCTTTGTACATATATATATTATATAATTTATGTATAGGTAGAAGTTAATATAGTATAGTTAATAGAGTTTTTTTTAATATGTTATATTATATATTATTAATGTATAACATTATAAACCATTAATGTTTGGTAAACTATATTTATCAAATACATTATTTGAAAAAATACATAGTTCGCCATGGCTCTTTATACTTATTATAGATGTGTATAATTATCTTCAAAATTAGGTATTGCTAAACAATTTATGTATATACATATCTGTAGGCATATATCCGTTTATAAAAGTATGGATGAAACCATATACCTACAAAATATATAGAAGTATGGAGTATAATTTCCAATGGATTAGAATTGAGTTTGACGTATAATGTGTACTATGTAATTGATAGATCGATAAGTTGATTAATGTTCGATAAATCATTGGTGAATACTTAAAAAAAAATTGAATGATTGAAATAATCGATTAGATCTTTATAGTTATATGTATGTATGTTTGTAAATAGATATGTATACATGAGTGTATATATGATATTATGTATGTATGCAGATAGGTAGGTGTTAATATATTCTATGTATTCTCATGGATGTATGATCGGGTTGATTATAATCGACACTCCTTCATATAGTAGTAATATGATTTATCATTTCATATAACTCATAAAACTATATATAACCCAATTGTATTAAATTGGAGCTCTCATTTTAATTAAAAATTGTTGAATAAATCGAATTTGGTTAACTTATGATTTTCAGTGGTTGACAATGGTTCAGTGGTAACCTAACCTAATCAGAAACATAATCAAATAGGAATAATAATATAACATAAAAAGATCCTAAAATTATCAGTCACCGTTCTATCAAATGTTTTAATTTATACCTTACATATGGAAGAATACTATTATAATAGTAATCTAATTATTAATATATAATAATAACTATACTGTATCAATTATGCTTTTTATTGTATAATATACTCTTTACTTTAAACCTAGTCTGTATTCATGTGAAGAAAAATGATAATTATTACATCCTAAGATCAATTTTTATGGGTGAAAAACTCAACATGATATTTGCAGAATATAAATATTATTGTAATGGGTTACAAAAATCATGATCCTATCGCAAAAATAATTCAATAATTACTTCTTATATGTTGGTATTTATTTTGAGGGAATTTAATGAAAAAAGTTTAAACATTGAAAAAACAGGTCTATTGTACATTTGTAAGTTATATTTATACATGGCCAACTTCAATTCTTTCAAAAACAGTGCAAGAATATTTTTGGCGTCTTTCCTGATAACATTTTAATTTAGCATCTTTCAATACGCCCATCTGATTTTAACACCCTGTGACGCTGCACACGTTAATCGTATCTAAAACAGCTTTATATTTACATGTTACAACAGTGCTTATAAAATTACGTTGATATTGATTTTGGGACAAGGCTCACTGAATTAAAAATGTTAAAAAATTAACAAACGTAAAATAACATTGTAGATGAGTTTCTAGTGTCTCTACATTGTATTGAACACTGCGTTTCATACGGCGTTACACTTAGGCAATATAGGTACATTTCTGTGCGTTTTTCGTTAATTATTATCAAAAATCTTTATTAAATACTTATAAGTAAATTCAATTTATGACTTAGCGTTAAAAAAAATCCATTTACTCCATGAATTTAAAACAAATAACAATTACAAAAACCAAACATTTATTTTTTTACTAAATATTGCTAAATACTATTCAACTCATCTTACACTGTAAGGCTTACAGTATATTTATTGTAACTTCTATTAAAAAAAATATTCGTACTGCATACTTTTTGTATGTAGTAGTTAAGCTTTTAATGTGCTAGAGGCTAAATTCTAAGCATTTTTCTTAAAATTGATATATTTTTATTATACGTATTTTATAAATACCAAATTTGCATAGACACTACACATTTATGTATTATGTTTATATGTTATGTTTATTGTCTATACACTATACACATTTACATTTATATATTACATATAGACTAAAATAAGAACCCCTAAAATATGCAGCATGTATGATGGAATGCATAAGTATTTAATACTAATTTAGTTATTTATTTTCATTTGTGGTAATACACGGTTTATTGTTTCAGTTTATTTCTTAATTTTTTTAATGCCTATACTTTTAAAGATGTCTGAATAGAATGTTATAATTACATGTAAATATTTTATGTAATAGAGTTATAAATGTTATAATATATAAATTAATTAATTGCTTTATTAACATTTAATTTTATAACTTTGTATTGTTAATGTAAGTATATTAATTGCCCTTGTAAAATTTGTTTTTTAGTTAAATTAATTTATTAATGCTCTGTCGTAGAATATTGTATACAACAAATATAATTTAAATTAGGGTTTAAATTTCGATTTAAAAATGCTAAGTGTTTTCTGCTATCTCGAGCATATGAGCGTACCTATATATATAATCAATTTTATTTTTAGAGTATTTTATACTCATCAATCGTGTGTAAATAATATTTTTCACCATCCCATAACCGTGTGTTTAATAGATTAATTGTTTCTTATAATGTCTTCGAGAAATAATATACACATTCTTGGCATAGATTTATAATATGTATACTACGCCCTCTTATGGCTTATATATATAATACGTTGATGTAAAATGTAATAAATAAATAAAGATAATAATTTGTATCTATATTTTTATTACCTTAAATATGGCAGTGGCATAATTATTTATTACATATATTATATATTAGCGTTATCTTACATTAAAAATCCAATATTTAATTATCCACAATGATAACATGGATAAGTTACCTAACCTAACTCATTTGTACACTTGAAGGCCAACTCGATCTATAATTTGTCCACAGTTTCTTAGTATATATCATATATATTTTTATATACATTTTATATACATAAATGTTTCTTTGTTAAGTTTTCCTCTATAGATTCAAATACTACCGAACTGTTTTTAGTAAAATGTTTATAAATAGATTCCACTAAACTTGAAGGTCGTTTATATAGCTTTTGTTTTAACCCATATAAATTATTATATTTTGCTCACACTTAAATTTATTTTTTATCACAAAAATTGGATATTTTTTTGTTTATTTCAATGGTTACCATTATTTATAGATCATATTACTATTATAATAAGGTGAAATTATATGGCTTATAAAAATATTTACAAATAAATTAAAAACATATATTAAAAACAAATAGGTACGTATTTATGAGTTATGAACAAAATTACAATTATTAGTTTTATAATTTGTAATCATGATTTGATTTCTTAATTCGAGACATGTTTTTCATATGAATAAAATATAAAGATGAGTACTAATTCAAAATGTAAAGAAATTGTTGGAGTACAATAAATAGGTAAAGAAACGTTAATATTTTATTCGTTGGAATACATAGGAAATAAAAGCCATTCAAAGGTATAATAATTGTTTTTTTAGCTTATAATAAATAACAATAGAATGATATTAACAGGTAATTAAATTTTATAATTATGATGTGCAATACAATGACACCTACATAGTACATATACAATAGACTCGTGTGCCTTATAATATTGCAGTTATACCACTTATAGTGATACCGATACGTGTTGATAAAAATAAAAAATCGCGTCCCCCAAAAGGCTTACTTTGAAAATAAGTTTTAAGTCTATAATAACTCGAATAGTATCATTATGCTTAAATCGTGGATGCCTATTTTTTCCACGTTCCATATTTTTATGCGTCGCCGTCCATAAATGAGTTTTAAGTTGTAACGTTTAATTTTTTTTTTTGTGATGAGCAGAGAAGCGTAATTTAAGTTAAGAAGTTTTATTAAATATACCTATCGGCTATCATATAGAATTATAGAAATGACATTGTAATGACTTTTCATGCCTATGGGCTATGATAGTATGCAGCACGACTACATTCCAGCAAAACGAGTCATGTACAACACGTATTTGCAAATTTATCACTTGCGTCTGATTAAACGCGTTTTTATAATATAGTCTCAATCACTTTAGGTTTCTTCTGTAAGGAGGAGATAAGAATAAATAGTTTAATTTGTTTTGAAATAGGTACCTTTAAAATTACTAATAAGTACTTTGTTTAGAGTTCGTTGTATTTACATAATATACCAATTATAATGTTTGTGGTCACTACTCACTAGTCAGTGCGGGGTTTGTAAAATCTGAATGAAATATATTTTGTAGAATATTAGTCGCATACCAAGATATTGATGGCCATGTAAAAATATATCCTATTCAGACCTATATTAAATACCTATTGAATGTTATACGAAATATATAATAAGATCAGGCGTGGATCCAATCCTAACCTAATCTAACCCCCTTGTTTCCTGAAAAACAAATACTCTACTTAACATGTATTTTTCAGTAGGCTGGGTACATTTTTACACAAAATTAGTACCAACAAAAAAAAAAAAAAATTGACCAATAATTTTTCCCTACACAATACTGATAATTGATAACCAGATTTGATATACCTTTATTATTTATTTAAATAATTATTATAATGAATATAGTATGTGTTAGAATTTAATTTTATTAAATAAAGACATTTTTTTAAGATGTGTTTTTAAAATGATACTAATGTTTATCGTTTTGAATATTAAGCACTAATATATATTATTTTTAGGACTAAAAAAGGTTTACCTTCAGGATGAAGTATTCAAAATACGAGATCTTAACCTTAGCATCCCCCATAAAAGAATCCTAGATCCGCTGGACCACCACCATTGGCGCGATTCAATTAAATTTCAACAGGTGCAAATAGGCGCAGCTCTAGCACCCCCCCCCCTCATAAGAATATATAATACATATTATATTTTTTGTTATAAAGTTTTGTGAAAAGTATGACTTAGTCCCCTCCAACTAAGTCTTGAAGCTCTCTGGGTGCAAAGTATAAACATAACATAACAATAATAATTCAATCAAAAACATTATCAAACAATTCAATAAAACAATAAAATAGAATTATATTTTTTTAAAGAATTTTGATTTTTGTATTCAGTTTATTTCAGCAGGTGTAAACACATATCTTTGCACCTGCTATATATTGCCAGGGGGTGAAAATGTATCCTCGTGCACCCCTGTATTTACGCCACTGTCCGCCACTGAATAAGATGTATTCAAACATTGACCATTGTACATTTACACAATATACCTTACAGTGTTAATAATACAACAGAATGCAATTATCAAATATAATTAAACTAAAACTCTAAAATACGAGTTATTTCTATCATTTTTATTGAATTATTTTATTTTTATACTAACATAGCTTACACTTGCTAGTTCACTACTAACTATAAAGTATAAGTCTCTCGGTGCACACTCGCTGCACTAGTGCACTACTCAAACAGTTGTTAATATATTATAGTTATGTTTAATGTTTGACTGTTAGGTCTGTTTGAAATTTTGAGTACTTATAGTAGCTTTTAATGTGATTTTTGTTTAAATTTAAAAATCAACCGGTTTAGTGGTTTAATTATTGTTAATACATCTGTACACTTGGTATACAAACACAGATTATAAATATTTTATACTACTTACAAATTTTAAAATGTAAAACAACTCTTGTAAAGTTTTAAAATTAAGTTTTTGACTTTTGTGGCGTACAAGCTTCATATATGGGTTTTGTGGGAGTTTCCTCGAGTGCGTTCCGAAATAATTCTAATTTCCTAGTGCGTTTGAAATATAGTATCACCCGAATAGGTCTTAAGAAAAACGATCATAATTTTGTCATGTTTGCCGTTGGTAGATATGATTTTATTGCATACCTAGATTTAATATTTTCTAATCATTTTATTCTAAAATCGTAGAAACTTATGCAAGCACCATTACTATTTACCATGTATCGCAAATATCAATAACATACATCATGGTTACTTCAAACCGACATTTGTGAATTATGATAGCGTATCAGGTATATTGTATAATATTATGGTAGTTGGTAGTTTAATAATATTATGAATACGACGTGGTATGTGAGTTGTTTTGTTTATGTCGAGGACAGTTTGCAACGACAGTGACCTACACGAGAAAAACAGCTGTGAGCCGGGAGGAACGCACGCGCGATCGCGCGTGCGCATCAGTTGAACCGGTCGGGGCGCGCGAAGTGCCGCCGCCAAAGACCACCTCGGGCGCACGAACCGCAGTCAGTGGTGTAGTAAGTAGAATACGCAACTAGTCGACGGTCGGTCGGTCACCATCAGCGACGTTATCGAATAGGTTTTGCGCGTGTGTTTGCGTGACTCAGCCACCCCCGCGGGTTTACACATAATAGCACGGTCGTTTTTTCCAAAATAATTTTTCGATTAGAAAATCGCGATTTTTTTTCCCGCCGTTTACTATAATAGTTTACGAGATCACGAATACAAGAATCACAGATATACGCTCTTATCGCCGGGATTTGAAGTTTATAATTTTATTCAAGTAAGTAAAATTATGTATACATATAATATGTTTGGTATTATTATAATTATAACTATTCGTCGATATCGAATAGATATCCTGCGTACATTCCAAACTCAATGAACCAGAGGAAAATTAATCGTTAATCCTCGAAAATCAAAATGTTTTGGCCGTTTTGGGTTCTATTTTCAGTATATATGCATTACAAAATCGATTAACTCATCTACTACACTATAATATACAGTTTATTAATATGATAATATGTTATCTGTATAATCTACTTAGATATTTAGAAAATAGATATCTTCATAATACCTATTATACTATAATACTATAACTTGCGTGAGAGACCCACTTGTGGAAAATATGTGTAGTACAAGCGGGTTTTATCTTTATTTTTTTATGAGGAAATTACGTGTTTTGCCGTAGAAAAATGGACTCGAGATCCGGGTGATTGTAAACATTCTTAAGAGGACGAAGATTTATGTGCAATTAACAATTTCTTCTATGGCAATAAAAATAATATTAATACGTGTATTATATATTTTTATTTTTTCAAATGTACGACCCCGTTTTGAGCCTATAATAAATATCGAATATGGTCATGATATTTGATATTATATTATATCTACAATAAATTATTTGTCAAACTGGGTAATATATTGTTAAATTTTAATTTCTTCTTTGCATATATGCCTGTTTTAAAATAAAAATAAGTTCGATCATGTTTTTCGCAAACAATTTGGATTATTTTTTTGTTTATTATATATTTTAAAAATATTTGTTACGTTGTAAACTCTCCCTCAACACCATTCCATTAAACACTACGAAAATAATAATTTTTTATCTGATTATTTTCATTTGTATTTTAAGATCAATGATTGGTGGCTGTAAAACGTTACTTGTAAGAAAATAATTATCTTAACGAATTTTGTATATACATTTTGACGATTTAACTAAATTATTTTATTTACGTTTAAAGTTACATTTATTTTTAATTTCAATAACATAATCAACTTGAAATATGATATAGGTATAATTGGAAATTTTAATAAAAATGGTTCATAATATGAATAGTCAATATTTAAATATACTTTTACTGTAAATAGTATAATATATATGTGTATTTTGTGTAATTAAAAAGATAACGAATTTATCTTTTTAAAATTTCGAAAATAATAATAAATAAGTATTTTTAAATATGCGGTAAAAATGTTCATATATTATAGGTATATATCAATAAATTTATAAAAAATGTATATATAATTTATCTATATATATAGATAAATATATCAACATTTATATTATGTATATAGATTGTTGATTAGTTGAATTATTTGTTTATATTGTATATACGCAATTGAAATATTTTAAATAAAAAATTCTTAATATTTGAATGTATATTTCATTTATACAGGTATTAGTTATACTTGGAAAAAATAGTATTAGTAATATAGGTATTATAGTATTTCCGTTTTTATTATTTACTTTTTCCAATTCAATATAGTTACCAGTTACGATTGTAAAAAGAAATGTCGATATATTTAAATTCAATTCCTAATTTATCAAATTCGGAACGAGTCAATTAAAATTTCAAGATTTATATAAAAAATGAAACAATTCGAATTCTAGTATTATTGTCATTGATTCGAATGGAATAACTGGTTTCGAAATTTAAAACTATTAACATTTAACGGTGATTGATTATGGTTAATTGCGCGGTCGGGTATAAATTTTCTTATTCGGAAATATGAGACGATATAGCTTGTTACAACTTACAAGTAGGTACTATTATATTGGTATCGATGAGTTTAATAAATAACTGTTCAATATTTCATCATAAGTCATTACTATAACCGTGTTTAATGTTTTTAGTTGATTATGATTATGATTTTTATTTTTTTACAATCGGATACTAATAATGTGTATGTCATATGCGTCTTTAAATTAGATTTGGGATTCGATTTTTAGTAAGATATAGTGTGGAAACTCTATTGATATATAAAATCATTTGCTGAAAATTCACCTCTTCGTGGGTCATAATATCTTTAATGATATGTTTAGAAACTTAATTGTATATCATTTTATTATAATAAAATGTGTGTGTATATATAGTCACAAAGGATTTTATCCCCTTATAGATTCCCTATTGAGTGGGGGAAAGCGCGTGTACTGGGTCAAACTTATACTTTTGGGTGACCGGTTTTACCGCAACATTAACATAATGTAGAGATGAAACGAACGGAATTGTGCAGTCCCGATGGAATGACATTTGGCTGCTGAAAATACTGGTTTGCAAACGAGGCACCGGTCCTCCCGTTTTGGAAGTCCGGCGGACACATTAACGTGTATATAACACATATAAACGGCTGCATAAAAAATATGTTATTTTTTATAAATCTTTATATTCCAGTAGGAACGTCTAGTAGAAATACACATACATATATACTTACGGTTTGACCTTTCGAGGCCACAGACGCCGTCACCATATTCTAATCACATAAGACACGAGTCAGAGTTGAGCGGGTAGACAAGACATTTTTGTACTTAAAAATTTGTTTCCTCAAAGGATCTTTTCTCTCACCAAAGTCGATACCGTAATCAATAACTTATAAGTTATATTATATACCACTAAATAAAAAAAAAAATAATGAAAATACCTATGTAAAAATAAATATTCAGTTGTCGATTGTATTAAAATATTATGTATTGATTTTAGACATGGATTAAGTATTCACTTTACACTTGTATTCTGAAATAGATAGCAGGTAAATTAGATATATTATATTTTGGACCATTAAACTCTGATTTTTGTCGATCGAATAACCATGGTATAATTTTGATTGACAGTTTCCTAGATTTAAATATTTATATTATTATTATTTGAAAACTAATAATTCAACTCTATTATACCACCGATATCATATTAGGTATTCATTCGTTTTTTTATTTTTCTATCTAGCATTGCGGTGCTTACATTTAAATGGACTATTGTGTGGGAAGTTATGACTATTATAATATTTAATATCCACCCTTAAACTTTGATATATTTATCAATATATTATCATTTAGAGTTTTTAAAACGTTGTTGAATTGTCATGTTCAATTAATATTTATCTAATAATATTTTTATGTCGCACAACCGCTATTTGGTTTTTATTACATGCAAATTGTGTATTTAGTATTGTTCTATTTTGTGATAACGATATAAATATAGGAAGTATCTATATAAATCTTCGTTTCATTTTATAATTAACCTATTAAAATTAATGTTAAAAAAATCTAACTGGAGAAATTGCTTTGCTGTATAATAGGTTTCTAGTGTACCTTGTCATTGAGTAGGTCACTGTAATTGATGTGTTAAATTTGAATTCAATGATAAATCATTCACGAAAAACAATTCTTATCGGTGACGGTTTGTCTATATTTTTAAAGATATTTTATGATATATTTATATTGTTATAGTATAGCTATTAGTAATTTATTTTTCTGTTAGTAATACGGTAGGTTGAACTAATTTTTGCCAAAAATAAATTTCACCTATCATATAATATATTTGTAAAAGTTATTAATTATTATAATACTACTATTTATTAGCTCTAATGAATGACTTTGGATAATTGACATTTTTACCAAATGTTTAAATTATTATTTTTTATACATAACACAATTTTAAAATATTTTAACTCTTTTACAGTTATTTATAGATATAAAGAATTTTTTTTTTTATATCTATAAAAGTTTCTAAGTATCTAAGTTTTATTTTTATAATTGCTGACACACTAAACGTATAATTGAGCGGTATCGAACTTGCTCATCTTTTTTTCTTTAAATATCTAATTTTGACTATTTTTGAATAAAAAATTGTGCATATATAGGTTTATGTATTTTTGATATTATTGAAAGGGATATATCAAAATTATATGAATACCTGAATTTAAATAGTATTTTTTGTTGATTATATTTATATTCAACATACCGACACATACACCCTCTTTGATCGGTCTTATAGCTGTTGTCACAAAAATAATACTCGTTTGATGTATCTACTGTGTTATAATATAAAATTTACCTATAGATAAGTAGATTAATTATCAATTATCATGAACAATTCTCTCTGTGATATCAACACCGCGTTCTTGAGATACAGATAATAATACTCTATTTACGTGATGGTTATTCGAGCACACTCTCTACATAATTACATGTCATATTATTATTATCTTATATTATTATTACAGTTATTCTAAAAGTTTTTATATGATGTGTTTATGAAAGAAATGTTTATAGGCTAATATTATATAACGAATATCACAAGTTTTTTTCTGAATTAATATTGTATAACTCAGAATACTGCTGTAGTGTAAATATTTGAATAATTTATTGTTGTGGATATACAATAACCCGTTAATAGTACAAATGTATAATAATGTATTGACCATAGTTTTTAACGGATACTTATAAACCATAAAAAGTACGAATTCATTCTCTGCATACTATAGAGTAATGCTCAATTATTTAGGAGATTAAAAAAAACATAAAAGTACTTTTCAGGAGCTATATTTTAAAATTTTCTCCGTAAAGAAATTTAGTCTATTAGGAGGTATGATTATAGATACCTAAATAAATGTTTCATTATTTTATATTCAATGTAGATTTCATTTTAGTTGTTCAACTGATTAGTTTAACTAAAATAAATTTTAGATTTAGACAATTTTTTATTTTTAACATAGAAATTAGTTTGATTTTGCATAAGAAAACTGGTCATTTTCTGTATGTGTCTTAGGTACATTAATAGCAGTCCTTTGACCGTATCTTTTGTATCCTCCTTCATCACACTTTGTTGGAGTCCTTCAAGGTTAGGTTACGATGAATTGAGTATAAACATATAATTCATACAGAGTGTTAATACTTATAAATAATTATATTTCGTTATTTTTTGTATATTTTAAAAATTGTGGTAACAATATCTAAAGATTTTTGTTATATATAAATTATGAAAAACTACAATTATTTATTATACTCACATTAACCAACTTAATATGAATTATGAATTTAACTTTTGATTTTTTTTTTGAACAATGGGACTTACAAATTGGCTAAACAAAATTTTATTCATTTTTCAAAAGTACAATTTCTGTAATAATTTTAATGAGATGAGTTGTGGAAAACGTTATTTAAGTAGACTAACATAGTAAGACAATTCTGTATCCATGATAACCTGTCGTTCATGGGTATAACGATTTATGTATAATATAATATGTGCTCTATCACAAAAGGTCCGGTGCAGTGGTTTGTCGGTTTGTTGGCATCGAACCTTGACTACCCCCTCCCCTCCCTTAGAATAGTAGAAAATATTTTAAATATTCGTGCTGTACTAGTATACTCATAGTCTAATAACGGCTGAAAATTTCGTCAGGCGTGACACCCCTAACTACATTATATTACAGCTACGTTGAACTAAATTGATGTTTTTGAACAAGTTGTATCTATAAACTGTTAACAAGTTTTCATTTCGCCCGCACTGTTAGATATTTTATAAATTATTATTAAAACATTAAAACTAGTTTCTGTACATGTTTTTAATATACGAGGGTTGAAATATGTATACTTAAAATTTAAAAAAGAAATGTTGAAAGTAACCGTTTTAAATATATTAACAGGTCCATCTTAGTTTTATTTTCACGTTAAACACATAAATAGCCACGTAATACGCTACTTGAATTTTTGGACGGTCAGTCTCTACCCATTTGCTGCAATATGTTTGTTATATTTGTTAACTACACTATTATGATTTATATCATCGTGTCATACACGGTACCCAGACTCATCCAATTCATATGTATTACTATTATTATTATTATCATTATACTATGTAGATAAAATAGTTCTTACGGTATATCTTGTATATACATTTATACCCATATATAGGTATACATATTATATTATATATAATAGTTATAATATTTTCCACAAATTGTGTTATTATAACATCCTATCACATAATTTATTTGTAGAATGAACAATGAACACACGTGGTTTTTGCAGATTTAATCCAGCGCAGCGTTGCGCAAAAGCGCGTAAAGCAATAGATTAATTGCGACACGATCAGAGAAAGTGCACGTGTGCTCTGTTGGCAGGCTGATTTATTATAATTGATATATCTGTTGCGATACAATATGTGTCGCACACAATGTGTCCCGTTATAAATGGACTAAATTACAATAAAAACAATTTGAGGACAACGTGAAATCGCGTATAATATATGTACCTAGGTTTAAGTACGCGGTTGTATCATATAATTTATTTAGAATAAATTTTAAGTTCTAAACAAAAGACAACGACCACAGTGTTAAATTATTATTACACTCGAGTAATGGCAAACTATTTTTCAACACACTGTCCATCACTATATTGATAGATAATATACGAGCAGACGACGATATCAAAAATAAATATAATAATAATAATGTATTCATTTTTTGGATGCGATTTCTATATATAGTCTTAAATATGATAGTTTGTTAGGTCATGTTCGTAAATAACAAGCACCTTCAAGAGATGTATTTTAAGGTCAATGGACGACGACGTGTCTTATTCAATGTCAAGTGCACATATTTAATATGCAATATGCATGGATGTGTGTCTGTTGGTAGGTAAACAAAAATAAAAATGAAAGTGTTATTTTAAATCATTGATTTATTTTATTTTTATTCTTATTTCTTAATAAACAAAAGCTCTAATACAAAATCTTAAATTAAAGACAATTTAAAATTTGGACGCGTCTTATTTTTAAATCATTGCTTTTATTGTGATATTTAAATTATTTGAAATTGAATACACGTAAACAGCATTATAATGTGATTCAACGCACTTAACTGCTAAAATAGTACTGTTATTTTTTAATTATATTATACAATTTATAAAGAATAATAATTTTTAATAATTAGCGATTATATATTTACATTAATTATAACATAATATAGGTAAGCACTACGTTTGTTATTCACTAAGAGTAGTTTTAGAAAAAAAAAATCGATGGGACAGTTAGTCTGTAGAATAATTATGTTGGTACTTATATCATATGAAATTTAACAAATGTATTGGATTAATCACTACTTATTAAACTCGTATTTTACATTATCTCGTTAATTTTACTTTTCCCGTATGTACCCCGTGAAACGCCCATGATGGTGTAACATTTCATTTATTATTATTATTTTTTAGTGTTATTGGATACATTGTACAAAGTTGAGTACATTGACAAAATAATAAATAAGCTATGTATGTATAATAATAATACATATTTACAAAAATAAAATTGATTCAAAAAAAGTTTGTACGCCATTATTTGTCGGTTTGAAGCACAAAACTATGTATATACTATATACTTATGGAAAACATTGACGCGTTATTGCTGTGCATACAAAGATTAAAATAATACTTTATTCTAGTATGTTATAGGTTATTCATGTAATATAATATAAAGAGGGGATTATGTAGACATGTAGTATCAGATGGGCGGGTGTAATCATGCAATATAGGCATAACCATAGTGTGTTATGCTATGCTCCTCTAGAAAATCCTGTACGCACTAGCAGACCACCTATAATTTTAACAATACATTTACCGGCGACGGCCCCACGTATGGCTCGCGAGTCCATGGTGTTTTAAATTTTTTCTTTTTTAAAATTTAACAACTCTGCATTTTCTTTCTATTTTCCGATCCACGAGAGAACTCAGAGAAGTAAACCGTTTCGCACTTATAGATTTACGGCAGCGACCAATGTTGACTGACGCCAACGTTGTCCATACATCTATTGGATAGGAGATACATTAATTCAGATGCGTTTTGGTTGGAAGCTCGAAAAACAGTTTACTTCTCTTATTGTGGGCAAAAATATAGATTTTTTTTGAGTATTCCTACTTTATTTTCGACGATAAATTGGGTAAATATAAAAATATACATATAATATTATATGTATCTAGTGTATAGTAATAAACATTAATTTTCGTCCGCTATATATTTTCAATCGCTATAGGTATAAAGTGTAGTGCATCTATATTATAATTCATATTAATATACATAATATAGTACAACTTCTTTATTATTTTAATATGTTTAGTATCTCACACACTGTACAAATTACACACATGGTGACGATAGCAGTTGAGGTCGCCGATTGTATACGAATTCTCAGCGGGAGATCCTGCGATAGTAATATACAAGTAAACCTTCACATACAAGCATCCCTTACGTCACATACGATACACCAAATATTCGTAGTGTATTATAAACATACTGTGCTTATAGTGCTCTCCCGTCGAGTGTCGATCATATACTATATAGACCGTTTCTAACGATAAAAATTAATTACGACACACACGATCCGAATAAAGCCAGTGCGGCAGTGCAGCACCAGGACAAGAGAGCATAATAATAATATATGTTTGCCTCAGAGAGGTCATGATACTATGCGTGTTTGTGTGTGTGTGTGTATATAATGTCGAGGCAACAGTTATATTTTACATTTTTTTCTATTTCCATCTCTCTCTGTGACGATAACGCTAGGCGGTGTCCACATATACACACACGCACACATAGAAACATGCACAAGAGGAGTATATAGGATTTGTGTGCGAGATAAGGATAGGTACCTTGCGGATTACTCAACTGCGCGAGGTCCAGTCACGATTTTTAAGTATTAAAAAACAGCACGTAGCATAAACGTGAGAGAGAAAGCAACTTTGCTTGTATTATATATATCTACATTAGTACCTTTATCTATAATAGAGGTGCATGAGGCAGCATCGGTGGCGTATTCGAAAAACTACAACTACTGATATATATATGGGTCAAATGCGCCCCGCAGGAGAATAACCCAGATCACCATTCAACGACGATATTACTCGGAGTCTATCATACATTATTATACATTTATAAATAATATATAATAATATACTGTCATACATAACCAGAGTTTGGAGATTGATAGTGATATTTGCAATATTGTTATAATATTTATTTAATAATAATATAGTCGATGCACTATGTTTCTTCTGATTTGTTTAACACAAATACATTAAAACTGATAAAAAAAAAGAAAAAATAACATGTGCACTAAAATGATGTTTAAATATTCAAAATGTATACTACATTTATATTGAAAACAAGTATATATAAAAATAAACCAAGTATTTTTATTATTTATAATTTATAAATAATTTGGAATAAATTAAGAAACTTTGTATATTGTAATTAATTTAGTATAAAGTTTTTTTTTTACTGAAATAATAATAAGTAAGTACATGAGAAAATTATATTAAAATATCATATTTCCTATTAGCTATTATACATATTACGGACACAAAAATATATTTTTAATGGTAGTCAATAATAATTAGTCACCCAGGGAAATCCAAATATATTTATTAGTTTTGAATATTAAAAGTTCTACCTATATGCCATTAAAACAATGTGATGTCTAAAGCAGTACGTAAATGTCAATATATCCCGAAAAATTATACTAGGTAGCTGTTTTGGCTATTAAATCTGAAATCAGTATACATACTAACTTATCCAAGTAATCAGTTTTATTTTAATTGGCACTACCGTGTTACTACTGGAAAACTTCCATAGTTACACAGTTATAATAAATAAATATATATTTTTATATTTCTTTTGTTTTTATCGAGTAAACTCATATATCCGTAGAATCTATTATAATATAATATAGTTAATGGTGTAAATATTGTATAATTAATACTATACAATAATTGTAAACTATACTTCTATATATATATAGAACTATATACTATATGTGGCATATTAAATTGTGTGTGGCCAGGAGACTAAAGCAAATTATACATATAATATATATTATATAAAAGAATTAATATTATATATAAATGATAGTATATTCACACGGTGAAACGTAGATTTCCACTTTTTATTATTGAAAACGTGTGAATCGTACATTTCTTAAGTTTCGTTAAATTTAAAAAATACTCTGTGCTGGTATAGTCACTATTTTTGTTTTAAAATTATTATGATATCAATTTTGATAATCGCTCTGTGGTTGACAAACGATGTGGTGTGCTGACCCAGCTTTCACTGACACTGCTCGACGGATAATGACCACAAGTTGTGGTTTTTATATTTTTTCTAATTTTTTGTTTTGAAACGTATATTCAACTTTTATAATAACTAATCCAATAGGCTGTAACAACATTTACTCTATTTAATCATTTTTATTCCGACTGTGCATTACAATATATTGTAACAATTAATAATAAGAAAAAAATTCTTATACGACAGTAGATATAGCATAATACACTAAAAATTGGAAATCTATTCAGGTATTCTATTATTATGATACCTGTACAACATACACGTGTATAATATTGTCAAAAGTAACTGTTGTTGTAAATTATCTGTATTTTGCATTTACTAGTAAGAGTACCTACAATTTGACAATATCTTATAGTAGGAACAATGTACAGAATGATTCTGCAAGTATGTTTACTCTTTTTTTGTTCCTCGATAATGCAGTTATTCAAAATTTAATTTGTGAACTTTTTATACATACTTAAAGGATTATATTTCCAAATTCAAGAAATTTTTTCTACTACTTAGAAATATTCTATGAAAATGCAAAATCTTTTGTTTTTCAAACGCGAATTCCCCTTTGCTAGTGTACATTATTTAATAGATAATTTTTCTGACAATTTTAATGAATCAAAATCAAAATTTGAATGAATAGATTTTGAGTTATTTAAGTTAGTGTACTAATAATAATATAGGCCCATATGATAATAGATTTGGAAGATATGAGATCATGTTATCTAATGCGATTGAAAATTGTAATAGTTAATATTTATAATTTGGTTCAAGTATAATAAATACCACTTCTGATATTACATATATTATTCTTAGTACAATAATCTGAAAATTAAGAAACTACTCATTCAAATTTTGAATTAAGTATAGTTCATAATTTCTAAGTTGTACATGTTTGGTGAATCACCCTATTTATTGGGTATAAATAAAACCACTGTGTACTGTACATATACTCGTATATTATATTATACAGTAATATACATACATACACGTTATAAACATTTAGGTATAAGGCAGTCGTGTCACCGTGAGCCATACGATATTAAACTGCAGAGAAAGCAGAAAACGCACATACATAACGCCCGCGATTATGTACGATAGGCGCCAAAGCGTTATTCATTATCTCCACCGATATCTGATTTTGTAAAAAAAAAAAAACTTGTATTCGGTACATAAAATAACCTTGGCGTGGAATAAAACGCACGCAGTTGAATACTACAATATATTATATATACTATATATTATTATAGTAGAATATATTATATATTCCTCTCACCTGCACACGATTGATAACATTTTAATATTAATAGTATCATTAGGTATAAGCACATAATCAGTAAAAACTAACAAGCCCACATGGCCATTTTATATTATATTATTTAATTATGATATATTCATCGAAATATTTATATAAAAATGTTTATAATTTATTTGTAGAATTTATGAAATTTCGCAACTATCCTTATATTTTATCGTAGATATCGTAACTACCGAAATCAGTTAACTCCCAACATTGCGCCAAAAATAATATATAATAATACACATACTATCATTTACAATATTGGATATACATTATACGCGTTTATATATAAACGAATATATGCGTAATATGTATGTAATTATTATATTACCTATATATACATACCGATTATTATTTCTCCAATAACCCTTCCGCAAAATGTGCGATAAATCCTCGAACGTGTAATTTTATTCAAACCGACGATAAACGACTTATCGTCGATAACATAGAATTTTTTTTACTACCTAATAAAGATGTCGAAATTATACACAGCTTACTAGCTTAAGCAGACTGAAATATGATTTTATCAAAATGAGTATATATCGTGCACTCTATAACTACAGTAACTTTAACTTTATATACTTATTATAGTTTTTACCGAGTACTGGTAGGTATAATTAAGTATATTCGTTTTTGTGTCATTGTTTATTACATTTTAACATACGTGAATGATTTGTCGGTCATAAATCAATGTGGGTAGATTATCTTATACACTATGTACATGAAGTAAATTTCTTTGTATATATGTCGTGTAAAGTTTCTCAAAAACAACACGTTTCTGTTGTATATACACATATTATCAACAATCGTCAGATACGATTTTTGTCCGAGCGATTATTTATTCGTTTTAATTTCTAACCAAAACCAATGCCTTATTGTGTTATTAGTATATTGAATTGGCAGTAGACACAACAAACTAACGTCGGATAATAATTTTTGGGCCTTTACATAATATATATTATATGTATACAAGTTCCTATTGAGAAACTATACGAGAGAAGATTAATTTTTAACTAATAATTCTATAATAGTTTAGAATTAGAGTATCAATAGAATACTCGTACCTATATATGATACACATATTTTATATTATATTTAAAGATTGATAATAATATAAGTATAATGCATATAATACATACGTGTATTGCATGTATATTTATCCACTATCCGCATGTAGTGAAAATATCAATAAAAATTATTTCTGCGGATTTCAAAATAAAGTTTTACGTTTAAATTGTATTCTATACAATATATATATGACTACTTGTAAATAGAACATTTAAATATTGGCATATACGAGTACGCAAATATTTGTATAACGCAGACGATTCTGATTATTGATAATACGCGTTATACATATTATGTACGTATAAGCAATTTTAAAATAAATAAACTTATACATATTATTTAATAACTATTTGAATTGAGGAATTATTTATTTTTTCAAACTATCTTACGTATATTCACTTGTTTTTTTAGTATAGTAAGTATCGTATTTCAATATACCGGTGCCAAAAGGAAAACAAGGCCACACCTATAGAATTCAATATAAATATATATAATATAACCAATATACATATTAATAGGTTTTAATTTCAAATAACGGTAAAATTTAAAAATTCAGTTTATATTATAGTTTTTTTTAATTATCATGATATATGCACATTTTCCATTAATAAATGTGTTGAAAATCGCTTGCACTAAATTTTCTAACGTTTGTCTACGTTTATGATTATAGTACATACACATAACATTTAATGGCATTAGTTAAGCTGGTGATACGCCGCCTTAGATCTTATCAACACAGCCATATATTAAGAAATAAGAATTCATCTATATACCAACATATACATTATACCATATTAGCTATATATATATATTCACTTTGCCTTTTAAAGAATGTATTTAAATGTTGATAACGTTTTGTTTGTTTTTCAATTTACTTAAATCAACTGTGGTAGTTTAAACAAATATTCCGCATCACAAAAACGACGTTTCAAAAACAAAAATCAGAAAGTTGCTCTTACTTATATCTTACTCTTACTTATTGAGTAAGTCATTATAGTGATGGATGTGTTATAAATTCAATGATAAATCACTGTATATGAAAAACAATTATAAGCGGAAACAGTTAGCCTGTATTTTTAAGGATATTTTATATTATATATTATTAACATTTATATTTTATTATTTGTAAATTATAGTAGGTACCTATATCATATTATATTAGTTATTATAATATTAATATATATTCTTTACTCATAAGTTATAAGTCAATATCAACATACTGTAAAAGTACTGGGAATTATTTACTTTTTATTGCTCGGAAGACCAACTAGATCTAATTAGCTACTAGAAACCACCCTCATAGTTGAAGTAGTATTATTACTGCTGTTAAAGTGTACATCAGAATACTCAGAGTCAAACCATTAGACACACATATTATATCATTGTACAACCAATACATCTATTGCTATGAATCTAAAAATACAATAATAATACGATTTTCTCTTTCTGTACAACTATAGCTATACATATTTATTTTGTATATATCAACGCGCTGCTTAAAGTCCGATACTTATACATCACACACATAATATAATAACTATATAATAAGTATTCTCATCACTGTTTATCATATCGTAGAGTATAATATACTTATATCGACATTATTACTTATTATTATTTAACCGTATCTTATACACCCACATGGCATATAAACATTATAATGTGTTTGTGCAGTGGTTGAACTTCCGTCATCGTGGTCGATGCATGTTTCCGTCGACACGACGACGACAATATATATTATAATCTTTACCGTATATACTTTGCAGCTATTGTGTATAATATATACGCTTGTGTTTTTTAATTGACCAAACGTGACTTCCTCGACGTTTTGGACACGGGTCGTGCGTATCACCGTCGTTGGGCGGCCCATGACAGCAAAATAAATATATATATATATACATGTATATTTAAAGCAATAGCAGCTGCTGCTGTTGCTGTTACTGTTGTAGTTCTAGTCGGTCTTGTGAGGAAAAAGAGAAAGAAACGTGCATAGACGTTTGTTTGTTTTTTAGCGCAGCAACTACGACGTCACTAAATTGACTTTAAATCGTATTTAGCTGTACGTATTACTAAATACTTGAGCATATATTAACAGATACAGGGTGAACTGTTAAAACGGCCTTTGGGTTATTAAAAAATGTAATATAATATTATATCGTTTATGACCCGCATTTAAATTATAAAGTTGTATATGTGTATATGCTCTCAAATAAAATCATGTTATTTTATAAACTAATATTTTTATTTTGGGTTAAAAAAAAAATTAATCTTTAAACTAGTTGCATCTGGTACTTAACGATCTGCAGCTGAAAAAAAGTAAATAGAATATCTAGTTTAATTAAACATTTTCAAGTAGATACTTTAAATCAAATTTATAAACCATTTGACCAGTTTTGAAAATCAATTTATTTTTTGTATAATTTTCCTAGAACAAGATACAATTTGTTAAAATAATCCATTGATTTATTCTGTTGAGAATACATGGTAGGGCTTTAATAACTCTACAATTCGGTTTGGAGTATATTGATATGTAACATAGGATTTTTCATGATTGGAAATTATTTTCGGAAACATTTTTTATTAAAAAGGCTATGGAAGAAAAGTACCTAATATTAGATGTTTCGAAAAATATTGTGGTTATATTATTGTATGTAATATATATTATATGAATATTAATAATTATTCGCGGTAAAAATTCCAATCTTAATTGCTCTTTTTATTGAGAACATTTTCAAAAATGAACTTAATTCTTATAACACAACTTATATTTCTCTCCAAGCTATGTTAGTATTCAAAGATTAAAAGTCCATAAAAATGCATAAATTATTATACACAACTTATTTATCTATCTATACGTATATGAGCTACAGATGAACTATAAAAGTAAAAGTATATAAAATTAAAATTAACAATGAGTAATTTAAATGTTTTTATATTGTTTTGATTATTAAGAGGTTTATTTGAACGACTTTTGTCTGTTTGTGCATACATTTTATTACATGGGAAAAAGTCAAGTCATTGAATTTTTTGTGTGAACCAACTCGCTTGGGCGCGTGCAATGACAACACAACAATTAAAATCGGTTTTGATCGATTGATTGCGTATACTCGTATACCTATTATTAACAATGAAATGCGGCCAAGTGATAATGTCAATTTATCACTGTTAATTTTTTTTTACATTTTCTCTAACGGTAGATATCTTTGCGGTGAGATGCATCATTATCAAAAATAACAGTCATCTTGTAAATATATTTTAATTGACAATAATTTTTGGATCATTACTGGCTAGTTAGTTACTATAGTGGTTTGTTTAGCACTATATAGATAAGGTTTGGTATAGGTATAATAATAGGTCTTGTAAAAAATTATATGCCAATGTTATTATAGTTTCTTAATGTTGAGTTAATATATTTAATATTGATGAAAAAGCTCTTAAAAATAATGTGGTTGAAGCAAAATTATCATTAATATGTATCTATATTTTTGAATTCAATAATTCGTAAAATGTTTTATTACAATCATATTTTAAATTCTCGTCGAACTTATGATTACTTTTAGACTTGAAACTGTAGGTACTTCAATTATTTAAAAGAAAATAATAATACGAAAAACTAAGAACATTATGTATCTGTATAATATTCAAAATATTTTATTAGGAAATAACTCATAATATACATAATATTATTAATTATATTCAATATCGAGAATCATTTAAAAAAATATGTTTTATTTTTCTTACTTAGCAAGCATGTATTTTAATAGGTTTATGGTTTATTCGTTTATAGTAATTTTAAGAACTGTTTATTCGGTGCAAATTAGAATTATTATTTAATTATTTAATATTACACATGATTATATTTATTAATACATAATTAAATAAATGAACAATAAGCTACAGAAATTAAAAATAATACATTATTATGCTCATTGATATCACTACCATTGGGTATTGTTTAGTTGTTATAAATTTATAAGCAAGTATTGATTTGTATATAGATAAATAAAATTGCCATAATTATACTTTACAGGATTTCACTTATCATAATTTGTCAAAAATAGAAATAAATCTAAAAATCTCTTTTTTTAATTGATCTTTTTTTTCACGCTTCGATGATTTCCGTGTGTAGTTTATTTTGCCTGTTGTGGCAATGCAAATAAATAATTATAATTTAATAGATTTACAACCGGTTTATAGTTCCTTGTTTGGAAGATTATACGGTATGTAATGTTTTTACACATTTTATAAATTAGATTTACGCGTATTCGGTATTGCTGTGTAAATATGATTTTATAGTATAACGTTTATATGATCATTATTGATATAAATTTCTCGTACATGAACAATTAATTAATTCGAGCAATTACGAACATTTATTGGCAATTTAAACGCCAAAACCTAAAAACCTTTAAAATGAAGTCTAGTCATTTAATTTAAATATGTTAAATTACACACCCTTGAGTTTGTATAAATCAATTTTAATTCTAATTAAATAAAAATATAAAATGTCGACGATCCTCAACTACCTATTATTCTGTCTTGTAATATATACGATATATATAATGCATTTTAAAACGACTAGAAAATTAATATACCTAATCATTGGCACTCTCAAATGATTTTTGAATTATTTGTTTGTGAAAATTATATTCATACATAGGTAACTAAATCATACTAAACATATATATTGTGTGATGACGTGGTATCGTGTACACTATTAAGTCCTGAGACTACTGGTTATCATTATTATATTGATTCAAATAAATAATTATTTCGTTAATTTTAAGCGTAATGTATAATGTACTAAGTATAATTAGATAGTACGTGTATCAAACGTAGAGCTGTTTGTAGAGGTGCGGTGGCGGCGAAAGAACACAGCTTCCGTTATCGGCGGAGAACGGGGTCGGCCGGTAAATCTTCACGCGGCGGCGTACAACAAAGAAGAATAGTGCTTATACGTTATACGACTCGATAATAATAATATAATATTACTGTGAATAATATACACGCGTAAACTTGACCGAATGATGACCCTCATCCATCTCATTTAGCCGCATAATATTATTATTATTGTAATCGCCACTGATGCGGCTGTGGTCCGCGCAATATCTACCTGAAACATACATATAGATCCGTCCACGTAAGTTATATATGTATATATATATATATATATACATATGTGTGTGTATTGCCCACCGTATACCGGCTGCCGTGTCCCGTAAACACTCGTATAGCGAATAGATATAGGTACTGAATTATCACGTGTTCATATATTATAATAATACAATATGTGTATGTGAATGTGTTTATAATACGATCGGTCGCCGTATGTACAAATTCATATATTGTATTATATTATTTTAATATATTATTATATGTTACGCATTTTTACGGTCTGATGCTAAAACCGGTCTGTCACTCGGGATGCGCGATCATCTATTCTGCTGCGAACACATACACATAATCATATCTATACATAAACATATATCGTGTGTTAATCGCACTTTGCTGAGTCTTACTCGACCGTCCGTGAATGTATATAATATACAGAGTGATTCACCAAGCATAATCACCCCCATTTTTTCTAATAACGCACTTTTAAGTTCTGATTTTTGTAATTTTCTAGTATATTTAAGAAAATTAAAACAATATTTTCAAATTCTTGAAATTTTTTGTGCTACTTAAGGAATGTCTTGTGGCTTTCAAATTAGAAGCCTCTTTTTTTACTGTAAATTATTTATTGCAAAATATTATCCATGGATAATTTTTTTTTTGATGTTGATGTACCTAGTTTAAAATTTGTAAGAGTAGTTTCTGAGTTATTAAAATTATTATTCTAAGGTCTTTAAATGTATAAAATATATTATATAATATGAATCTAATATTTATGAAACTTAGAGCGTTTTTACAACTATAAATGTTGATGGATAAATATTAATTAGGTACTAAAATTTTTAATATATCTTCAAGCATATTGTAATAAAACTAAATTACCCTTAATAAATAAAGTTAATTTTTTTTTAAACTAGGGGGTTTTTATTTGAATAAATGAAGTTTGTGTCTACTATCTACACAGGATGGTCATTAAGTTGTACGAAAAATCTTAAGAAGATGTTTACCCGAATGTGTTGTTTCTGTCTTATATAGTTATATGCATACAATATGGGAAATTTTTGTTCAGCAGAATTAATTTTGTGATGTTAGCTTTAATATTGGTGTAATTTACCTATTATCAAATTTAAAGAGAAGAATATTATCTAGGAAATAGCATATGCTTTTATTGATATAATAATTTTAAAGTAAGTTATGAAAATTTTAAAGTTGTAATTTTTTACATAGCTGTAACTTAATTTAAAATTATTATATAAATAAAAGTATAAACATTTCCTAGATAATATTCTTACCTTAAAATTTGATAATAGGTAAATTTACACTAATATTAAAGCTAATATTACAAAATTTGTTCTGCTGAACGCAAATTTACTATGATGTATACGTTAGTAGGACGGAGACAACACATTTGGGTAAAGTGTCCTCTTAAGAACTTAAAAATATAGTCTTAAAATATATTTGAAGATTCCAAATATTAAATTTTAGATAACTGTACATAAATATATAGGTATTTGATGAATCAATATGTACATAATGCCATAGGTACACGTATATACATATATATATATATATATTTAAAATCCGTCTGATCATTGTCACTTCAGTTCGTTTTATATATTACACTATACTTACTGTTATACCTATCCATATTATAATTTTAAAAAAACTCATATATCGTAGAAAAATGTAATATAGAGGTAAAAAATCAGCACTTATCATATTTTAAACTTTAAGTTTTATGATAGATCAATGCACTCTAATAATAAAATTAAGAACACAATGATAGGTTCTGTTGCACACAAATCTGTTATGTTATACTTAAATCAAAGACAAAATTTATGATGATACCCTCGAATAAATATAAAGTGTAAGACATAAGTAAGATACTGAAAATGAGAACCTTATAATATTGTCTAGTTATTGTTAGGGTGGTAAAAAAAATATTCAATGAATGAAAATAGTTAATTAGATTTGTTGCACTGAAATGAACTTTATAACATCATATTTATTAGAAGGTGTGTACTAAGTGAAACAGGAAGATAAATAAGACCAAGAACAAGCTATATAGGATTATAGGACAAATAATGAGTGATGCAGAAGTTAATTACACTTTTCGGTAATTTGTAAGAATGTTGCAAATAACACGAGGGTGTATTATGAAGAATTTATTTTGTTATTTAATAAATTCTATGATTTATAACAAATATAAATAGTTCTATATAGTATGTATTTATATTGTGTGTATATTCTGCATGCAGTATATATTACGTAGCTATTATATGGACAGAAGAAATGTTCTGTACTGTACTAAATAATACATATTTTGCAATTCATGGGTAATGATACCACTGGACTTATTATTAAAAATTAATCAAATTCCCACTAATTCGTTTGTTTTCAAATTACTGTTCAAGGCTATACTAATATAGGCGAATCTCAAGCATGGCGATTTATTATATACGTTTTAAATAATATATTAAGACCTACTGCAACTAAATAATATATCGGTGAGAAAATAAATCCACTCTATATTCTAAAAACGTGATATTTTGTACAATATCGACGTGCTTTGTATCACAGTTTTGATTCAATAACTCAGTAATAACAACATGTAAATATTATATAATATTATATTAATATCGTCCTTAAGTCAGTAAATTTTTTGTTTTATCCTTCTAAGATCAAATTATCAACCTGAAAATTCATTAAAAATAATTTTTAAAGATTCAATATTCCATGATGTACCATATTTATATAAACATTGATCTACATGACTACATATGTATACTATACAGGTTTTTAGGACCAACCATATAATAATAACTTCATTTAGTATTAGAAAAATGTAATAAATTAATAAAATAATGTAAAAATTTAAAGGTATGAGCATATGCAATAAGCATATATAATATAATGATCCCAAACGGCCGGATAAATAAGTGTAATGATTTAAAGGAGTTTCATTGTACAAAATAAAAATGTGATTGTATAATATATAATATTATAATTTGTTTATCTATTAATTAATAATTTCCTGTTCATGCATACTATATTAAACTATGGACACTGGCACACTACCATATATTATTATTACTATGATTTATCAATTATAATATGTATTATGCACGTAGAACTATTTTTATTGTGTATATTTTACCAAAAAAATTTTTAATACATTTTTATTTTTGGGTTTTACTTAGTTTTTCTTGTAAACCGTATATGAAGTGCAACCACCACGGACAAATAATTTCTGGGAAGGGTTTTTTCTCGTTGATTTACAATTTAACAACGTTCAAATACGGAAGGTTGGAATAATATATAATAAAAATATATAATATACGTTAAATATTCCCGACAGAATCGTATGTAAAGGACTGCCGCCGAGTGTTGTTCTCATGAGGTTGAATATACATGAACGACGACCGACAACCGACGACCGCGAGACGGTCGCATTATTATTAATACGACCCTCGAACCCATTACATTTCTCCGATATATAGCGTCGGAAATGTAAAGAGCAGACCGAACGGGTTTTATTATATATTTTCGTTTCATTTATACCCCCCTCCACCACACCCAACACATCACTAACCCGAACAATGGTTCATGTCGTAATAATACTTATACATGTTATGTTGTACAGCAGATTAAAAGCAATAAATTGGTGGTGAAATTATAATAATAATAAATAATATATGTTTATATATATTTATATATATTTGTCATGGTCACGAAGTGTAGTTCGAACTCTTACAGTGCGATTTAATTTAAATCGTGTCAGGGGTTAAAATACGTTACAATGTTACATTATAAAACGTTTTGCAGTATATGTAATATTTTCATTGTACGTAGGTACACCCTTTCACTTGATGTCGTATTGTCGTAAGAGTCATTAATACAACTTTTTACGATGATTATTGTCTATAAATTATAATTTAATGTTAAAGCTTTACAACAACAGTAATTATTCATTTTAAAAGCTTATATATATTATTTTTTATTTCATATACCACATAATAATATATTATATATATTTATTCTATGTACATTATATATGATAATATTATCTATCTACTGTACAGTTAGATACATTTAAAAAAAGGATAGGTATAAATATAATATAACATAATTACACAGTACATTACGTTGTTATTAGCTTATTGACTATGTACATCCTTAAAAATTTATGTTACAAAGTCGAATAGAAATCGTGTTTGAAATATTATTCGTAAGCATATGCGCGGATGGGATTATCTACGTTATATGTGCTTTAACCACGTATTATTTTTCTAATCAAGGGCCTACACAATAATAATAATAATTTAATTCACCTTAAGGTTAGAGTTCCCATATTCAAAATTAAATTATAGCTACATATCTGCAATATATAATGATAAGTATATTTTTGTGAACAGAGCATATGTAGGTACCACACGTATTGTTTTGTTTTTGTAATTAATTAAACTGTGTATACTTTTATACATTTTTTTCGCACTATGCGTAAAAATGGTCAACTATTATTTGATCAAGTTAATAACGCAAAACGTACATGCAATTTACAATTATTATTCATAATTTTTAACGAAAATAACGTGAATTGCAATATTGTCCGAATAATACACGCGCGTAATAGGTATATGTTATAAAAATAATAATAGTTCTATTTATTTACGAGAATACGCCAGCTAGACTAGGTAGAATAATGTTAGAGATGTGTGGAAATTACGTATATAGGCCTATATCCTCCAATATCCACTGCCTCAATTTGTTTTCCATAATTTATAAAATGTCTCAATTTAGTGTATTTAGTATAATATTAATTATCCTTCACAGTATCATATACTACACATTAACATTTACGGAACAGCAACTATTGTGATGTGTGACAATGTTTTATTCAGATAACCAGTTTTTTTTTGCCTCGAGTATTTACAACAAAATTTTTAGTTTTTCGATTATGAAATAAGTTTTGTGCACCAATTGCAAGTTCTTATAAACGTATATTTTACGGAAAATAAAAAAAGTATAACTTTGTTATATTAACGTTTACCGTGTGAACTCAAAAAATTGTTTCTGTTATACGATATAGTGTCTTTTACTTATCAACTATCTTTTTTTCACTCAGTCGCCCATCAGTCCCCCACATTTGCAGCATGATCGACTGATGGCAGTCATCCGGTATTGTGCACATGTACATTTAACACATCACATACACATATACACTCACACACATATACAAACAAATACAAAGGAGATATACTTCCTGTTTGAGTAGTTTATTGTGCGTTTTGAAGAAATATGAGTCTAAGAGAGAATAATGGTTATTGCTATCTATATACTTCAGTGTTTTTCTCATCGTTTATTTATAAAAGAGAGGACATTTATTTGGTATTACCTAAAGAGTAAATATGGAGGACGGGTGCAGCCCTTTTGAACTGGAACGAATTTTCACACGCCCATTGAGATATTTACTGCAACGTACATTTATTGTAACTTATAAGTAGCTATACCGCAAAAATAAATTTCTGTAGGTTTCAGATTTCCATACCCTACTATTAGATATGAACATACCCGTGTGCGCGAGTGTGTCAATTATGTTAACGGTAAAATAACTTAGTAGGTACCTGTATTATACCCGTTAATATATTTTATATTATATTTATAATACGTATATATATATATATAGTTTATAAGTATTTGATAGTTGTATACATATTTCATATTTGTATGAAAACAATTAAGAATAAGAAAAGCACCTCTGGTCGGTATATTATAATAAGCTATTAATTGACCGCACGCTCTCTATACCGAATTCATAATATGTAGTTTTGTTTTTTTTTTTTACCAGTACGCGATGTAGGCCGCCCTATTTATTAAGATACGAAATTTTTGTTTTCAGTTTGCGGCAGCTGCAGCCTAAATTAATAATTATATTTATTATGCGTGCGCGCGGTCCGCAGGGTTGCTGCCATGTGTGCGGTCTGAACAGGCGAGCGCGCGGAAAAACTGGTTTGTGTGTGGAAACAGATTTTACGGTGAACCTATCGGAAACAAAATGGGTGAGCGCGAGCGTGATTGTGTGTGTATGTACAGAGAAACGAGACCCGATTGATATACACAATATATATATATATATATAAATACTCGTGGAATACTGGAATATATCATATATTATACCTATAATATATAAACAACGCTTCGAATAAAAACACATAAATCCTTTTGGACGACGACGCGTTTTTTTCCAGTTGTGTATATTATATTATATTACGCATCTTCGAGACGCACAACGATCGCGTACGGTGGAGACCATAGCACAGACGGATTTTTCTCTTTCACATACACTCGTATTTGCTAGTTAAATTACATAATATGGGAGTATAACACAGACAAGAGGAACCAATTGTTTTCATCAAACTGCAGTTGTGTATTATTGTATGATATAACTTGTATCATATATCATATATTCATGAATAGTATAATGAGCAGGTGCTGTTGATAACTAAGTGTATATTATTAAATATCTTATCGATTTCCTATTTTTGCGCACACTCGAGAAAAATCTATATTTTATACATGCTCTAATTTTCTCTATATTTTAATATCAATACAAATATCTATTTTTATGCAGAGAAAATTATGATAGTTACTAAGTATATTAACGACACATCATATTATAGGTACACATATAATGCAATGGGCGTTCAGCAACACGATTGAAATAAAATAACAATTAAGTATTGTATGAATAATGAATACAATTAAACTTAACATTAAAATTGTGTACAGTACACTTGGCAAGAAACATGTCCAATCGTGTAACATTGACATATTTTTATTAACACATTTTGATACGACGACGACAGTTGTAAGCGTGTGTTCTATACATGTGTATATTACACATAATAAACCTATGTTTCGATTGCATACGATGACGACGACTTGGTCGATTATTATATTTGTTAACCGAGTTGAACGGTAAATCGTCAGCTATACGTGTGCGTACCGGAGGAGTCCACGGACACTTAAGTTTTATGACATTATACATAAACATGTGATATTATGCCAAGACGACCGGTTGATGAAAAATGGGAAATTTATGTACGAAAGAATTATGTACATAATAAGTATTAATAACATCGTTATTCGTAATCACTTATTATCACCTATTATTATTTTTCTAATCCGAGATAAGTACCTACTGAACGTTCTGCTGGTAAATTCGTATACCCTCGTCGTAATTTTACGATTATAATGATCGCTTTTAACTGATTTTAATAGATAAATATAAAACACAGATTAGCATGTTACAGCCACTTACACTGAAGATTACGATGGACCGTCGTTCACCGATGCAGTGTTTATTATATAAACCTATTAAATACGTAACATTTTGTGGCTTTTGTTTTCCTTCTTCCGATCCGTTTTCTATTTTCGGTCCGTAATGGTAAATATCTGAAAAGTAATAGATGTTAACTACTCACTATACAATAATTTCATGCGTATGATGGCAAATCTGATGAACGAGTATTCCGGCAACCTTGACACTGGTAACCACACGTCATCTAAATAGTGGTGGAGACTTTAACGTCCCAAAAAAAGATTTAAATGACGTCACATCAAATTAGCCGTGAAATTAGCGTAGAGGTTATACCCACTCGATAGACCGGTTATATCATATGTGTACAAACGCGCTGTCTATTAGTGTCTTAAAAGTCGTTAAAACCGAGTACACTTTACTCTATACTACTATAGCTATAGGGATGTGTTACAGAAGCGTCATATATTTTAATAAGTATATTTAATATTTATGTGTATAATATATTATGTGCACACGTACTAATCGATATAGAAGTTGAGTGTTGAAACTCTTGTAGTCTAATTTTGGCCTAAAAACTTGCCCCTTTCAAATTTTAAAATAATTTGGTGCCTACACGACTACATACTATATAACCACATGTTTACCAAACTCGTCATTATAGTATATATTTATAGCACATGCGACGAGACTAACACATTTCCTGACATTAACATGACAGTAATGTACCTGCCCAAATACGAGTTGCACAACTCTCATATCCTTTAATATGTGTTTTACGATCTGAAATTCCAAAAGCATTATTTTTTAATATTATTGTTATGTTCAAATAGTGAGTTGATGACGACTTTTTTCTTGACAACGTAATCATTTTTGTACTTTCTTAAAAAATTAAGCACATCAATATATAAAAAATGAATACGATACAATAAGTATAATATAATATATATATATTATATAACCATTTATACTTTTTCTCGTATAATAGATAAGATGTTAGTGTAATAGTATGTACTGCCTACTACTGCGTTAAAGACCTAATAAGCAATGTACTTATTAAAAATTTAAGATAGATACACGTACATTAGTACATTATACACTATGGAATATTATGATATAGATAATAAAATATATTATATTACATCTGCATAGTATAATTACTTAATCAATACTTTGCAGTAGTTAAGATATGGTAGTAATTTTGAAATATCAAAATTTATAAGCATATTAATTCTAGCTTCTAGTCTTATTATATTGATTTCATCAGTGTTAATTAGACTGGATGAGGAAAGATATCTCAGACATCGAAGAGTCAATATAAAGAGATAAACGATGAATCGGGATAAATGGGGAAGTTTGATGGAAAAGCTTTCAAAAGGTCTCAATGGCCTGCATAATACTAAAAATAAATTAATAATATATTATACGAAACGTGTATTTTATATATATGAATATAACACTTATATGTCGTTTTGTATTATATATTATATTTTCATGGCTCCGCGATGACGATGGAAGGCAGATACTGACTATGTCTACCGGTGATGAATATATAAACATACATTATGTATTATAAAGATGAATTATCGTAAAAAACTGATGATTGTAAAATAAAATAAATATCAGTAAAAGTGTATTTTATTATTTCACAGTGTACAATAAAATCATACGTGGACCGCACGCGCGTTCAACCAGCCGTTATAAAAAAAAGGAGAGAAAAAAATCTGTTATTTGTACGAAAAATAGTTATATATATATAATCCATTCCATTACTATACCTATAGTTGTCGCTAATGAAAACGTCATTTCTGTGTGCCCAGTCGTAATAATGGGACAAGAAAAAAAAATAAATAAAGAAAACGATTATTGACGTCGTAGAAATCTTTTCGCCTACCCAACCATTTAAATTATTATTATACACAATATTATATAGACGCTTAGACCGCTGCGAGCATAATATACGCGCACAATACATAGTTTCAGTATATTATATGTATAGCCGTATAGGTCGTACCCATATTATTATTACAGTACGCAGTTACCGCGCGTGTGGTACTGTGGTATATTATATTATATAGTATACTTTTTAGTATATTACAGTCTATATGGATATATAAAACAACGTCGTCGGTCTGCTTTCTTGGCAAAAAAATACACACACAAAAACAACGCACGTTGTAGTGTATCAGGTGTGAGCGCGCGCATGTATGTGTATGTTTTTTTTTAATAAGCGTTGTTGTTATTATTATTAGATATACCTCAAATGAAGTAACATTCGTTTTAACACGTTGAACGATAGATCCAAAAAAAAAAAATTAATAATTTTAACGGTTCTAACGCGATATTATGTACGTCCGTCAACTGCGCGCGCGCCATATACGTACAATGGCGCGGAATCGAATTAATCATAATATAATATCTCCTCTCACTTTATCAGCCTCGGGGAAAACGCGTTCCAATCGATCCACATAGTATCTATCTCAATGTGTGTGCGAATACTTACTTTGTAACCACCAATATTTTTAACGTATATTCATATAAATATAATTATAATATAATATAATACATATTAGGTACACGGTACACTGCCGACTGCAGTATCTATACGGCTATACCTACTGCCTATTACCGCTAATATATGTTATATAATAAGTATGAGGTGTATTTGATAATTTAACACAATTTTACATCAAAATATATTCTCATGATGCACAGTCTGCACGTGCGAATGACCGACGTGCATCACATGTTTTTTTTAATCATGCATAATATTATACTTCCACGCGGATCGCAAAATACACGTGAATTTTCGAATCCATCTGATTGATAAATATAATAACAGATAACGCGTTAAGATATTTATTAATATTTTATCGTCCCAAGTTTAACTTACAATTTAAAAAAATTTTATTTGGAAATATTTGTATATGCAGATGCAGTATAAAGTATTGAATTTTAGATATAGATATTATAAATTAAATCACATTTGTATAAGCAAAAATGTTCCAGATCAAAAAATTTTAAAATACACAAAATCTTATTTTATAATATGGCTAATGATGACTAACTTAATCTTCCCTAAATTTAATTAGCTAAAAATTTATGATTTTAAAATTTATATTGTATATAGATATCTGTACAAATTAATTTTACTCAAAAATTAAAATATACATAGGTATAAAATATAAATATATTTTTTAGAAATATTATAATATAAATTATCTTAACAAAAGAATCGATTTTAAAATTATGAATTTATAATTTTTAACTAATAAATCTAACCACATATTCCAAGTATACTTATTGTGCACCGTGAGTATATAGATTGTGTATTACAAATAAAGATAAAATAAATGTATAAATCTCATAGTTACTACTGCTTAAATTATGCACTCGTTTAATTATTCTATGGTTATAATTTATATATATTTTTATTTAATGACATTTTAACGATAAATTATTATACCTCAACAATTATTCAAAAATAAAGCGATAAAAATAGACAAAAAGAATTTATATTGAATATTTATAAAGGTTTTTTTAATCATTTTATCAGTTGGACCTTTGCAAGTTTAATCACTATAAATTTCCTTAAGGCTCTTTTATCAAATGACGAGGTGAATTAAAGTCTCTAAACGATTCGTGCCTATACATTAAAGGATGTCCGAATAAGAGGAGTATAATATATTAGTATATTATATTAATATAATATATCATTCCATCGGTCACGTTTATGATACAGCATTCCACATATAAACGATGGTACTATACCTACTTAACTACTATATTATAAACTAATACAGTATGAGGTATTTCTTATGAATACAAGAAATTCTTGCGGCGATGGACAATAACACACTTTTAGTCGAAAGTGCATTACAGCGGCGCGGCAGTAGGCAATCGGAAGATAGGCGGCATAATAGCGTTTTAAGGCAAACGTGAATTCTCCATAGACAAAAATATTCAAATTTTCCACATGTACCCATCAATTACTGTACGCATTTAGTTGTTATACTACGCTGCCGGTTTTTTTTTTTATTCCATAGCCACTGTAGCCAACGCGACGTGTCGTAAATACCTATCTACATCGTTCCTATATTATATATAAATATATAATGCTATTATAATTATCATAATATATATAGTAAAAATACATTTATACATAGGTATTATTATATTAAGCTAGAATACAATAATTTTATACAAAAAAGAAACTCTAGCACGTTGCAGCATGTATAATATTTATATTGTACCTATTACAGGACCACATTATATGTATACCCAAGCTACACGATCCAATATAACTTGAAACGAATTAAAAAAAAAATTTCTGTTTTTTTTGCATTCCAGAACCGCTGCAGGTTATGAGTATTGAACATGGATAGCGGCAACGAGACCCTTTTCTCGGAGGACTCATCGCCCGACTCGGCGCCACCGCCGTCGCCCAGCAGTGGTCGAGGGAGTCAACAGCCCACGCCAGCGCCCACCCCACCGCACATCACTTCTTCCTTATCCAAGGTAAACACACACATTTTGTATTATTACAATATTTCATGTTTGTATCAGTCTTCTGATACTGCAGACGATGTCTGTATACATACCGTAAAAAGGTTTATACTGTGTTATATCGTCGAAACCCTTTTCTCCGTTTAAAATATTGCATTGGTTTGAAACAGCGCACGATGCCGCCAAGACCTAAGATGTCATGTCGTGTTAGAAAATAAGGATCTGAAACGAAAACAATACTGAAGAATGTATTATATTTTCGTGTCAAAGATTTGATAAACCATAAACGTAAACAATTTCAAAGTACATATAATATTTCATGGTCGTTTTAACTGTCTCTTCTATAGACCTTTTTTATCGTAAACCAAAAATCTAAATAATTAAATAAATACGTTTAAAGAAATTTTTAACGACTGATTCAAAAAATATAAAAATATTATACTCTAGGTAAATATTTTAAAAACCAAAAGTTTAAAGATTATGTACAATTTACCTAACCCGATCCCCATTTTTTAATTTTAAAACGGATCAGAAATAATTTTTCTTTCTATATTAATATTGAATGCATTGATTATTAACATTATATATTTAATGACTCAAAATTCATTCCAATAATAGTTTAAATATTCGTGTTTTATTGACTATAATTGGGTATCGTTATTTTATGCATTCCTATTCAAATCACCGTTGCAGTTTATCAGGCGCGTTGCAATGATTTGATTTCGATTTAAATTACAAATGTAGATACTTAATCGTTAAAATATGTAGATTAAATATAAAAATGTGGGAAAAAAGTATGTCTTGCAACTATTTTAACCAACAATAAGAAAAACGATATTATCTATAAATTTAATTAGTCTGAAATCTAAGGATATAGATCGTATACCTTTTAAAAACTATATTATAATGTGTGCCTTAACGGATCGAAAAATATCGGATTGCGTATTTTTGT
The DNA here is from genome assembly GCA_036289425.1 of Rhopalosiphum nymphaeae. Lineage (NCBI taxonomy): Eukaryota > Metazoa > Arthropoda > Insecta > Hemiptera > Aphididae > Rhopalosiphum > Rhopalosiphum nymphaeae. The sequence continues at coordinate 1,285,710 of JAZAQC010000033.1, read as the reverse complement.
ACCAAATATGGCCCCGAAAAATTATTAACATATAATTACACGTGCCTACGCGCGTATATTTATTATTTTGTGCCATAACTATCATCGGAAAAATTTGGCAAAATTATATGTCGTCATTCTTAATTATACATACTAAATATTAAATGTTGATACCTGTAGTACAAATACATTGTTAATTATGTAAAAACATATTTGTTGGTAATTACTACCATCCATTATATAAACATAAAATACTCGTTTTCCGTTCAAAACTATGTAGGTATTGTCTGGAATATTTAGATTTATAGAGGTTTGATGTTCAATTTATTAACGGCATATGTAACTCACATAAAGGTATAAGACTTGTATCCATATAGTAAAATTTTAATCGATTTCACCTTGTAAATCCGTTTGATTATTATAAATGGCCATCGCCGTTTATAGCAACGACAACGGAGCAATACGTATGTGTAATGTGTTTATACTGGATAATTATTTTAACAACAAACACAGTTTTATTAAAAACTATATTTTCACTATTTTTATTGTTACCAATGTTTGAGTTTTTTTTTTACTTTTTTAGATAATAAAATGTTTTAGATTTGTAAAATTCGAAGCGGAAAATTTCTCTGATAGTAATAAAAATTAAATTTCATACAAGTAGTTAATATAAGTTTTAACTTATAAATTATGTGTGTTGTAACCTATTGTATAATTATATGTATTACAAGGTAATATTTTGTAAATAGGTTTAATGTTTAGATGATGTTAGTGAGGAGTGGTACTTCACAAAATGTTGATCCAATGCTTTACTCGTCAAAACTTTAAATGTTAAAATATATTATCAAAAACGTTAAATACTTTTCGAGATGATGATAGTGATTAAATTTAAAAGAATTAACCTGTATTATGATATAAATAAATAATGATATCAAATACCTAAGTTTGGCAATGAGAAAATTCATAATCTTCAAATTAAAATAATATACCTACCTTACAAAGGATAATAGTGCCACAGTAAGTTTAGCACAGTTACAGACTTTCAGCTATATAATCGGCATTAGACACATTTAGTGTACTATATTTTATATTTTAAATGCTGATTATGAAAACAGTTAAATATTTAGACGAAAAAAAAAATGTTTTGAAATCTTTAACGCCTGTATTCAAAGACTAAGCGTTTTTTTTGCACGTATGTTTATTTTTGTATTATACCTTCACTTTCTAATGCTTTTGTAATGGTGCATACAAAAAATTTTTGTACAGATACATGCATAGACAAAAATATATAACATTTTATACAAAGTGATATTTTTATCATACGAGTATAAAGAGTATAAGTATAAGTTAAAGTATTAACATTTAAAAAAAACTTTTTAAAGTTATTATTAATAACTAAAATATTCCAAAAAAAAATTATATGTTTAATTATTGTTAAAGTTTTTAACTTTTTGAATGATACATTTTTAATTTTCTAAGCAAATTATTTTTTGGAGTTTATAGAAACCAAATTTCGAATGAACATTTAATTAATTATAATTTAAACTTATTAGAAAAACACGGAACTTGAAGCTCTTAAAAATTACTTAATATGCATTCATGTTTACAAACATTTTATAAACTATATACTTACACAAATAAGACCATAGTTAATATTCTTGTAGGTTAGTCACATTTATTTGATACGTATTTATGATTAAACTCTTAAAATTACATAAGTGATAAAATAAATACATACAGGAATTTATAAATTGCTAAAAAATAATTTCTAAAATAATTAATAATAAATAATAAATAGCTTTTAATTTTTTTTTTTTTTTGAAGTGAAAATATGCTTATGTTTATGATTATTTTTAATTTTACAATTCAATTTCATATTTGCAAAGCAAAAAAATAAGCAAATTAAAGTTAGAATAACCGCTATGTACTAGCCTAATTATAAATAATTTTAATTGCGGAACAATAAAAAGATTTACTCGTAAGTGCTATTTAATATACTATATTACACAAAAACTGTAGTCATTGAAAAGTATTTTTAAAATCCAATAATATTAATAAAATGTATAACATATAAATGATTTTTCATACATTATTATATTAACTAGGTATTTGAAAACCCTACATAATATAATACATATATTATATATAGGTAATATAGTGAGTACTGACGAGTGATGAGTTTAAACAAAATTAATCTATACATATAAATTATAATTTACGAATTTTGATCATCACTTAAATTAAAAGACTATAAAATTCAACTTAATGTATCGAAATAATCCGTAAAATATTCTTCTTCGAAATGAAAAAATGAAAATATATGCTACATTTAAAAATTACAGTAAAAATAGTAAAAAATAATAACATTTTTGGAAAACATACTTCTTATGGTGATTTTAAATTATTATAAATAATTAACGTTAATAATGATAAATATCGAAAATTTCGTTAAAAAAAATGATCCTGTAATTCTATATTATAATATGAACCACATTTTATGAATCAAAATTAATCTACTTTTTTCCCTTTATTCGCTAAGACAATATTTACTATATATCTAATAAACATTACATTCATTGTGATTCATTGAGACATTGGATAAGTGTCTAGTTTTAAATATATCAGCTCGTTCTACCTAGTATATATACAATATGAATATATATGTATATTATAATACGACTTTCGTTTATAGCATTGTAACGCTATATTATATTATTATGCACAAATAAATAAACCCATTTAATTATATATTATATCATGACAATATACGATAATATCGTATAATAACGTCAATATGTAAATTATCTTAAACATAATATTTTATGTATAGATACATAATATTTTTAATTTTTAATTATAAAATATGTACTATATCTTATTATCTACTTATTTTAAAATGTATACATAGATTATACTATTATATTGATTTTTTAATAATAACATCTTATGTATAAGTATTAAGTACATAACATGACTTGGGGTTATATCTATGGAAAGTAAAAATAATGACGAAAAATTAAAATATTGATCGATAAAAAATTAACCACGATTTATTAAACTATAATATGTAAACACAAACTTCCTTTATATTTATCGTACCTAGCTAAAATAATCCATTTAGTTTATTTGTGTAACATTATTGTCATGTAATAGTATTACATATTATAATGTTTAGCTGTTTATCATTAGGAATACAGTTAATAATTATTCTTTTATTTTACATGAGTTTTACTTGTACAATTCTTAAATTCCTTCCAATCGGCTATCGTAAAGAACTATCTGGAATTGGGATTTCAACAATAATATTTTTAAAAGCATATTATGGGCACTTTAAACATTTAATATCAAAACTCGGCAACATTTGTTCATTTAAATCTTACACTTTTACGGCTACTCGAAAAATTATTACTTTTTAAAAGTAAAAGTATAAATTGAACATAAAAATTATATATTTTATATGTTTATTAATATATCAATGTGACACATGTTTTTTATTGGTTATTTTACCGCATAAATTTTCGAAACCTCAACATATTTATTCGAAGGTTACACTTTCTGATAAATGTCAAATCAAATTTAATACGCCAATAAAATACGGCTGCACGTATTGTGTTGTATTTCTTAATAAATATAAAAATAAATTGTTATTTCATTGTGAAATACACGTAATGTCGTTTTAAAATCGTTCACCAAATATTATTATTTATTACAAACTGCATTTTATTATAACCGGATACTTTACATACATAATATCATAGCACCAAAACAATAATTATTCAACAATCTATAAAATGTACCTATTACATATCAAACTCGAATCATCGTATTTTTTTACTGTAACAAGAAATGCATAATATTTTCATCGTATCTATAAATTACATTTTATAATTGTTTTATAGTAATAATGGTCGTTATTCGATGTTGTTTTATGATCCATGCAAAATATAATTTACAAGTTGCGATGGGAACAATATTCACGAGAACCACGACATGTATACTATTATAAATATTTCTATGTATACCTACATAGCTATTTATACACATTAGTACATTAAACACATTATTTGTGGTCAAACTACACTAATATACTTTAATACTTAAATACGTATTATGTATGTTGTATGTAATATGTATGAACTATGAATGTACGATGTAATCATTATAAATTTGTAACATATAATAATATAATAATACTACAGTAGTAGAATATACTACACTACAGTTGATATGATAATAGGCGACCATTATGACCTTAAGACTTAGGAGGTAATAAGTAATGAGAAAAATCCAAACAAAAAAATAAATCCTTTCCATTTTATCTTATGTTCTATATGAGCTATCGGCTGGTCTCGTCGGTATATAAATATTTAATAATATATTATTATATATTATTGATATTATTATTACTATTCTAATTATTATAATATATTTTAGTCACTGATACTTGATAATCGTCGTTTTAACCGTTCATGTACTTACAATATAATATAGGTGTATTATATCATATAATATGTGCTCTTGGCAGGAAAGGAGAGAGACAGGCGAGACTGGTTTAACACGTGTGTTGTGTTTAACATATATATATAAGTTCATATTATTATTGTATATTTTATACGCGTGTTTATGATAATATATAATATATATTATGAGCATTAATGTATTTATTATATATTGTACATAAAATGTAGGTTACGCGGGTGACGTAGGTATACCTATATAATTTTATAATAATAATAATGTGTATATAATATACCCAGATACGTTCCAGTCGTGCTTAGTGCAGCTGTAACAGTAATCTGACTAATTACGTCGGTCTTCGGATTTATTTGTTTACCTTTTTGTTCTAACCGTTTTTTCGTTCCGCGTGTTATTTATTTATTTTTCTTATATTCTAATCGATTCTTTTCCGCGTTGTAATAATGGACAACGGTAGTTATTATTACTGTACTATACATACTCTAGTAAACCACACAGACATGCTAAAGTCGTGGCGAAATTGTCTGGATTATCAATCTAATTCATGACATAGACGAATACACAGAGATTCATTCAGAACTGTAAATGTTTTTAATATACCACAGACATAGTGAACTCTTTAACCGTTAAATACGAATTGACAATCCATAAGTAAGTATATACATTGTCACATTGATGTATTATTTGAAAAGGATTTTGTGCAATATGCATGATACGTTGTGCATGCGTATATACGTACACTGTGCCTTTGTTAGTTTGTTACTACTACTACTACTGCTGCTGCAACTAGGTACCATCGACAGTAGGTAGTAGGTACTATGCACAACCAGGGTTACACTACATTATTGATTATTGTTTGTGGATAAAAAAATCGTTCCGGTGATTCCGCCATTTCTCCGTGATCACCGCAATTATGGTTTTAAAACTTACTGTGAAATTTCACAATACTGATTGCTTAAAAAAAATATTACATTTTATAAACCTATTTTTAAAATTAACAAATAACAACAATAATAGCATTGTACTCAGTTTTTCATTAAACGAGTTGTGTTGTACCAAATTTGTTATAATTACTAACGATTTATAAGTGTATAAAATAGTAAAATAATATTCTATTATGACTGGAATACAATACTTCCTCTTCATTTGACGTTGCTATTAATCTATTCAACTGTTCTTTTCCCAATACCATTTTTTTTCAATGTTAACGATTTCAATAATAAATCAGGAAAAATACAATTATTTATTTAATTTATCATTAAAGAAATCAATTTTTACGTAAGCAATAATATAATGTTACATTTAGAGATGTCAATACATTTTTAAAATGTTAAAAATTCAGAAAATATTTTCTTTTACCTCTAATTATCATTCGTTTAACGATTAAAATGTTAAAATTAAAATAATATCTATAGTCTATAGACTCTGTAGACAATATAAAAATCTGTAATGCTAATTAGTAATTAAACAACAGCCATTACTAATCCATAATAATTATAACTATTTTATTAATAAAATATTATTAGAATAATCTATAAAAAACGATATTTAATTAAACAAAAATTATTATCAAAAGACTTGTATATTTTAATACGTATTTTATTAACTCTATATTATCTTAATGTGTACATTTGTATAACAGTAAATTGTTGGTAATGGAAAATAATAATATATACTCGTATAAAATAATAATAGTATGAACTTTTTTAATTATTTTTCAGAATATCCTACATAGTCCTATAAATTTTTTCTAAAAGTGAAAAAGCATTTAATAATGAAATTTAATTTTAAAAAATAAATAATAAGTTCTATGTATTTTAATCGTAAAGTTTAAATAAGTGGAGTACTTTAAATTTCAAACGATGTTAATAAATATTTTCAAAAACAAAAATACTTAAAAAAGAAAACTTCTATACTTATTCAAATAAGTAATCAGTTTTTGACCTATTTTATGTATATTTATCTTACCACATATTATTAGCATAGGTACACGGTACACGAACAAGGGTTTAAACACGCGAGTGTTAAAAACGTGTGTACATAGGATTTAGGTATATATCCTAATATTCAGTAAGTAGTAAGTATACATTATTTAAAATTATATATATTGCACACTCACGGTAATAATCATCACCCCACTAGGAGACGTCGTTTTTTTTCTCGCTTTTATTATTGTTGGATGAATGAAGTAATGACACGACTAAATATAGTATAACATATATTTATATACATATGCGCAATAACATCAGTCGAGATATAAGTATACGAGGAAGATGGTTAGGGTATTTGTAACAGTATATTTCAGGAGATTTTTGTCCTAATCTGAAATCTAATTGCAATAGTATTTTTTGGAAAATCAAAATTACGAAAATATAATTAAATAGCAATTATTTATGAATACAAAACATATATATAATATTGGCGTATAACAACAACGACTATGCGAGCGTTGGTTGTGTGTGGCGGCATGTATACATATATAATAATATATACATGAATAACAAGGTCCAAGAGTGGAGACGAAAATTATTTACAATCCTCAGCGGCAGTGGCGGGCGGCATTATCTCTCCTCTCGGGGACGGACCGTGGGAATGCGTTAACCGAACGCCCACAGTCGTAGAGTATATTATATTATATACTGACACAGACTGGTTTTTTTTTCTTATTTCCTTCTCTTCTTTAAGTCTGTTGGCCTCTCCTTATCCACTCGGTCACTACCGATTTCGTCTCATTTTCCGGTGAACATTGTCAAATTCCTATGTAGTTCATTATAATAATATTATGTATACCTAGGTAGGTAAAAAAAATTTTTAATTTATTAGAAACGAAAAAGTATGTTTTAGTGTGAAATATTTCGGCTATTTTTTTATAAAATCAAAATTTATTATGCAAAAGATACGTTGATACGTCATATGCCTATTAATATATTTACTACAGAAATGTGCTAGAATAGGTAATTACTAAAATGTGTTTGTTTTATAAACTTGGATGTCCGGATAAAATAAAATGTAGACAAGTTGGCTAACCTATATAATAATATATGATATGTAGGTATGGTACCTATACAATTTTATGTCAAACGACAATTTACATAATTGTATTTTGATTATTATTTTGTTAGCCCAGTATTATTGTTTAAAAAAAATTTTTTCTTTAAATTTAAATCTATGCTTAATAACATGTATTGAAATATGTGGTTATATATCAAGATTTGTACATATATATAGCTATACTAGACAGTAATTTAGTTTCGTTACGTATAGATATTATTATACTGATACAGTACCTATAATAATAAATTATAACTACGCTAACGGTATATAATATAATAGTTGAATTTCCTTGTATACGAGTGACGAGTCTGATCATATTTTAAATTTTCAACTATATTGAAGTGATATGATACTCATTTTACTATAATTGAAATACGAACTGATTTTTAATTTTGGTAACTTCATAACTTATTGGTATAATTTATAGTTTATACTCTTATTAAAATGTCAAAATCCTGTTATTAATTTCAATATTTTGGTATACCTATTTAAAATCGAAACGAAATCTTATAAAATAATTTATTTTATGTCACTTGAAAATATTGAAAATTGTTTTTTTACTTTATAAATGATTATTGAAATTCTGAGTAGAGCGAAGATTAATGATTTTATAATCTACCTACCTATATAACTGTCGTCCCTTTTATGAGAGCAGAGAATTTGCTACCATCTAACTCATTAAATTTTGATTAAAATCAACAATTTTAAAATATAGTAACAGGTTTCTTAAAATTTGCTGTCTCTAATATTTTATAATTTGTTTCTTATTTGATGTAATTCTGTCATTTAAATATTTATCTAACAAAATATTATATTATAAAAATACGGCAAATTAATAATAATTTTTGGTCTGATAGGGAAACGCTTGTGATTACTATCTGAAAAAAAAGAAAGTGGAAAATTCGACACGAATTTTCTATCGTGGTGATGTACTTCCGGTTTCTGATAATGTACTTATTTCAATTGAAATAAAGTACATTACTTAGACGGTGATATTGTATGCTTAAAAAAATGACAACAAAGGTTTATTATTATGCAATCTAAATTTATTTTTATTCTTTAGAAGGTTAATTACAAATATACACAATGAGTGTGATGATATAATACACTAATTATGTCACTTTTAAGTGAGTGTGTGTGAAGTTGTTATTATAATATTAATTGGATATTACAATACAAGTCATAAACTCATTGTTCTATTACAATCTTAGATGTTTACCGTAATGGATTGTAATAAATAATAATATTATAGTAGTTTTTGTGCAGGTAGGTCGTCACAACTCGAACAAAATAATAAATTTATCGATGAACGAAAAATATTTTACGCAACAAAGGTACACGACTTGACTACAACAAATCACCTAATAAAATATATTTTATTGCAATATACATTACACATATATGTATTACACTGATATATAATCATGGTTTAGGCCATCGTCACGCTGCAATTTATCTATGTAAACTATATAATATAATTATAAGGCTCGAATGTCGATGACTAGGAGAAATCGGCAAAATGCCTATATTTAAGCTATAGTCCGACGATTACTAACAAACGTACAAAGCAAATGGTGTAACCAAGAGCTAAAAGATTCTCGGAATGAACTTTTCTCTCTCCATCACGCATGAGTAAAATTTGAGTATACATATTTAAACTAATATAAATATAGATACAACACAACTAATGCACGTGGTAAATTAATTACCCAAGTACCACCACCTAAGACTAAATACATATAAAATATAAATTTTTCAACATTTAATACAATAAATTATCATTGGTGTGCTACAAGTCCACATGGATCATAATAATTACTGCAGGAAAATCACAGATACGTCATCATAATATTATATCAGCTGTACATATTTCATATTTGTACCCTTTATAGCCTTATAGGTGTCTATTAAATATCATAAATGTACAAATTATTATAAAGAGTCAAAACGTGAACAGCGCTGTTTAATTTATTTTTCTTATAATCTTTGATCTACATATTTTATCCCATGAAAAATACGAACGTTTCAATGCTCTCCTGGAGCGTTTGTACAATTCTGACCTGTATCTAAATCTTGGTCAACGCCGGCACCATATCAATCGCTTTAAAGACATTTTAGACGCACGCGCCTCCGGCGTGACGGCTGTATGTTGCTTTTTTTTTTTTAATTTTGTTTTTCCACTTTAATAAAACGTCCACCGGTCGAAATTACAACCTTGCCATACGAGCCTCGAGGTGCCGGTCGCACGACGATGGCGCATATTATTCATACTATATATATTTATATAAGTATAATAATACTATAATAATATGTATCTATATCTACACATTTTTTTTATTCGAGTTCAATTATTAATATTAAAAGAAAAAAAATTAAGAAAAACCGGAACTCGATTTGAAGGCGGTGTTCCGCACGCGCCCATAGTTGAAAAATAAAATCACATGCGCAGAAAGAATATAATAATATATGTTATCTATATAGGATTATCCGCTGTACGGATACTGCAGCAAACTTAAACGAGAACATTATCCGAAACCGGAAGAACAACATTTAAAAGAGTATATATATTATATCGGCTGTTATAAGTATACCTACGACTCTTTATGTCGAAAATAATATACATATATTATTATAATACTATTATATATATATATATATTTAAGTATTTAACAAATACCTAATATATGTATTGTCAAGTTAATAAATTAAATTTAAGATAACTGTCAAAAAAATTACGCAAGTAGATATACAATCTTTTGATCCATTTTTATGGATGCGTATATATTGTATATGCAAACATAATGTTTTATTTTTTTAAATATTTAATCATTTGTGTTATTATATTAAAAAATTGCACTGTTTAAAAATAAGTTTTAAAATAAAAATGTTCATTCGCATATTATAATGCATCAAATATGCATAAAATATTTGTCGTTATTTTAATATCAGCGGAAACTCTGCTCTTAAATAATTATTTTGAGTATATCTACCTGTTTTTATTCGTGTATTATGCAATCAGCATTCTTTTAAATATATTTGTCTGCGTAAACTACAAATTATTTTATAGCAATAAATGCGTATAGAACCTACGCAAGCCAACCATCAACCATTTTTCCCTCGTAAAATACTATTGACTGTCTATTGTCAGTAAAGTTGTCACCGCCGATAATTAAAATATAACATATTAAATTTACTCCCGTAACGTTATATGTCTATGGTATATTCGTACATTTAATAATAATTTATTATGTTCAGTAATTGTTCACGACGTTGTCGTACTCATTTGATAATAATTCATCCTCATAACTACTGCTTAACCGACGAATTATTCAAATCATATAGCTATGTACGATAATAATAAATCGTAATATTATTTACTGTGTACCCGTATATCTATGTATAATATATATTTATCTTATACTCATCGTGGACGTTTTATTGCAGGGAAATAGTGTTATTCGTCCAGTGGCCTTCAAGCCGGGTTCAATGAGATTCACCGACAACGGCGAAAGATATGGCTCCACGCCTATCCTGGCCAGATCCTCGCACAGGCATCTATATGGCAGTAAGTACATTTATATAACACATAATATAATGAGATTTTCCCGTATTCATATAGCTGTTTGTAAGCACATAATATATAATAATAACAAACACTAGTTTACTCGAGAGACCGATACGAGATAAAAGAACGCCTATATATATATATACCGGCCAGCTATCGATAATTTTTCGAAACAGAATTTCAATAGTTGTTCAATTCGCAGTCGTAAAGGGCGTAAAATTCTAAAGTAAAAATTAGATGCTAGGCGGAGCGAAGAATGTATTAGTGTATATTGGTTTTATAATTATATACATAATATATTATTGTTGTTTTTATTTTATTTCTGTTATCGTTTTTTAAAGCAGTTCAAATGTTTAAATATTGAATGAGTTTTCTGGTAACAAATTAGACAAATTAAATTGATTAAGTAATTTGGGGAAGGGTGTTAAAAATATTCTCTGTACTTTTTACAGATGAGTATAATATATTTTCCCTAGGAGGTACCACGTGGCGCGGAAGCAATGCGAAAGCAGATCCCGCGGCGTCGTCGATTAAAACAGGGGGAAAAAAGGGGGGTGGGGGTACCACGTATATATTATATCGTAATTTCCATACGGTTTCATCTATATTTGCAGTTGCAGTTGTTTAATTTTTTTTTTTTATAACTTATAAAGCTTTTAAGATTTGAAATTTTTTATTTATTTTACTCCATCCTACTCATCTACATACCTCAAACCTAACAACAGTTTGACACCAGCTTCGATTTTATGAAACGGTGAATTAAATTCCCAACGCCCATAATCAAACTAACTGCCTCTCGTATTCTTACCGGAACATATTTTAGCAACCAGTCCGATCGGCCACAGGCGAGCTCGATACGCGCATCATAAAATATAATTAATTTAAATAGATACTGTATTAATTTAGAATCTATTTGTTTCTTTTAAAACATTAGGTTGTATATAATAATATATTAAACTAAAGTAATTTATAAATGGATATCGTTATAGATCACCAGAACTTTTTAACTTACGTCTCACTTCATCATATAGGTATAAGATTATGAAAGATGATATTTTGTAAATGCATAATTTTTGTTGTGTATGTATTTCAATATGTAACAGTTAAATCAGCAATATTCGCTTTGAATCATATCTAAACAATTTTACGACTTTTTCATTTTTTAAATATATCATAGGTACCAATGAACTACACCATCAATCTAAGAAAGCAAATATGATATCTTCGGGCACGTTGGATCGAAAACTTCGTTCAGCATCTCCAATGGTGATGTCGTCGTTACCGGCTCAAACCAGCTGCAAATTTCGGCTGGGTCAGCAAGACGATTTCAAATCATCCTCCTCATACAGTTCCTATAGAGATTACCGACCCAGGTATATATAAAACGTTAAGAGGAACTTGAGAGCCACTGAGAGGATGTCATACCCGCATGTGTTGTACCCGTCTTACGAACATAAAACACAGCAAATTTACGTTCAGCAGATTCAATTTTATGCTGTTAGCTTTAATATTAGAGTCAATTTACCTATTATCAAACTTAAGGGTAATGATATTATCTAGGCTCTAGAGCATCCTCATAGGCTTTTAATGATATTTTAATTTTTAAATGAGTTATAGTTATGTAAAATATTAAAACTTAAAATGCTCGTAACTAGCTTAAAAATTAAAATATCAATAAAAACCTATGAGATGCCTCAGATAATATTATAATCTTTAAATTTGATAATAGGTAAATTGACTCCAATATTAAAGCTAACAGCATAAAATTGAATCTGCTGAACGCAAATTTGCTATATCTTACGTTCGTAAGACAGAGACAGCACATGCATGTATGACGTCCTCTTAAGGTTCTAATACAAATACCTATATGTACATATATGTATTAACATGAAATAATATTATATTTTTTAGTTCGAAATCATTCGCGAGGCTCAGTAAACGATGCTCAGCATCCGAAGGGTCAGCTAGTCTGTTGGACCTGACCCCTTCGCCATCTGAATCTACGATGTTGACCGAAATGGAAACAGTATTGAGAGACAGGGATCGTGAATTGAGGCACCTACGGCAAACGATGGAGCACAACGAGCAAGTGATCTTCAGAGTTTACCAAGAAAAGGAAAACGCTTGGGATAGGGAATTGCGGAGAATCAAAGCAATGGGTGATAATCGACTCAAAACGGCCGCGCAAAAGTCGCTTAAGCTAGAACAAATGCTTATGATGCAGACGTACAAGGTAATATACGTATCAAGATTTTTTTATATTGATATTAGATATGCAAAATAATAATTTTATCATACTATTTGATATATATCTATATTGTGTCATGAATATTAGTTGCAGGACGAAAAAAAAAAATTACAAGAAGAAAATGAACGCTTGGAGTCAGAGACGACAGATTTGAAAAAAGAAGTTGACGAATTGAAGGTGAGACTTGAAGAAACTGAATGGGGATTGTGTCAAAAATCTGGAGAACTTGCTCACATAAAATCACAACTGAAAGATACTCAAGTAAGTAGATATTATATATATAAACTTACCTACTATATAAGTATAGATACTAAAACCTATAATAACATTTATACCTACTTAGATCTCAAATATATCTTAATTCACGGGGTAAGTAATTTGAATTTTTTTGAATTAAAGAAATTCAAAAATATGTATGCAATCAAATTTATAAAATTATAGGGATGGCTTTTAATAATAATAATAAATTGCAACATTTAATTAATATAAAAATTGTATTACATTTGCTTATTCTTGTAACTTATATTAACTGTTTATTTAATTATTATACAGTCAAAGTAAATTAAACATGGTCAAATGATTAAAAAAATTAAGCTAATTTACTATATTAGTATATTACTATAATATATTAAATTATTTGTAAAAATAAAACTAAGCTTAGAGGTGGCAATTGGCACTTCAATCCGCTCTTTTTAGTGGCGTAACTAAGAATTTTCCTTGGGAAAGAATAATAATTTTTTAGTAAAAACTGTAAACTATATCGCTTTAAAAAAAAAAAAAAACCTATAATTTAAACTAAGAACACAATTATTTATAATATTTTAGTTTGATTACTTACTATTCAATTATAAATATTAAAACAATATTAGTAAAATCAGGCTCTGAGGGAGAAACTATCCTTTTAATTACGCCCCTAGCTCTTTTTGGAGTAATTTCATAAATTTGTAAAGATAATTTTACATACGATTTCGTCGTGTCACTATTATTTCATACTCAACGGCACCAATTTTCAGAGCGAACTTACGACAAAAGGCCATGAAGTGATCGCGTTGAAATCAGAAGTAAGAGACCTGTTACAAAAGCTTGAATCAAAAGAACGTCGTATCAACGAACTCGAAGGGAGACGTCTTGAAAGACGTAACAGTGACAATGGTGGTGACGGGAATAATTGCAACAATGACCAATTGGTAGCAGACAAGCTATGTTCGCTTGTCGGACGACTCAACGAACAAGTAAGTTGTTAGATCGTAAATGTTGACATTTCCGTTTAGAACACTGTCCGTATTTTAAACACAATAATAATGTTTTCTAATTAAATTTATCGCATTTATTTTTCACTATTTTTAGTTACATGACGTGTTAGCACTGTTAGCAGTACTTATATAACATCTAAATAAATAAGTAGGTACCTAATATTATAATCGACGCGTTCTGCTTATGTACAGGTGGAGAACGAGTTGAGCAAATCGAACAAATTGTTATCCGGATGCTACAGTACAGAAAACCTGCAGTCGTTGTTTCCGAAAAAGGACACGGAGGCGGACTCGCCATTGGAGAAATTCGAAGAACTGGAACGACATACGGCTAAATTGATCCGAGTTCTCAACGAGGAACGGAAAAACTGGGATCAAGAAAGGCTCAAGTGGTTCCAAGAGAAAGAGAAAGTATTGTGTTACCAAAGGCAACTTCAGATGAACTATGTGCAAATGTTCAGGAGGACGCAGGCGTTTGAGGCACAGATCGAGAACCTCACCGTCCAAATGAACGTGTGCTCGGATCACTGCACCAACAGCAAAAGCACTGCCCGAAAAACAGCTGCCGCTACAGTGAAGACCGTAAACGCCATTAAATTATAGACAGATTTAAGGACTTTTTTTTATTAAAAGTCCACCACATAGGAAGTTATATATTATTGTGTGAAGTTTTTACCATTTATCATTATTATTATTATTATTTCTTATTATGTTTATATTTTATTGTCTATTAATTTTGAAATTATGTATCATATTTGTAGGTATTCTTCTTTGTATATTTGCAATATATACATATTGCGAATACTTATTCGATAAGGCAAATCAATCATTTTGTGTTATTAAAAGTGCAAATTTTAACACGATTGCTGATTAGTACTTTTTACTATATACATTTTTACAAGTAATAAAAAATATTTTATTGTTATTTGTTGTTATTTAAATCATTCTCGAATTGTTTTGTTTAAAAATTTAAACAAAATTAAAAGTAATTCGAACTATACACTAGTAATTAATTAGGTGTATTAGTAATTTTCTTATTGATTAATAAAGCTAATAATGGTTTTGAACAAAAAAAATTTGTACAAAATGCTTCCATCACAATAGGAACTTAATTGCCACATAAACATACGATTCTGACAAAGCTGTATAATATCGTATCGGGAAAAAAACAATGTTCACTTTAAAATTTAAATTAAACTATGCATACAAATATTTTTATTATAGTTATCAAAATCCATAATCCATATATAAATTATAATAAATTATAAAAATATAATGAATTACCAGTATAATTTATAAATATAAAATATTACCTATATTAATTATAACATTTATAAAATAAATTCTAAATAATTATTTAATATAATTTATGATTATATATTTAAATTAATTAAAACAAATAATAATACATGTATAACACACAGGAAAATAGCAATTGTGGTAATAGAAAATAAAAAGTATATACTAATAAATATGTTAATTTATTTTCATCAAATTTAAGAGTCTTAATCTTATTTAATATTACTTTCATTAATCTGTCATTCATATGATAAGCTACTTATATAACGTATTTTTAAAATGTTATACATATTTCTGAAAAATCTTAAATATTATTTAGTAATATCAATTTGTTGATGTCATGATAACAGATAATACTCGTAATATAAAAAATTATATAACAAAACTTCATTTAAACAACTTAAAAAACAAGAAAGAGAACAAGAGGAAGACTGCAAAAAAGATATAAGATAACAGTGTCAAGGAACTATTAGAATAAATTGGAGTGGATTGACAGCAGGCACATGATAGAGAATGATGGAAGGAAACTTAAATGACTTATAATGCCTAAAATAGAAAAAAAATTATTGAATTATAATTGTGTAAATATTTTTAATTATTCTTTAGTTTAATTTTCAAAATATTCAATAACATCTTTTCTAGCTGTAGAGATCACCATTTTGTATATTTTATAATTTTGATTAGTTAAAGTTTGCATATATTTTGAAAACATGTTAACATCTATTGCACCATGACCAATCTGTGTAAATTCTTCATCTAAGCTAACATTACAATGCTTCTGTCTTCTCTGTCTATTATAGATAAGCACAATGTTTTCTTGTCATAAGTAGGATCCACTAAAGTTTTATTTTTATAAATACCTTATAAAAAGAAAAAAGAAAATTATTTTAATTATTCAAAAATGACTTCTAATATGCAAGTTGGACAAATTATTTATTATGGTTAAAATTACAAAAATGGGAGTATTAACAAAACATCAATTAATTTTTTATAAATAAATAACTACAGATAGAAATTTATTTTATTTTAAAGTTCTTTAAACTTTAAATAATTTTTAAAATATTTTGGATTTAAGCTATTTATAGATATTTTATATATTTTACAATTTTTTTCATAACAATGAAAATGAAGTTCTAATACTAAATCCCATAAATGATTTACAAACAGCAATTATTTAAAAATAAATATGCTCAATTTTTTTATAAACTATAAAATTAGATATTTCTTGAAAATAATTAATTTTTCAAATAACAATTTTTAGTTAGAATATTTAACTATAAAAATTTAAAAAATAGTTCAACATAATAAATTAGTATTATATAACTTATAGAAAAATAAAATACTAATTATTTTAATACAAATAAATATTATAGATAATAGATAATATATAATTTATGTATAATATTTATAAATAATTTATCGTTTGAAAATAATTAGAGAGCATTAGTGAGGCATATTGTTCCCGCTCGGAATAGTTTTTAACATTCAATGATTTATCATTGAGTTCAAATTTAACACAAACATTACTGTGATCGGTCCCCAGTAATATGCAGTCATAAAACCTACTATAACACAGTGACTTTTACTAGTTTTAATTATTTTTGTAAAATGTATTTTAAAACAATTATTTGAGCATTGTAACACATGTAATTTTTCTAATTTTTTTTAGAACAGATCTATTGCTTGCACACATAAGTTATCAATGTATACTTATTAATCATGTAAAAAAATAACAAACCAATAAAGTGGCCTCAATCACATCGTACATATGTATCCATCGATGTAGTACTATTGAAATTAAAAGACAAAATATTTTTTACAAGGCAATCGTTATTATTATTCAAGAATCCGACTGCACGAGAGTAGTGTAAAACAGCTCATCAGCTATAATTCTAATTAGGAGACAGAGCGGGGCAGAACTTATGTCCATCACACTACGACCATCCATAACTAACCTATGTCCATACAGGACTTATACCTTAAATCGTACCTTAAACCGTGAATAATTAATTGTGATACAATCATATTCAAGAATACTAAACACAGATTATTTTAAACCCGGATTAAGGGGGGGTGTCAGGGGGGCCACGGCCCCGAGCCCACAACGGATATCAAACAATATTGGGCCCTTGGAGAATAGTACGTTTTTTTTTTATTTTATTAAATCAGAAATATTTGAATACAATAATAATAGTATATTTCATACATCAATAGAAACATGTACCCACAATTATTTTTACAAATAACATTTTTATGTTTGTATTTAAAAAAGTAAGAAATACATTTATAAATATACATTTTTTTTTTGTCTGAAATATTTTTATTTGCAGGTCAACAATATTTTGATTATGGTTATGGACCCCTAAAATTGTTTAGCCCTGAGCCCAAAATTATCTTAATCCGAGCTTGTAATACGTAATCATAATACATCTGAGGTATAATACCCCTTATCATTTATCAGAATGATAGGACGCGGCACTACTACGGCATCTCATCCACTGATAGTATCTAAGTAAGCAACTCTTAGCCGTTGTGGTCGTCATGGTAAACCGGTTCATGTGCGATTTGCAGTACCGGTATCATAATATTATTATGTTTATATTTCAGTAGGTATAATATATATAAACATAGGGTATATAGCCGATGTACCATATGCTCAAGTCCTGTTGTAGTCCTATACTTATCTGTTATCTTGTGATAATGTGATTCGTCGTTTTGAATTTTTGATACTCGTGGCTTTTTCGGCTGCCTGAGAACTTTTTAAAATTATTATAATAGTTTCACGGTTTTTGATTTCTGTGGTTAAATTTTCGTATCCGTTTTAATTCAAGCTCGTCCCACAAAAAATGGCGTCTGGATCCGAGTCTTTGAAGCGAAAGGCCCCGGGTCCGGATTCGTATATCGATGAAGTGTGGAAACTTACGAAAGGAACGGTTGACAAAAAATTGGAGGAGTCTGAGCCTTTCAGAATATTTATGACTCCGATAGAATGCGATCCAGCAACACACACTGAAAAATCAACACTGTCCTTTCCAGGTGTGTTTACAGTATACTATATATTTCAGAAGACAACAATTATTACAGATATTGCATTATCCGTTAATGCAATAATAGTGTTTAAGGTGTTAATAATGTTGTGATTTTAGTCAAAATACACACAATCAAATGTGTAAAATTTATTATTATTTGTTTTAGAACTTTTGGATTTAAGTCTCGGTGATTTGGCCGAATCACTTCACATAAACTTCATGGTCGAGCTTGGGTGGCTTCTTGCTCAATACATCATAACTGATCAAAAGTAATATGATAATAAATATTAATTATTAATGATTTATATATACTGACTTAATTTCATTATATTTTTATATGATAACAGCACTTTTGCTATTTTTTAAGTTTTACAAAAATATTAATTTTTGGGTTTTGGTAATATAACTAGAAAAGACAACAAAATAACCAGGGCTTAGATACAATAAGTAATGGTAGGCCAAATTAGGCTTTTTTGAAACAATTATCTCAAGACCAAAATAGGTAGGTACTAGACAATGGATTTAGTGCGATAAAAAGATTTTAATAATATTTGTATTTAATACATTATTTAGTAAAATAAATGTGTGATTAAAAACACTGGGTGTACATATGATCAAAATATTAAATGATAGTCTGAAAATTATTCAGTACGCTCCTGTATAATAGCATTTACTAATCATTATAAAAAATAGATAAATATAACAGAGTAATCTTTAAATTTGTTTTATGCATTTTAATATTTAAGATTTTTAATGATGTACATTCAATTTGATTAATTTTCTATTTTTCAAAAATTTGTATTTTGAATGAAAATAAAAGAAAAAAACATGAGATCTAATCTTATATTTTTAAAAAATTTCTGTTTTTCATTGCATTCAATCATTTCTTCACACAAATTAATTTTATATTATAAATTCATATACCTATTAATTATAAATTACTATTTACAAATTTCTTTTATATTTTTTATATATAAAATGTTTATACATTATTTTTATTTTTTGTGGTATAAAATCCAATTGTTCAAAATAACCATAGGCGTATGTAGACTCGAAAAGCGGGTAGTGTTTATATTTATCATTGGCCTTCTGATGTCTGATCGACCATTTTATAAATAACCCCCTCTTCTTACATAATTTAATATAATTTTAACTTTTAAGTATATTATTTTAAATACTTTATACTAAACAGGTACTAGTAAATTAAAATAAAGTATACTTATCTATCAAATATAATAATTATGAATTACATAGCTAGAAATCTTAATTGTATTTTATGTACTTAGAGAGACATTTCCATTTCATTTTAAATCCTATCAATATATTACATATTTAATTATAGGTCACTTATAATCTATAGTTCAAAGTTTAAATCTTAAAATATTGTAAACTGTACTTAAACATTTTAAGGAATAATTTCATATTCACAATACTTAAAATATGATACGTTTGTATAATGTAATTTTAATTTATGATAATATTTTTAAATAATTCTACATTATTGTATTTTTTTCAGGGGAAAAAAAATTACACTTTTGTATGAACATTGTGATGAAGATTTAAGTGAATTAGATTCAAAAAAGAAAATACCAAATATTAAACATAAAAAAATACTTAATAAAAATGCTTTTGGTCATCAGCATAGGTCAGTATTATTCTATAAATATAAATTTATAAACATTGAACACTTATAATTATAAATTTTATTGTATTGAAAATTTTAGTAAGGTATCATTGTTTGCTTATGCTGATGGTAGTTTACGAGTTGTAGTTATGACTGCCAATTTATGTGAAGATGATTGGACCAAATTCACTCAAGGGTAAAATAAATTGTTATTGTTTTTGTTTTTTATTAAATCATTTTAAATTTTAGGATTTGGGTTAGCCCAAAATTTCCATTAAAAAAGGAGGATAATAAGTCAGATGGCAATTCAAAAACTAATTTTAAAATAGATATTTTACGATATTTAAAATCTTTTAATGAACAATTATTAAGTCAATGGATAGAAAAAGTTGAAAAAGTTGATTTCAGTGAAGCAAAGTAAGAACTAGAATATATTAAAAACTAAAATTACGAAAAAAAATATTAAAAACTTTTTGTTGTGTAGTGTGTTTTTCATACCTAGTGTTCCAGGCAAGCACCAAGAACAGCTGTGGGGTCATTTATATTTGCAAAGTATTTTGAAAAAACATGCTCATCTACCAGAACGTGTACCATCAGAATGGCCTATAATAGCTCAATGTTCCTCTTTGGGGTCTTTGGGTACCACAGAAAAAGAATGGTTGAAATCAGAGTTTATCGAAAGCCTATCAGCTTCTACCTATTGTGATACTACAGAAATAGACAATGATCCTATTCCCTTCAACTTGGTTAGACAAACACTGAATTTAGTATTTAACCTAAATAATGAATTGTACTTTATAGATTTACCCAACTGAGAAAAATGTTTTGAATAGTTGGAATGGACCTTTAGATGGTGCCTGTTTGCCCTACAATAAGAAAGTACACGCCAAACAATTGTGGCTTAAAAAATATATGTGGTAAATATTTTATAATTTTTTAAACAATTTAGACCTTCTAGACCTTCTTACACATAGTCTCTATGTTGATACATTGTTTTTCAGCTTGTGGGAGTCTTGTTTCCGAAAGCGATCAAAGGCCATGCCTCATTTAAAAACCTATTGCCGAATTTCTTCATGTTGTACACAAATGTCTTGGTTTTTGTTGACTAGCGCTAATTTATCAAAAGCTGCTTGGGGTAGAAAACTTAAGTCAAAAGAGAAGATTAACTATATAATGGCACAAGAAGCTGGAGTTTTATTCTTGCCAAACTTTTTGGTAGTTATATATTTTTTAATCTTTTAAATGTTTTATTCTTCTATTATTTATTTTATTTTTGTAGACTGGAACAGATACATTTTGTATAGATGAAACCAAACCAGATAAATCGCCAGAATATTTCTCTTTACCTTTCGACTTGCCATTAACTCAATACTTGGATTCTGACGAGCCTTGGACTGTATAAATAGGTATACAATAAATTAATTCTTACACTTTTATGTAATGGAATAATATATACTTTTCCAAATTAATATACTCTTTTTTATTTTATTTTTTTATGTACTTTGTAATATTAAAATAATGTTTTTTATATTCTTAATTTTGTATTCACCACAGAATAGTTTTTCAATAAAAAGTTTTTCTGTAAAACATATTTAAATTAAAATTATATTGTGTTTAAAGTTTAGTTATAATTATTTAATTAATATAATCACAATATTGTAATGCAGTGCCTCCCAAAATAAAAATTATACAGTGTATTTTTTATTTTTAAGTTTTTTTTTATTCAGAAAATGTACAATCTTTATTTACTTATATAATAAGTAAAAGCAATAGTTGTACATTATAATTAAAAAAAAAACACATGAAGGAGAAAAGCTATCCAACGATGGAACCCTTTGATTGAATTATCAAATCAATATTACTGTAACAAGTCACGGTACTAACGCCTCTTGAGGTGACATGGTGAGTGGTCAGGAAGAGTACATGATAATAGATGATTAGAATAATGTTGAAGTTTAGATTGAAATCTGTTATATTGTATTTTGATTAGTCAACAATTTTTAAATTTTTGTACAATTTATATTAGTTAGTATGAGAGTAACTTGGAAATTTATTAGGGGGGCAAATATTTAGTTACATATCAATGTATTATTGATTATTATTATATTACTTACTCCTAATTTGTTCTAGGGGGAGACAATGGCCCCCTTTGCCATCCCACCAATTTACTCCTATGTTAGTTTTGTTATTTTTATAAAACAATCAACTTATAAATCAATTAATAACTATTTAAGTACCCAACAGTATAAATTAAATACAGTTTAACTAAATAGTGTAAGTTATGCATAAATAGTTTATTTAATCACTATTTAAACAGTAAATAATTAACCAGTTGACATTTTTATCATTATTTAGATAATAAATTGCTGTTATTTATTGTAAGGTACATATAGGTTGATTTTTAATCATGTTTATTCCATTCTTATGTTTAAATGATGCATAATATAATCAAATTCTAAGTTATGGAATTCTTAAGATGATATTTTTGAATACTTAGATTTTTTACCTTGGTGGAGTCTCCGATTAATAATACCATTGATTTTATAATAGTCTATTATAAAATCAATGATAATGATAAATTGAATTTTTCAAATAATCTAATTTTTTAATGCAAATTGGGAACCAGATGATTTTTTTAAAACGTTTACGTATTATAATTAATATTTAAACGAAATGTTTCCAAATTATTCTACTTTAAGAACTAACTATAAAAAACAATTATAGTCTATTTAATATTTAGTAAATGGATAAGATCGCGGCAATATTAATTAGATATACAATATAAAATATTTGTTAATAATTACTGCTTAGTTAAGTGTACCTAGACAAATTTTTAATATTACAATAATAGTAAGTACTTATAAAATGTATATTATAATATTATAAAATATTGATAGAAATATTTTTCCCAAAACCATTTAGCTGCAACTATTTCACCCTAACATGCTCTGTACTCAGTATTCTGTTTGAATGATGCCTTAAAGATATCACTATGTAAGTATATAACATATTACTTTGTTGCCGTATTTAGTGGTTTTCAAACTAGGTACCACAAGATCTGGTTCAAAAAATTAAATTATGATCAAAAACAAAACAAAATAAACTTAAACATTTTAATGATATAAGAAATAAAGAAAATAATTAATTGTGAAAGTAAATTTTATTTATCTAACTTAGTGTTTTAATGTAAAAATGAAATAATCACAAAAGTCCTAAAAAAAATTATGTGCCCTGAAATGCATGCAAAGAGTACCAGTGTTTCAAAAAATGTTGAAAACCACTGACGAAAATCGTGCATGTATCATACCTCTATTCGCGCTTCTTTTTCAATGGTGAAAAATGAATTGAATGAACGTTTGACACAGTTACCTCTTGCAAAATTCTAATTGTTAGCACAACATTTTTCTTTATTTATATTTTTTTCATTTACATTTTCTTATGTAAATAAAATTTAAATTTAGAAAACAATTAAGCTATAGTTGAAGTAATATTTTCAAATAAATTAAAAATACATTTTGTTTTGATAGAGTTAGGTACATATGCACTTCAGCATAATTTAAAACCTAAAAATTGATAAAATTATGTATTAAATGTGTTGTATTTAAATAGTTATAAGTACTAACCTAATGTAACTGTCGTACATGAACTATTCAAACCCAATATTTGTGAAAGGTTTTACACAGATATTTTACTCTGTTAATTGTTTCTGTAACAAAATATTTTGCTGAAATTAAATTAATACCATAATTATAGGTAACTTTTTTTAAGATAATATAGTATATAAATTAATAAATATTTAAAAAATATATATGTATTAGACTAGGAGGGCCATGCACTCCTCATGAACGTATTTGCTATTTTTTTTTTTTAGGTAGTATGTTTGGTAAAATGTTGGACAATGTGTCGCTCCCCCCTCAAAAAAAAAATTTTGGATATGCCACTAAATTAGATATTAATATGGGGCAAAACTTAAAACATAATAGACTCATTTTCTCAGAAAATTTGATGAATTTAATAAAGGTATCTGAAGACTGAAAGAATTATAGGAAAATTAGAATGTACTAATTGTACATAAAATGTACATATTACTATTATTATTATACAAAAAACACAGCTAGAGATAAACAATAAAAAATTTGATTTTAATAAAATAAATAATTATATCTGAGACACACTAGCAAGTTAGAAAAATAATTATATAATAATTTTATCACGACATTACAATTTTAATGATTATTGATCAGTATTATTATATTATATTTATCTATGATTATTAACTCATTAAAAAGTGGACATAAAATGTAAAAAAAAATGTGATAATATTTTTTGGCCACACTACCACTATTACGTTATATTTAATTAGTAACACTAAATAGCAGTTAAGCATAATTAGTGCATAGATTAATATAAAAAATAAATGAATACAAGAAAAACATGTGATAAATTGGAGTACATAGGTAACTTAAATAATGTTATAACTATTAAAATATTTAAATGTGACCTGAGGAGTTGTTAGCAGCTTTAAGCATGCACTGTAAGGTGCAATTATGCCTATATAAAGTTTTATCTTTTTTATGTCAGCACATAGGGGGTTGTTAATATTATGAATATAACGTTTATTAAACATAACATTAGCAACTGAAGAAATATTTTAAAAATAATTTTAATTTTATATTTTCAAAATTATATCATTTTCTAGTGTTTATTTATTATTTATATTTTAATCTGTGTATGTTAGCAGGATAGTTTAGTTGTTGTTTTTAAATGGAAGTCTTATTCCATTCATGGCAAAATATACAACTATTCATCTAAAATATCCTTAGTAAGGTTACTGCCAAGAATCATTTAACTTTCTCATATTTAGCATATTGTAGTCCTACTCCCTATACATTTTCTATGACAGTGAATTTAGCATATCATAAAAATGCATAATGAATAAAAAATTACTAATACTTATTTTTATTTTTATTAAAAACAAAATATTTAGTTTATAAATTAAAAATAATATCTTTTAGTAATACTAAAATATACACAATTAATAGTCTAATAAGGAAGAACACCTTTTTAAATATTTAAAAACTCAAATTTTGATGAATGTTACCTTTAATTTCATTCAATTAATAAATTGTATTGGTAGGTAATTATCTGTAAAATTTCCATTAATTTTGTTGAATAGACTGTACATTATTATATGATAATTAATACATTTAAAATCTTGTTTAAAACTTATATAAATAGAAAATAGTATATTTATACAAATTAATAGATTGAATATTCTTATACGTACTATTATGTATAAGTAATAAAATGTCACCAGAATATTGGATAAATAATAATGTAGTGCTTCTTGGGTGTAACCACTACATTTCTAAGTGTTGAAATTTCAATATTGTTGTGTTACTATCTTTAATAATATAGTTATTATACTTTATAGATGAACTGCTTTTAAATATTTTATGTTTTTAATTTTTAGTCATTTTAATAATTAATATAATTTAATCATTATTAATTTTCAAACAAATCGAGTACTTATAACAGTACAATAATAATATTAAAATATGATTATATATTATATTGATTATGAGAATATTTTTTTTTTATTTGAAAGTTTATAGCTTAAGTCATTTATCTTGCATACATTATTGAGGTATGATAAAAAAATTGTGTATTGGAGGATTCAACAAGTTCTTGTTCTTTTCAATCATAAAAAGAATTTCAATGCAATTGATAAATAACTGTAGTGAACATATTAAGCGTTGTCTAGTTTTTTATTAGATGGTTAGTATGTGAGGCTAGACGACTATGAAATCTTTTATAAAAACATTTCGTTTCTTCGTTTAAGAATCTTCAGATGGATTGCTTAACAAGTAAACAGTAAACTGCTTGTATATTGTTCGCGATTCGACGCGGTTAGATCACTTGCCTATATATTGACTTAGTTGCATTAGTTGCATATCGATTTTCACCGTTGATGATTGAGTGTCTGAGTACTAGACATTCAAATTCGGCTTCCTTAAATACATTTTCAAAACAAGTCCGCCAAATAATCGGACGACATTATTGATGGTATCATCACAGAATAATTTTAACTGTGGTATAATTTGCTATTCTATGGTTTAATATTTAAGGTTAGCTTATCAAGAAGAGTTATCTTATCTTTATCTTAAATCGTCTTCGGGATTCGTGATATCCACAATCGACATTCCAAGGTTGAAAGATAAATTTTCCACCGGATCGTGTTTACTTCAGTATGTAGTAAATAGTAATTATTATATAATATAGTGCTTTACACTGTCTTGTGCAACACATTGAAAAGTTTGAAGTTTAGTTATTAAACAATTTTGTAGTCAGTTTAGTTCCTTTATTGAAATATAAAAAACTTAGGGAAATATAATTAAAATTTTAGCCAACACCGTGAGTCACAACAAGCACAGTCTCATATTAGGTAACGCCAATATTTTTTATTTCATGTAGTTCAATATCCATAATTTATTATATATAGATATATAATCTATTTTGTTCATGATCATTATTTGTCACCTACTTTTGTAACTACATTAACCCTCAACAAAAACTAAAAAGAAAATTGTGTAGGGACCTTTTGCTTAATCATTTCTCATTAATTAACATCTGTGTTGAGTGTTAATACTGGGCAATTTCCTAATTTTTATTGTTCACTGCTAATCAAATCTGCTTATTGTATAAAAACGTTGTATGGATTGTAGATTTTCAGTTTAACAATAAAAATAAAATCTGCATTAACTATTTTTTATTTCAGATGGCCAACCTTTATAAAAACTATTTGAAACTGTTGAAACAATGGCCGTTGGACCCCAGTAAAACTGGCAGGTAGTTAAATCTTTACTGTAAACGTCTTTCCTTGTTATTTTTAATAAATTCTCTTATATGTATGTTTCATGTATGATGTTAACAATATTAACTATTTCACCTACTATTATTTAGAGATCTGGGTGAACACATACGCAAAGAAGTGGGAGCAGCTTTCAGTGCTGGTGATTCCTTTCGCGGTGATACCACTAAGTGCATAAAGAAATACGAGTCCCTCAAACGTCTTGCTGACAACTACTACTGTAACAAATACAAGCGATCGATACAAGCATCAGCTTCAGGACTCAGTGTTCATCATTGTACTTCTGTATTATCCAAAGAATCTCTTGAGATTTTAAATAAACACAATGAAGGCTTTTTTAAGACAACTTTTAACAAAATCAAGGACAAAATTAGTCCGTCATCTCAGCAGCAGGCCCCACAAGCCAGTACTGCTGGAAGAAGCAATTAGATATCTATCACCACAAAACGGCCACAACATCATAGACATGACATTCGGTGCTGGGGGACATACAGAAAGGATTCTGCAAGAAAATGATACAACAGTTGTTTATTGTTTGGACAGAGACCCAACGGCATGTGCCATGGCAAAACAACTTTCTGAACGCTATCCAAACAGGGTGGTACCTTTAAAGGGAAAATTTAGTGATTTGCCAGTTTTGTTAAAAAATTTAGGATGCAAAATGAATAGCTTTGATGGTATTTTATTTGATTTTGGTGCTTCTTCTATGCAATTTGACACAGCTTCTAGAGGCTTTTCAATTAGTAAGAATGGCCCTTTGGATATGCGAATGGATCCTGAAGAACAGACAGTTACAGCAGCAGACGTGTTAGCCAAAGCTGATCAATCAGATCTATATAAAATATTTAAAGTATATGGAGAAGAAAAACACTCAAAAAAAATTGCAAATGCTGTTATTGAAGCAAGGTACAATTCTAAAGTATTATCACAAGTAGAATTAAGTTTTAATAATAGTAAATTGATGTTTTTAAAAGCTTAAAACTTAGTTGTATGTATTATATATTAATACGTTGAATTCCCATTACTAATATATCTAATACATTTAATTACATTAACATAAAATATTTAAATGTTCTACTCTGAATCAGTAATTAATATTTTATCTATTTATTTTTGTATTTCAGGTATTTATTCAAACCACTAAAAACTACACGTGATTTTTGTGAGCTTGTTCAAAATGTTTGTGACAATGAGATGAGAAGCGATATGTTACATAGGCCATCTCATCCGGCCACTAAAGTGTTCCAAGCATTACGCATATTTGTCAATAACGAATTGAACGAAATCAACCATAGCATAATGTTGGCAAGTCATTATTTAAAAATGGGTGGAGTGATGGTGACGGTTGCTTTTCATTCCCTTGAAGATACCATAGTAAAACGACACATTCAGGGTAATATCAATGAAAACATGGCTAACACTCTACCCTTGAAGTATATTAACCCAATGCAGGCCTATGATAAGGAGTTTATGAGTGTAGTAAATGACACTTGTTGGCATCAAATCCACAAACATGTAATTACTCCAAGTGTTGAAGAAGTTGAATCAAATCCTAGAAGCAGATCAGCACGTCTAAGGGCAGCTGTTCGAATCAAATAGTTTCTATTATATCTAGTTTTTATTAGATTTTGTCATCTTGTTTTTGTAGATTATGTATAATTATATTTATATATTTTTCATAAAATATAATTATTTAATTTACATGCTAGTAATTAGTTAAAATAATCCCAACAAGGTTGAATGAAAAATCAACAAGAAACAAAAAACTTTAACATTAAAATTAAAAATTAAAAAATTAAAAATTATATCATACAATTAAATGAAGTATGATAAGAAAATTAAAAAATTATCCTTAACTATAAACAATGAAAACATTTTTAAAAATTAATTATTGGTTGGTAATAATTTATTATAAGTACTGAATTTGTAGATTTAAAATTGATTTGCATTAATTTACTTTAACATTTTTCAAACTATTAAAATATTTTCAAAGTAACTTTTTATATTCTACATTCATAAAAATGTTTGCCTACATAATTCAATCATTATCAATTATAAAAATAATGTCTGGATTTATGTAGATTTATATACTTTTTTTAAAACGGTCCAAAAAGTAGCTAGATAAGCTATAATTTTGAATTATAGTCAATAGATCTAAAATACTAAGTTTTATTTTGCATATTTTGCCATTTTTCGACACATACAACATATTTCTGTATTTTAAAACTTTTCTTTGCATATAGTGGGTTAAATGCATAATATGTAATATTTTGATTATAATAATTAAATAACATATTTATAGTTAATACAATTTGTTTTTGGTATGTAATCATTTTCATTTAATTAAATACCGAATTTATAAAAAAAAGAAATATTTTCTTTATTGCTTTTTTTCAAATTAAAGCTATAATATTCAACGTCACCATTGAAAATTTATCATGATATAAAATAATTAAATTAAAGATTTTTTTAGTTTTAGGGATATATTTTGAAAGTTTTTACAGCATATAAATCTGGGCCCAACTTATAACACTAAGAACATTCTAAATGCACACATCCTAATATAAAGTTATAAACTATGGTTCCCTGTTATACAATTTAAAATTTAAATATAACTTTGTACCTATTTATTAATTTTGGCTAGTACCTACAATTTTACTTTGGATAGATCCATACTAAAATTATTTGTTTATTCAACCGCAGTATTAAAATATTATATAATAATATTAAATAGTCAATAAGAATAGTAGTAAGTCACAGACTTATTAATATTAAATAAAAGGACAAAATATAAACAATTAATATTTTATATGCAATGTAGAAAAAATAGTAATTATGTATTAGCAGCCATGGAAGGTAATTAAATACTTTGTTATAAACAACAGAAGCTATACACTGCTAACATAGGGATAAACATAATGGAGATATGAGGTGTTCTAAACAAAAATTCAGAAACGCAAAATTAATTTTTAACTGTTACCATTTTTACTAAAAAAGATATGTAAAAGAAATATTTATTAAATATAATTAGAGTATCATTTAATACAAAAAAAATAGTGTACCAATATGTATTGTTATTGATTTGACTCTATTTAAGAGTTAAAAATACAATATAAGTTCAAACGAAATTAAATAAAAAAAAATATATGGTAATATGAAATATACTGAAAATTCCATAATGTATTATGTCATATGTAAGAAACACAAAAAAAAATTTAACAATTAAAACATAATAATGATAGGCACTTGTATTTTAACAAGAATTTATATGGCACTATTTGTGTGGATATGGTAAAATGGCTGCACTAAAACAGACCAATAATTTCTCCTGTTTCAGAGTTCAAGTCTATATCGTAGATACTTGGACGAGTAGACAAGCTAGGCATTTTGGATATCTGTATATAAAATGAAAAATTATATATTTTTTTAATTATAATACTATTCATTATTTTTGCTAAAATATTATATATTACTTCTCCGGCTATTGTAACAACAAATCCGGCACCAACAGATACATATACATCCACTATTGGTAGTGTGAAGTTTGTAGGCACACCTTTTAGACTTGGATCTCCACTTAATGACAACGCTGTTTTAGCCACACAAACTGGTAACTTTCCATAACCCTGAAAGTATTTAATAGTATTTAAAACCATTCTTTTTTTAATGAAAAAAAAATGTACAGAGTGGGTGTAAAATATGTAATAGATTATTGATTCATAAGGTAAAAATACTTTACAGAAAACTAGGATGCATTTCATATTAAAGAAAAAGTATTTTGATTTGTATATTATGAAATTATTAAATTGATAGATATGACATGTGGTTGTTACCTTAGATTCATATTTATTCAATTTGTTTAAAATATTTTCATTAAACTCCACAGATTTTGCGCCATACATTTCTTTAGCAATAGTTTCGATTTTGAGTTTCAACGGCATATTCAAGTCATACAAAAATCTATATTTTAAAATAGAAATTTAATATTTACGTGAAGACAAACAACAGTATTGTAGATTACTTGAATTCCTGAGATCGTTGACTGGCTGCAATGACAGCCTCAGCCAATTTGATAGCTCCAGACCCACCATTTTCCCAGTGAGTACTAACAACCGCATCTATTGCACCTGCCTGTAGACTAGCATCTCTAACAATTTTCCATTCATTTTCAGTGTCGTTCTTCATAGCGTTTATGGCCACAACTACAGGAATACCATATTTGACACTATTGCTAACGTGCTTTTGCAAATTTGCTACACCTTTACTTAATGCTTCCTGTAAGAAAAAATTAACACTATTAGATGATCTTAGAAACAAATCAATTCAGTTACTTCTTTTTCTTCTGGTGTAACAGAGATATTGGGACTGATAGCTCCACCCCCATGCATTCTCAAGGCTCTAATAGTACACACTAATACCACAGTATTTGGTAAAAGACCAGAATATCTAGTTTTGATGTTGAAAAATTTTTCCATTCCTATAAAAATATATTAAAAATTGAAATTTTGTGAACTGTTATAGTTATGCAATTTTCTCATTTACTTGTCTCTTTATTTTTATTTCATACTCACCAATATCTGATCCAAAACCGGCTTCAGTAACAACATAACCATCGGGGCCAACTAGTTTAGAAGCTAGCAGATCGGCCACAATAGATGACGCACCATGGGCAATATTAGCAAATGGGCCAGCATGCACCAGTACTGGCGTTCCTTCAAGAGTCTGCATTAACGTTGGGTTAATGGCATCTTTCAAAAGCACAGCCATTGCACCAGTCATACCTAAGTCATCTGCAGTGACATCTTTACCATTGGTATCCTGTGCAACCACTATGTTTGATAGTCTTTCTTTTAGATCTCTGACATCTTTGGCCAGAGCTAGTATAGCCATGATTTCACTGGCCACAGATATGTCAAAACATGTTTGCCGAGTATAGTTTTTCTCAGTTGGTGATTGGCCAACCGTAATTTTACGTAAATAGCGGTCATTTGTATCCATTACTAAAAGTGGAAATATTATTTTTATAACCATATTCAAGTTAATCATAATTTAAATTATTATACTATATGTGAATATTATTTAATATTTACCTCTATTCCATGTTATGGTATTTGGATCAATATTTAGTCTAGAGAAAGAAGTTATTTCTTCAGCAGTCAACTTTGATGGGTCAGTATTGTTGATTCCAAGTCTCTTTAACCTGTTCAATTGTATGGGAGAAAACTTACGTACACCATTCACAGTTGGTACAAGGCGATCATATAAGGCTTGGTCTTTTTGAGTAGCCTCATGGAACATACGAGTATCAATTTGTGCAGCCATCAAATTGTTTGCAGCTGTAACTGCATGTATATCACCAGTCAAATGAAGGTTGAAATCTTCCATTGGTATCACTTGAGAGTAACCACCGCCAGCTGCACCACCTGATGAAAGCAGTATTAATAAACAAAATCACTTTTAATCCCAAACAAATTACTTATCAGTAAAATTTATTAAAATATTTATAAACCTTTAATTCCAAATGTCGGCCCTTGTGAAGGCTGTCTCAAGCAAGCAATAGTATTTTTTTTTGAGTGTGCTGCTAATGCTTGAACGAGACCTACTGTTGTTGTGCTCTTGCCTTCACCTAATGATGTTGGCGTGATACTGAAATATGATTTTACATAAGAATATTTTATCAACAAAAAATTTACTGTATAAATAAAGGTTGATTCGAGGAAGAGATTTGATCTCAAATACAATTTATATTTAGTTAAATATATTATAACTATTTATTCAACAAATTATTAATTAAAAATAAGATAAATACTAAATAGTATTAGTATTTAAATTAACTATTGCATTTATTATTATACAATTAAAATATATTGTTCATAATTGTCTCATATTTATGTTACTAAATATTTTATATTCTTAATTTTATTTAATAATGGCCATGTAAGGACCAGAAAAAATTATAAAAATAAATAAACATCAAGTTATAATATATAAATATTGTGAACATAAATAAAGACATATTTAAATAGTGTTATGCGTGCTAAAAATATATTACGATTATTATTCCCGTCATTAATTATTAAAATTAAAGTTGTTCCATAAATAGTTATAAAAAACAATTTGTTAAAGAATCCTTACTGAAGTGATAAACAAAAATTATTATTATATTAATAATTTTTATTTATATTTACATACCCTGTAACCACAACATATTTTCCATTTTTTATATTCTTCAGGCGGTCTAAAATTGATATACAAACTTTGGCCTTTTTATTACCATATAAAATTACTTCAGATTCTTTTAGACCTATTTCTTTAGCCAACACCATTATATTCTTAGGTTCTTGACTTCTAGCGATTTCAATATCACTGGTAACAAAAGAAAATATTTTTTAAATTTTAGTTTAAATAAGAGAATACATTATAATATTATCAATTTTACCTTGGCACTGGTCTTTGAAGTTTTAATGGAAGTATCTCTAAATTCCATTGACTCTTGTAAATAATGTTTGCAACCTTTGTAGCTGCTTGTACAGTATTTGAAAGCAACATAGCCACGGTCATAGGTCCAACACCACCAGGCACTGGTGTTATGGCAGATGCTATCTGAGATGCTGATGCATAGTGAACGTCTCCAACCAAACGATAACCAGACTTTTTTGAAGAGTCTAAATAAAATGTAAAAATTGTACACAAATTCATTGTCAAACTTACAAAGATAATTACCTGGAAGAGAATTGATACCACAGTCTATAACTATTGCTCCTGGTTTTATCCATGACCCATGAACAAATTCTGGTTTGCCAATAGCAACTACTAAAATATCTGCTTTGGATACCTAAATACAAAATTATTTAGTAGTATAAAAATTTTTTATAAATGACAAATAAATTGAAAAGAATAAGGAATAATATAGATAAACTAGTTACTTAAAAAAAATATTTGAACAAAATATATTAATATGTAAATAGAAAATTATCAAAATGTATATTAAATATAGCTAATAATCATTATTGGAACTTTAATTAAAAAAACGGTATTCATTTAAGATAAAAATAAATATGGTTAGTTTAATCAGACAAATATAAACATATTTAAAAAGTTATGACTTATTTTTATATATTTTCATAAATATACTAATTATATTATAGTTGACTTTTCAAATATACCTCTTTTTCAATGTCCTTAGTTTTAGAATGACAAATTGTAACAGTAGCATTATGCCATAAAAGTAAACTAGCCACGGGAGCCCCGACAATTTTACTACGACCCAAAACTACAGCTCTTGTTCCAGAAATTTCAATTCCACTTCTACAATTATAATTAAACAATAATTAAATATTTATATGTTTTAAATAGGGAAAACAATAATTACCTTTTTATTAGTTGAATAACACCATTTGGAGTGCAAGGGATTAGACCAGTTAAATCACCAATAGCTACTCGACCTTCATTAACAATGTTTAAACTATATACATAAACATAAAGATACATACAATATTAAAAATATCTTTTAAATAATTTTAAGGATAAGGGGTAGACTGACACCAAATGTTTTTAATTGACATTAAATTTAATAAATAAGAGGCATATAGTTTTTATTAATAGTCAAACCCACCTAAAGATGTGAGATAGTTATTTACCGGAAACAACACAGATGTGATAAAAATATTTATGTTTATTTAATCTATGGTAAATCAATTGTTATTCATTATAATATTCAAGTACATGCGAGTTTAATAACTTATAAATATTATATTATATAATTTAATCACCTATTTATTATTATTATATTAAACTACAGTAATAATATTTTATACTTCTTACTATATAAATTATCTACTCTAAGATTTAATATTTTATCGGCCAAAACTAAAAGCAGTGTTTCCAATATAGAAAAGCCTACATGATAATTGCGCTCATATCAGTCTGCCCCTGGCTTAAGATATAGTATATATAAATATATTAACCCATCAACATCCTTTTCAGGGGAAACAGCATTGGTGATCAAATGTGAATCAATATTTTCTATACAATCTAATGGCATTTGAACGATAATACCGTGTACAGATGGATCACTGTTGTATTTATTGATTTCTGACAATAACTAATTAATATAAGCAAGCAAAATAATTATATTATGATATAAATGGAAAAATAAATATAAATATTTATGCTACTGCTTCATTTGAATTATAATTAATTCAATTTTAAAACCATAAAAAAATGCACACCTCATTTTGAGTGATTGTCTTGGGATATTGTATATGTGATGCTTCCACACCCACTTCAGCTGCAGACTTAATTTTCTGTCTGATGTAAACATTGGAATCATCGCGTCCTCCTACTTGAACAATAACTAGATGTGCTTTAAACCCATTAAAATGTTCAGCAAGTGCATCCGTTTGTTTTTTTAGAGCAATTTTTGTTTCCCTAAAACACGATGAGGAAGATATTAATAAGTGTATCATAAAACTTAAACTTTCAACTTACTTGGACAATTCAGTACCAGACAGTACTTTTGCAACAATTGCTTCGGACATGACGATGATAAGTACTGAAAGTAAAATTTATAAAAAGCAAATACAAGTAATACTAGTAAACGATTTATTGAAGTGTGTGGTGCTAAAAGAAGGTTTTTAATTTCTAAAGAACTATGAACGAGATTCAAAGGTTTGAAAATAATTAATTCGGAATAACCATGGTTCAGTGTCCACCTGTTGCTCGTTATCAATAAAATGGAAATCGCGTTATGTGCTCGCCGGTGGGATGCCCGGCGTGTATTGTATGATAAATAATAATAATAATTTTAATTTTATACGTCTTTAATCTTTATTATGAAATGTAAATTAAAACTACTTTTCCAACTATGCTAGTCGATAGGTCGGACGTATAAATGTAATTACTAATTAACATTTATATCCAATTCTGATAGTTTTGGTTCAATAATCATTGTCTTATTATATAATAATAATAGAACACAGGTCATTATTTCTAATCGCGTTAATGCCGACGCAGGTTTTATCTCTCATAAACCGTTGATGATAATATTCGAAATAAATATGCAAATATGTAACTATAAAAGTTAATTTCGTCATACCTAAACATGTTAAATTATTAAAAAAAATGGTTAGCTGACGAAAATACATAATTGAGTGTTTATAATTTTATTATTATTAGTTTAAATTAATTTACAGCCTAATACTATTAAATTATAAAAAAGTATAATTATTGTTTTAACCACGAATTAATATTTAATGTATCTTAATTCGTGGTTTTAATTAATGAAGTAAAAATGAATTATCATTACCAACTACCAAGTGTTGATCATGTCAAGTAGTTTGTTGAAATCTCGCATAAAAATTAATTATGTTTTAGGAAAATTATTAACATTTTGATAAATCAATTGACTTCTATATCTAATTGTACACTCTAATACATTAAATGAAAATAATCTGGAATCTATAATATAATAAGTTATCCATTTCGGACAATTCGAAGATATATATATATCAATATATAATTTAAAAATTTTATTTAGAAACTTATGAATCTAATTTTTAAAAAGTGAACCACTCAGACTGTCCACATACCTTCCAGTAAACTGGTTGCGATCATCGTCGCTTAATGGTCGTCACTGCGAACAGCAGACCACAAGCCGCCTCACGCTCTGGTACATGGACAAGTCTCATCATCGTGGCTGATGACGACTCCAGATTTGCACCTGGAGGGGACGATACATACTACAGAAATGATCCTGTGAAGTATGATCTTGATTGGTGTATTGAAGCCGACCAATACTTGTATTAGGCATCGGTAGCTTAACATAAGCTGTTAAAAGACTTGCACATCGGATTTTGACACTTTAAGAACTGAATTCGTTGACTGGAATATTACCTGACTAAATATTTTTGTAAATTATGTCATTTGTTAGATGATAAGACAAAAGAAAACAGTTGAAGGTTTTGAAAAATCGTCAATAATGCCGCGTTCTAGTGGATAGATGACGGCAGAGCTATCTATGACCATTTTTCAGAAAACTATTAAAGAAAATTATTTTAGTTATAAAAACAGTAAAGTCTACTACATAAGAGTCGTAAAACGTAATTAATATATAAATGGTTATATTTATTATTTTTGTATACTAATGGATTATATACAGTACTTTATAATAATTAATAATACTTAATAAGACGTACATCATCATATAATTTTAAATATTATTATGATAATGATAATAATAAAATATATTTTTGTAATTTGTATTCCCAATAACAATAATGTCGTGTAAAAGATATACGAAATATAAATTATATATTTAACAAAAATTTATTATTCATTGCTATTTTGAGTGGTAATGTTATATTTATCTACTCTATTTGTAAAGGTGTTCGTTGCTTACATTTGTACCTTTCCCTATCATTTATCAATTAGCTTTATCCCCTTGTACCTTTAATTATTTTTATTTTATGAGCATAGACTAATAAAATAAAATTGTATCAATTACCTATTAACTGAATGCAGTTATTGAGTTATAATATTAATATTGAACTATTTTTCAACAGTAAATTATACATTGTACTTGTATATAGAGTTATTAAATTGCAACATTTTCATGCACTATAGAAATGTGTTTTATGTTGTAAATACAACTATTGATGTTATATCCAAGTAAATATCTAGTTTTAAATATGAAAAAAAATAGTCAAATATTTTCAGTTTATATTGTAATGAACTTTTAATTATTTCATATGATTAATTAAAATTGACTAATTTTGATACAATACACAATGTTTTTTTTTCTGGCATCATTATAGTCATTCAATTTTTTTTTCAAAATTATTTCAATTATTGCCTACTTCAAGTGTATAATGCGTATGTATTATGTTATTTAATTATAATACAATGTATTAAGTATAGTCTTAGATTATTAGATTATTGTGATTATATAATAAAAATAAAAATGATCCACATTATAAATAATTTATATTTAAATAGGAGACCTAAACAAATAACGGTAAAATAAAATATTGTAACTTACGAAAAATTAATTTGAAAGATAATGAACTAATCATGAAACAACAATTATGTATGCCCAGTACGTTTATAGTATCTTTTTACCTTTTTTTTAATTTGGAATAATATAATTTATTTTAAAATAGACCTACCTAACTAATAAACATATTGTATACATTAAGTATTCAAATGTTAAATTATAATAAGTTTAAGTATTTGCCTCTCATTGAAGGATGAAAGGTTAATAGGATTAGTTTCCTATTAGTTTTTAAGATTTCTATAGGTAGGTACTGTTTGCATAGCCTTAATTACACGCTGGTACAAAATATAAGTTCAGCATAGTTTCTAAAGTTAATAAACTTTTAACATTTACTATTAAAAACAAGGTGTCAGGAAGTAAAGGAATAATGAATACATAAGATTCATTCATTAATTATGTTTATTTAATAAGTACCTAATAACAGTCAACAGGCAATTATAATGGACAATTTAGGTGCTTAGGTAAGGTACCTACTAACTAGTAATGGTTTTCAAGATGAGTTCAAACTTATAGATAGGCTTACAAATTAATACTGCTTTTGATTTGTGACTGATATACAATAATAATAATTATAAAAAAAAATTGTGTACAAATATAAGATTTAAAGTGTATACAGTAATAATAAGAACAATTATATTAGTTACTAGTTAATTTAGAATGTTTAGATCAAAAATAACATATGTGGTTGATAGACACAATTAATTAGCATTTTTATTAAGTATAAAATAATATGGTACCATAGCGGTTTTAAGTTAACTATTTTTGTCATAAGTGTTCAGTGGTAATTTTGACAGTTGTTAAATATTAATTATTATAAATAATATATCTGTTTAGCACACCTATCAGAAATTACATAAAACTAAATGTTTGTGACTCTTTTCGATGTAGTGAATATTAAATAATATCTTCTAAGGTTATGGCCAAAACAGTCATTTAGCGGACGACTATTTTTTAAAAATTATACTAAAGAGTGCCGCTAGATGGCACTTATGTAGTTATCTTACTGTGCCGTTGTACTAAACGCAGATTTTGGTGTGCCCGTCACGCTTTACTTGAATTTGGTAACCAAACGATTATTCAACAGATAAAAAGAACGTATAAAAATATATTCCAGTCAACGAATTCAGTTCTTAAAGTGTCAAAATCCGATGTGCAAGTCTTTTAACAGCTTATGTTAAGCTACCGATGCCTAATACAAGTATTGGTCGGCTTCAATACACCAATCAAGATCATACTTCACAGGATCATTTCTGTAGTATGTATCGTCCCCTCCAGGTGCAAATCTGGAGTCGTTATCAGCCACGATGATGAGACTTGTCCATGTACCAGAGCGTGAGGCGGCTTGTGGACTGCTGTTCGCAGTGACGACCATTAAGCGACGATGATCGCAACCAGTTTACTGGAAGGTATGTGGACAGTCAGAGTGGTCCACTTATTAATTAAGTAATATGTAGCAGCACAATTATTAAATTAAATTAAATTTACTAAATACTTTCATATGCGTTTATTAAATAACGCATATACTACATTTAGCTCTGAATTTCTTTTAAAACAATTTCAATTTTAGCTATTCCTGCATGTAAAATATTAATAATACTGTTTGTAACATTAATGTTAAGTTATTAATAACAGATAGTTTTTATAGTGGGACCTTCTCCAGATACCAATCGCCTAGTAGAAATTAATTTATGGTAAAATTGTTGAAAAATATATATATTATTTGGGTATACAAATATATAAAATAAAGGGTACCTAATTCCTAGTTTCGGGTATCTCGACTATCGAAATACTTCCATGATTGATAAAATACATTGTAAAATGCATAGTCCCAAAAATATAAAGTACGGAAATAGGTAATATTTTAACAAGTATATCAGCATAAATCAGCATGTCACAAAAAAAAATGTCGGACAATTACTTTTGTTTACAAAATGCCATTTGTTTAGTAGTAAAATGAATGAAAATAAAACAAGTATTATATTTATGAATGTTTTGATTTAATTTAATGATCTACAACTATAATTTGAAGTGAAGAGTGAAGACTTTTTGTTAATTTCTCAATCGCCTGTTAATTTATCAATCGCCTGTTAATTTATCATTTCCTGACAAAATATTTTGTACAGTTTAAAAATTACTTGGAGACTGAAGTGTTGTATTCAAATAATAATAAAAAACGACTTTTAACAGTTCCAATTTTCTAAGATAGAGAAAGAAATCAAGGAAAATGTTTTCTATAGAATAATATTGTTCTGTAGTGATATTACGGTTCCTTTTATTTTGAATAATCATTATTAGCACATTTAACCTATATTGGCTACACTGTTGTTTTTCTCATAAACTATCAATATCATGCTTTATCAATTATGTGAATGTGGTTATCTAAAATTGTTCATTTTAATGTGTAAATATTGTATTTTTTACTATTTATTATTTAATATCCATGCTTTCATGTTTGAATCTTCAGTGCTAACTATAATAGTATAACTTCTATCTCTAAGACTTCGTGTACTAACTGTTGTGTGAAGTTGAACTATTAACTACAATTTATAAACTACAAGTTATAAATATACTTTATTTTATTATAATTTTAAATGTGTGAAGTGCAATGTTAATTCCTAGATAACTACTTTAATGTTTTGATATTTTAAGTTTGAATTGTTGACCAGTTAATACATTTTTAATTGTTTTTATTTTTTTAATAATAACTTATTGCAACAATGGGTAAAGTTAAGTCAACAAAAATAGATCCCCATAAAAATTTTTCCAAAGCATTAATGAAAATGAAGTTTATGAACCCGGATATAGACACAAAAGAAGAAGCTATAACAATTAAATCTGAACATAGACCTAAAAAAAAAGATGTTACCAAAATAAATAATTGGGAACCGTTTTATGATCTTCTACCTATGTCCAGACTATCATTTAACGGGGTGAATACTGATGTAGAGAATTTAATGAAGAAACTCGGCGTACTGCAGCGTGATCCTAATGAACATGGTAAAATGGACGTGGACATAACAGTAGAAGAAATGATCATAAGAAAAAATAAAATGAAACAGAGGAAA
Source organism: Rhopalosiphum nymphaeae (assembly GCA_036289425.1). NCBI lineage: Eukaryota > Metazoa > Arthropoda > Insecta > Hemiptera > Aphididae > Rhopalosiphum > Rhopalosiphum nymphaeae. Next base: position 1,244,194 of record JAZAQC010000033.1, on the reverse strand, counting down.
AAGTAAAATTTAAAAATATATTTATTATACATTTTGTAAATTTTGTTTTAACATATTATCTTAAAATTGTTTATATTATTGAGAGAGCTATCATATTAATATGATCATAATATTCTGTCGGTGTATGAATTATTGATTATAAACATATCTTTTAACTAACTGTATTTTTTTAAAATTATGATAGTGTTTCTATTTTCAAACTTGTTTTTTTTGAATAATACATAAAAACTTGATTGATAAGTGATATAATAATAGTTAATTTTGTATCCAATTTATAGACGTGCACAGACTTTGTTCGTAGGGTGTGCAGCTGATAAAATGTTGCCCCCCTTTTCGTTTTTCTAAAATGAATTTAAAAAAAAAAGTCCATACTCCATATTGACATCATATTTTATAACCACTAACCAGTCTAAATTATGAACTTAGACATTGTTCATGTGTCCCCAAGCGCATACCCTGATACCCCGTGTGCACGACTATGATTCAAACTCTATTATTAAATATAAATAGTACTAGGTAAGTTGTTGCAAAGGTTAAGTACTTATGTTTGATACTTGATATATAGACATTTGTTATTTTGTTACCTGTGTACCTATAAATTAAAATTGTAGTTGAAATACTGTCTGAATAATACAAAAAAAGTGAATTTTAGTTAATTTAATTATTCCAAATTTTACAATTGGTTATGAATGTCTATACATTGTTCAATTATATTTAGATTTAAGCTCAAAGTAAGTAAAAATGTGTATGCCGATCAATATTTATTCAACCATCTACTTTTAACCTAATTTGATAATTGGGTAACACACATTTCATTTGATATTGCCTACATTGAAATATGACAGTTAACACTTTAACATTATCCTCTATATGTGAGTAATCTTATTCTCTTAAAAAAAAAAAAAAATCCATTTACAGTTCATGATTTATCAATGACATACCCTGTAATTTGTTATGAGAGGGGAGTTTAATACTCAACAATTACATTTATTTATTTAGTTAGTTTTCATCCATATAAAAGTATAGTTATTTATTTAGTACTTTATATTTCTTATTTTCTTAGACATAAAAAGTATGCTAGAATACTTAATTTTTGGCAAGATAAAACTAAACATAAGTTAATACAAAATTATGCATTCAGAAGATAACTAGATCTAGAAATAGACAAAGTAGCAGCATGTGAATTACAGTAAAATATTTAATATGTATCAGTTTAGAGTGTTTAGACTGTTGTATTAATAACTATTAAGGTGAAAAAAAAAATAAATGCTGATTAAAACTTGTTAAACAAATTAGCTTTGAGTAAAATAAAGACTCAAAGTATTGTCATCAGTGTATATTGTACATGTAAGTATAATAGTATTGTTTATAAAAATATAAGTATATTTTAAAGACAATTAAACAATGCTTTAAATCAAAACTAATGCCAACAATAAAAAAAAACTATAAGGCTATATCCATTGGCTGTTCAATATTTCACAATAAAAAATAAATTGATAGATTTCTGTGAAAATTCACATGGTTTGACAATGAAATTTATTTATTTTTATTGATAATGTCATTAAATAATCTAAGTAAACTTGCTAATTAAAAAAATGTCTATTCTATGTGTAGACAATACTAATTTAAATTGTTGTAAATTCATACTCCACACTTGCTTACTTACATTTATAAAAACATATTTCCAGTTAATTAAAGTTCAATTTTCATGTACACATTATAGATAAATAATACTCAAAAAAAGAGCAATAATTAGTTACCTTCAAATTGATAAAATTGCAGAGTATATTGTTATATTATTAATTATTATTGTATTAACTACCTCATACCTGTATTAGCTGTATCATAAAATATTTTTAATAACTCATAAGTCAACACCGATATAAGTACCATGAAATATTGTAAATAGGTTTGTGATATACCATACCTTAAGGCTTAAAGTTAATCCAAAAAATGTATCAATAAACTGGAGTAGTATAGTACAGTCTAGACAGAAACCTTAGTAAATAACATCTATACTCTTACTGTACACCTTCTTAAAATGTATGAAAATGTGGGTAAAAATATATTTTTTTATACTTTATACAGAGTGTTTTATGTATATAGTTAAAGAAAAATTATGATACATATTATATTAGATTGTGTTGATTATGAGCGGATCCATGAATGTATTATTTTTAGTATTTTACAGTGATTATTTTTTTTTTTTTAGTGTATTTTTATTGTTTACATGATTTATTGTAGATAAAATGTTTTCATCTTCAACTTTAAGGGTATTTTTTGATAGCAAATTTAATCTAGTTGGTACTTACAATAGGAAATGTTCAGTGTTTTCAAAAATAATGAAAAAAAAATTAAGGAAAAACTGCAATTCTTACACGACATTAGTTTTTGATAATTGAGGTTAATAACATAAGATTAAATAAATTAGCTATATTATAAAAAGACTGACGACTTAAGAGAAAGAGCCATCTAATGATGGAATTTCATAACATGAAGTAAGTTGTATTTAAAATTTAAGTTTTTTCTCTAATATTATACTTTTTTCATAACGATTTTAATTTTTTTATTATTTTTTAAAAAGTTTTAATCGTTGAAACTTGGAACGTTCTACTGTTACTCAATGAAATTACCAAAATATTTACTCAATTTAAACTATTAATAACTATTTATTAAGTACATATTCAACAGTTTTGAATTTTTTAGTTTTTTTTTATAAATTAGTGTTGATAACATTTTTAGAATCAAAATGAAAAAGACTATTATGAATCCCACGTAAGTTTTTTTTATCAATTACAAAATATTAAATATAAATAGGCGTGATTTTCATTTATATGCATTTGACACTTACTGTATATTAGAGAGTTTATCAATTTTTGTTTTTATTTTAAATATAATATATACTGTGAAAACTATTAAGTTTTCTTTTACAATATGGTATCTGTATGAACTACTTATGAAGAATCTTGTATACAATTTTCATAACTTAGATACAAAAAGAAAAGTTTTTATACATTTTTAACTACAATATAGTTTGGTATTATTTATTAAAATTTATAGAATAAAAAACTAAGATAAATTAAAAATTTCTCATACCTATAAATAACTCAAAAAGTTAAAAATTTTTTTAACATTTAAGCGTATAATGAAATGATAATATAGATATTTTTTTAAATAAAATATAATACTAAAAATTTTTTCAAGAGAAATAATATTATGTTACGAATGAATATCGAAGTTTTTAAACATTTGAACTTTAAATGTTCATAAAAAATTGATTTGGCTAACGATAGAATTTTTTTCATATATAGGTTGAAAAACTAGTAAAGAACCTTGCATTTAATTTTTAAATCTTAGGCATGAAAATAAAATTTTTATGAATTTCTAACTACAAAATAATTTACTAATTTTCGCGATTTTTATTAATTTTATAAAAGTTCTAATTTTAAACACTCATAAAAAATATTGTGACTAGATTTTTGATATTTTTTGATTGAAAAATTAACAACTCCTGATGAACTTTGTACTAAATTTTCAAGCATTTCTACCCCGCAAATAATTTTTTATCAACATTCATCCACACAAAAAAAATTTAGTTAAAAAAAAAGTAAACTATGTTAAACCTAATACATTCATTGCTCAACTCCGAATCTAAAATAGATATATTTAATACAGATATACAGTATTATAAGTTGTTATTTTGTAGTTATTTTGACATATTGATATGAATGTTTTTGAAATGCATACCTGTGTCTGATCACAAAGTGGTTAACTATACGTAATATGTTCTTATGTAAACTATGTATACAATTATAATGAAGGCCTATAAACCTATTATGTAACAATAACGGTAGCAGGACAACACAATCCTTTCAGACTTTTATGTGTAACTCTAACGATTACCTTGGAAAAGATATTAGATTACTTTGACGCTTTTGCTATAAGCTATGCCTCTGCTGTAGGTTTTCGCCACACATGATACTACATTACATATTTGACTGCTAAATTGAGTAAACCTTACATGAATTCTATTAATCAGTAAATAGCACGTCATTTAGTTCATACACTGTTCAATTTTCATTTAAAAAGATATATCATAAATATTCAGACCTCGGTTAATATTATACACAGAACAATTTAAAAGTATATTGTATAGGTAAACGCCGATTACATTATACATACCTAGGTTTATAACAGTATATTTATTATTTGTTTTTAATATAAGTGAACGAGTTAATCGAAAAATGAGTTGTATCAACGGTAAAGATAGAGTCAATGATCATCAAAATAAGTAAGTGTGTTATTTGTTCACTGTCTCATTCAAAATTAATTTGTTTACGGTACCTATTTATTGTCTCAGCAAAAGATGTAAACAGAACGTTAGCGCATCAAACAGCTATACAGATTATCTACAACTTGACAAACTATTAGATTCTCAGACTATGTTAAGCACGCAAAACGGTAGGGTTTCTTACGACGAGCATCTCTTCATAGTTACTCATCAAGGTAATCAAGGCTTTAAATAAACACAAATACATAATAATTTATCTTTTATTATTTCTTGTAGTTTAAATAAACGTTTGTATAATTATCACTAAGCAAACCACAATGTAATTTAATAAATATAGTTAGTGATTATTTTGTTGTTATTTAAAAATAAAAATTTTAAAAATTATAATTATTAATATTAAATATAATGTATTATCATTAATATTTACATTATTTTGTTTTCGTTTAAAATTAAAAACAGTTAGTAATTTTACTATTATTATAATTATTTTCTGAGATAAGTTTTCATATATAAGCTCACATATAATGTATGGTAATTCAATTAATAGTAAATAATAATTTTTTTAAAAAATATTAACTTTTTGAAAATGCTATTTTTATATAATTTGAAGTTATTATAAATACATTTTTTTTTATAGTATTTTTTTATAGTTTTTACTTATTCGAATGACAATTCTATTTTTAATTTCATAGTTCAAAGCAAAATACATTTCTGTTTTTTATCATACATAAAAATTAGACATCTAATGAGTAGGTTAGGTAATAACTAATTACATGTTTTTAGGTTTATTTGAATGGTGTCAAGTGGAATGGTGCATCCGAGTTGGGTCCCGAGTACTAGGGGCTAATCGCAGGTAGTGTACTAGTTGGGTCCCGGATTTTTATAGGTACTACCATTGATTATAGAATAGACTATTCTATAATATTCTATAATCAATGGTACTACACTAGTTGGATCCTGAATTATTTTAGATATTACTAAATATTGTTTGGTAAGTGCACTATATACTAACATTTTCCTTCCCATTTTAATAGACTTAGGACTTTCTGTGATCTATTTAGACTACAGGTATGGTTAAAAATATTTTTTACAGATTTTTTTTGTTTTTAGTTTCTTTTCCATTAAAATATAAATTATTAGAATTTTAACTTTTAAAAAGTAAATAAAAAAATATTAAACATATTATATAATATAAATAAAAATTATAATTTTTGTGATGTAGTTTTCATTTACTTTTCAATTTAATAAAAATTGTATTAATATTATTACATTATACTAACTTTCCAATACTATTATATAAAAACGTTATATATATTATACAATTTAAAAAAAAATGTGGTCCTGTAGTCTTAATAAATTATAGACAGTTCTAAGTCTGATAAAATAAGAAAGAAAATGTTAGTATAGTGTAATACTTATCAAAAAATATCTGTGAACTAGTCACTAGTGTAATACCTAAAGTAATTCAGGACCCAACTAATGTAGTACCTAAAATAATTCGGGACTCAACTCGGATGCAGCCAAGTGGAATAGGGATAATAAGAATGTATTGAAATATTTTTATTTATATTATATTATTTTAAATATAATATAATTATTTAAATTATTTCAATATAATTTATTTATACATTGTATTGCTTATAAATTTATAATATATAAAATATGATATCGTACATAGGTACTTATACTAACTACATACTATTCCACTAATCTTAATTTTAAAATTTCAAATACTGTAAAATTAATAAGAAATTATAATTAATTAACTGCTCGACTTTTTTACATAAAAAAACCACAGAAAATAAATCGCTTATGAGATTGGAAATGTATATTGTCATTAAAAAAATGATAGTAAAAATAATTGTTTTTTTTTTCAAAAATGATTATTTAATCAATTACTTTTTATAACTCATTATTTTATTACGTAACAATTTCACTACTTTCAGCTTACGAGTTGTGGTTCAAGCAGATTTTATTTGAAATGGATATTGTTTGTAAATTATTGTCTGGTAATCTTTGGGTATGTATAATACTGTTGCACCTCACCTTTTATAAATTATAAAATACATAAAATATTAATTTAATTAATTAACTAATTTTTAGAATAACGAGCAGGAAATGTTCAACATTTTAAAACGTTTAGGTAGAATTTCATCTATTATCAAGGTAAGCTTACATACAATTTGTAAAATCAAATTTGTACTTGCGTATTATCTAGAGTAAATATTTATAATTTATATGAATAAATTTATAAATTATCAGACATCCATATTCTATTATCATGTGTTTAACACAGAAATATTAAACATAAATAAAATTTGATCAATGACAATATCATTTATTTCAGTAAATTCAAAAGTATTAAATGTATTTCGTTTTGTAAAAAAGTGTACATACAAAAATTATGAATAAAAATAAGTAATGAAATAATACGTATAGTGTATACCTATATAATAGTTTAATGGATAATATAATTATTATTATATTACATAAAATACTTAAACCTTTGTGTATTTAAAAAAGTTAGTTGTTTATTTTGTATATTTAAAATGGCCTTAGATTGGTTTCTTGCATTGATAAGTTTATTGACAGCACATACATTTTAAAGTAATATCCCTAATATAATTCCAGTTAATGTTTATGTATAGGTATTAGGTATGCCGTATGCAAACTAACATTTACCTATAGACCTATAGGTAGTCTGGATGATATGTCATTATTATAATATCTATTATTTTATTTTATTTATTTAATTATAAGAACTTAATATGGTAATGGTGAATATGAATATATGCATAATATTATGTTACAGTACGGATTATTTTATAAAATACACTTATAAGGTTTTCCATATTTAAACAGTTCAAATGACTATATTTTAAAGTACCTAATTAGTTATATAATTATATACAATATACATACACGTGTTAATGCGGCTTATAATGTGTTTGATATTTTTATTTGATTAAGTTACTGCTAGAACATTTTGGAGTTTTGGAAACCATGACTCCTTATGATTTTGCTGAATTTCGTGATTATCTAAAACCAGCATCAGGGTTCCAGAGTCTTCAATTTCGAATGATTGAAAATAAATTAGGATTAAAAAAGGTAAAAACTGTTTTATTTACACTTTTGAGAAATATCTAATGAATCGAATGGATTATCGCACATAAATATATAATACAAATAATAAAATATTATTTTATGATTAAATATTGTATTAAAAAATACCATACGATTTATTAGGATTTCTATTATTTTTTTAAATAAGATTATTAAATAGATTATTATTTTCTAAAAGTATAATTTGTTTGAAAGTCATTAATTATATTTATATTCTAGAGTATAAATAGTACCTATTTTATTAGCATATTACAATTTCCTTCTTATGGGTAATAACTCGAATATAATAACTACGTTAGCTATTAGGAAAACTCTGTTTACCCTCTTTTATTATCTTATATTTACACGAGGTGCACTAATATTTATCAATGGACCATAACTTTACTTAAGACGTAATGACGTTTTGTTTGTTTATTCTTACCGTTAATAGTTAACTGTACAACAAACACATTTTATTGTTTAATTTTAAAAGAGTATCAAAATATTTTTATGCTAGAAAAAACAAAATGTTATTTTATTTAAATTATTATATATTTATAAGTTTTAGATAGTAAAGTTAAAATTAAATGTTTTTTTTTTAATTTTAAAACGATTGTTACATTTTTGAGATTTTGAAAAAAAATAATAGCAGCTTAAGACTTTGTACTACATTTTTATTTACTTTCTATAAAAATATCTCAAGAAAAATCTTGTATAAAGTTTTGAAAAAAATGTTTTCATCAACAAAATACGAAAAAAGTAAAAAATTTCGTATGCCTATAAATAGCCCAAAGAAAGCCTAAATATTTAAGATTATATCTTGAAAATAATTAATAAAATAATATATATTTAGTGATTATATTTTTTTAATCAGATTTTGTTGTCAAAATGTTAAAATTGATTTTGTCAAAAATATTTCTTTTTTTAATTAATTTTGTTTAGTTTTTCGTGATTATTAAGAATATTTTACCTCCAAACTACCAACTAAATCCAATTTTCTGTCTAAAACTGCACTAAAATTTGAATAATTTCATATTTATTGTACTCTCAATTATTACTGGTTATTGATATACTATAGTTTGTTTTAATTTTATGTATTGATAATTGTGAAATATTTTGTATCAAAATAGTTTTTTTAATGTATTCAATCTAATTTTTTAAATTTAAGAGAGGATTTGCTTATATTAATTTTTCATTTTAAACACTGGTATATCTATAACTTTAACTTGTAATATCTAAAAATATGAATTTTTAATTACCTATAAAAATTTTTTTTCTTGCAAATGTTAAGGAAAATCGTGTCAATTGTTGTAAATCGTACACTGACTGCTTTAATGGTAAGAAATATGATGAACTCGAACGGGTCTCGGCTGAACCTAGCTTATTATCTTTGGTTTGTCATTGGCTTGAATCTATCCCTATGTTAAAAGATAATATTGTGTGGGATCAGTATCGAAGAGCTGCAGATCACTGGTTAGAAAGATCTACTGAGGTATGTTCTAATAATAATACAAAAATATAATTGTAAATATTTTAAATTGGTTTGTTATTTGAACAAACACAAGTATTTTTTTCTGCATTAATCCACTTAAATTATCATTAATGGATCTTTTTTGATCTTTTTATTATTATTATTCGATTTTTATTGAAAAATTAGTAGTAAATACAATTTATTCCAGAAATTATAAACGTATACGATTACAATATTAATGTTTACTATAGTTTTATAACTTATGAATAATAATAATAAAAACAATATATATATAAAATATAATGCAATATAAAATGATTATATTACTATTATATCTGTTATAGTATAAACTTTATAAATATATTATGATGGTAAATTATTTATGTGTTTTGGGATAATATTTTTGGTAAGAATTTATTTAGAATTGTTTATTGGACATAAATTAGTGGCTTAATAAGTCCTTAATTCTTTTTCATCGGGATTTAATTTTATAATTATTTTTAGAATATTTTTAAACTTTTTTAAAAATATAATTTACAAATGTTTACGGTTGTATTCTTGTTAAGTATTGATAGAAAATAATAATATTGAGATAATTTATATTCACTTGTCACATATGTTCTTAGTCAAGTTTGCATGACCCAATTTTATGAACTATTTTAAAAGTCGATATTTGTATACGCTAAAATATTTACCTTTATTATACTTATATCATTATTAGTAATTAGTTCTTAGTTATTTATTACTCAATAAAAAAATTATGACAACATATGTGTTGTGATATTGAAGTGACTGAAAAATGTATGTTATCTTAATGTTAATTTTTTTATTGATTATTAGTTATTATGAGCATAATGTATTTATTGTGTAGATTAAAATATAACATAGTGTACATTGTACATTGATTTTTTAAGTTTTCACATTTTCACATTTTCACCATAATAATAAAAATATCTTGCTGTGTATAACAGATATTATTTTTCTATATCACACTTAAAAAAAAAAAATAAATATTGTATGGTTAAAGTTCTCTTCTGGTGAGAATTTTGTTTTTTTAACTATAAGTCTATAATATAGTCCAGAGTAGTTCTTTTCAGCGTTATGTGATGGCTTTTATATAAACAAATTATGTGAGCGTGTGGCATCTTTTAAATACATTTACCTACTAGAATTTAAAGTATCATATATACCTATATTATATTTATATATATGATACTCATATATAAACTAGGTATTATAAAATCTATATATCTACAATAAATGTAGTTTATTATTTTAATGTGTTTGTATACGTTAATTTATAAATTATAGATCACTTTAACATTCAATACATTTGTTAATTATTAATTTAATTTAGTCTGACATATCTTGCCTGGAAAAACAACGTAAGCTTATGGATACTGTATTTAAATGTGACCAGCACAAACGCTTAGTCGACCAGGGGAATCGAAAGTTTTCTCATATGGCGTTAAAGGGCGCCATAATAGTTTATGCATATAGACACGAAAAAGGGTATACATTGGCCAACAAAATACTAGAATCATTGGTGGATATTGATACGCTTTTATCAAAATGGAGATGTAAATATTTTATTGATTAAAATAATGTTTCAAACTTAAATTTATCTAGTCATATAATAATTATCTGTATGGCTATATTATACTACAAGCTATGTGATAATGATTAAATATCAATAATCGTATGCTATTATCATGTATAAACGGTTATATTTTGGACTTGATTTGCATACATAATTTGAATTTTCACAGAAATTAAAATAATTACAATTAATATTTTTGCGTATAAAGTTTAAAATAAATAAAAAATGTTATACGCAAAAACATTAATTATTATTGAAATAAAATAATAATTATTGAATTATTTTATGGATTGGTAATTGTTAATATTTTATTATAATAAAACTGATAAGTACCTATTGCATGTTCCATAATATAATATGATAATCTAGAAATATTTGTTATGATTGTCAAATTAAATTTTAAGTAATTTTATAGACAGTCATTTCGTTATGGTACACAAGATGATTGGATCCTATAGTTCTGGCACGGGCGGTACTACTGGTTCAGAATATTTAAGATCTACATTATGGTAAGTATACATATGTATTAGTCATTAGGTTTTCACAATAAGTAATAACAAATTAATTAATTTGAACTCCCAACGCTTATAAATAAATTGTATCGATGTTTTTTTGATGTCTTGTGAATTCTGCAAAGACAATTTTAAAAAAAAAACGTTGTATTAAATTTTCAAGCCATTAGACTTAGGAATAAAAATGTATCATAATAAATCAAAATAATTATTAAAAAGGGAAAATTTTAAAATTCTATTAATAGTACATGAAGATCTAAATTATTTATAAAGTTAAATAATGATTAGAAAATACAGAAATAAATATGTGGAGAAAATTTAAAGTCTACAGTTATTAATTTTTATTTACAATAAAAAAATAAAGATTTTGTCCACATGGAATCTAATAAAAAACACATAAAATGATACAATGATACGGCATTACTTGCAATTTTCTTTAAAAATGTTCTAAACTAATTTATATCTAATATCTATGATAACTACGAGTTTTTACATAATACCTAACCGCCCTAACCATATTTTATTTAATAAATTAAAGTTTATTAAATCTTTATTTAGTTAAATATTTATAAATCAAATTATGACAGTTTTAATTTTCATTGTCCATCTTTAGACCCTTAACGTCTAATTTTGTTCAATTCCCTTAGTGCCATAAATATACCTCTCAATCTTTCCTCCATTTTCAACACTAATTTGGAAATTATAATCAATAAAATATTTTAGAAGCTGGTTTTGTTATCTAGTAATCTTGCTTTCTCAGTTGTATTGTTTGTTTAATTGCATATTTGTGTTTAGTTAAGTAAATTATGTAATTATCGTGCTAAATAGTATTATATTGAAAGCTAATAATAATAAAAAAAAATAATAATTAAATATTTATGTATTTAAAATGTAAATATTTCATAACTATTATGATAATTAAAAAATAATAGTTTTAAACACTAATACCAGTTTGCATAAAGATAGTATTAATTTAATAGATTAATACATAATTAAAAATTTACCATTAGCTTATTATTGATTTATTAAATGATTAGTTTAATTTTTAATTTCAGTGATTCATATCGAATATTCATTGACTTGGTCAATCTACCAGCACTAATAGTACCTGCTATGTACGTTCCGCCATTAATAAAATCACATGGTAAATAAAATCAAACACTATTTTTTGGTTAAAAATATACAGTGTATTAATTTGTGAATTATGATTGTATTGTGGGTTTAAAAATTATAATATAAGATTAGCTAGTTTTATTTCAGTCACTGCAATACTTAGCCAAAACGTTTGTTAATCCTTCAAATACTTATAAGATATTTACCTAACATTGTTCAAAAAATAATTAAAGCACATAAAAATATTAAATAAATGTTTATTTCAACAAATATTAAAAAAGTGTGTATTTTTTAAACTAACGACATATAATATTTATATTTGTTAGTTATTGCTATTTAAGTGAAGTATTTACTACATAGTACATCTACCTAAAGAAATAAACATTTTATATTCACAGGGTTCAAAAACATTGTAATAATAATAATTTGAAAAAAAAGCTATATTAAGTATACTTAAACGTAAGTAATTAGAAAGAAAACGAAAAATGATTCCATATTCTAATACGACGGTAGTCAATTCCACCATTCCACTATATTTTAATATCTAATAGTAAAACTATTCCAAACTATTGTTGTAAAATTTTGAATTTTATTTTTTGTCCAAAACGACTATAGGATAAATTTCATTTATAGTTTTTATAATAGATATTTTTATACTAATAAAGGATAGATAAGAAATTTTGGGAATTAAGTAGATAACTATCGCAGTGACTTAACTAATTTGTTAAAGTGTAATAAATGCGCAATTTTAAGATTAGAATATGTTTATGCAAATGTATTTAATTAACCACTAAACGATTTTTGAGCGTTGGTCAGGCTTATTATAAGGGATGACACAGATAATGGATACATAAAGATATATTGGTCGAACAAGTTCAAAACTTCAAAAGATACCATAAAGGCATAAAGTACATACATTCAAATTAAAGAGGAGTCAACCTATTTTCACGAACAAATGTATAAACCATTTTATTATAATAATATTTTTTTACTACTAATAAAAAGTATTTATTAATTTATTATTAGATAATGAACGAAAGTCTCGAGTACCTATTTAAATAACATTTAATGAATATTTTGATTAATATATTTTACAATCACCAATATTATGATACTCAATAGGTAGTCTATAAAAATATACAATACAATTTTATATAAATTTAACATTCATTTCCAACTATTAGATTTTGGATCACTCCAACAGAAAATAGTTTTGTAAAAAGAAAATTCGTTGGTTGTCGCCGAAGTTAGAAGTGTGAAAAAAAATAATTATCTTATACTACAGCGTCATCTAGCTACTACAGTAAGCGGTAATGGTGGTGAATACAAGAAGGTAGTTTTTTACGTTTCTGCAAAATAGTTTAAAACTATGACAATAAATGACGTTACTATTATCGTCCAAATGCATCCACCGACTATTATAAATCCATATATAGTTTGTCAATTTGTGGTTGGTCATCGCTCAATTTGGAGTGATTGTTATTTGTCAGGTGTCAGAAATGACTAATTTGTACTAATTTATATTATTGAATAGGTAATAATATTGTTCGATGGTTTTATTATTCGAATAATTTAAATATAATATAAATGAATCATAAGCGAATGCGAAATAACTTTAACACTCTAAATAAAATAAAATTGCAATGTGCATGTGCTTCTTTTAAAGATTACGATTCACGTTTGACAATATTTTTGATTTAAGTATAGAGGTGTTATAGCTATTTAGTATGATTTAATTCAAATTACCTCTTGACACTTAACATATGTTATTATACCTAGTTCTTAATTATATAAAAAATATTTTTTATAAATCCTGTTCTGCTTATTTATATTGGCTAAGTTATATTATATAGTTCACCATTAGTTATAATTATAACTTATAAACTTACAAATATCACTCAATAGTAAATAACTGATAAAGTGATAAAGAATAAGAACAAATAAAACCCCATATAATTAATTATACTTCATGAATCTGTGTAAACAATTCAAGGATTACATGTAAATTGTAATCCTTCAATGCCATAGACTGCCATCATAGATATAAAATGAAATCTCTCTGAATTCCGGAAGTACCTATACCTTAATAGTGTATTAGTGTCAATCATTTCTGTACAAATAATCAATATTTTTTGTATCTACGTTAACGTCACGGCAATTGCTTTATGTTTATGATATAATTAATTCATGTACCTAAGTTGAAAAAGTAGGTACATACTCATCCTAACACTCGAAACCCTAAACGAGTATCTAAAAGTTCTTGAAACTTAAACAAAATAATATATACTCTTCATCTTGAGTTGTATGTTTTTCAACATTATTTGTCTAGTTGTTTATATTTATGCCTTAAATAGCAGTTTGTTCCACAGTTCTATGTAACTGTATGGTTTAAAATAAACGTAAAAATAGGTAAGTACTCACTGACCATCGATAATGTAACAATCAAGATAAATCTAAAATATAATTTACTTAGACGTTGATTGTAAAAAATAACAATTATTTGGTATTTATTAAAAATTTTAAACTCTAAATTATGGAACAAAATAAAATAAAATGAGAGTTTTAAACAATAAATTTACAATTACATTATACATTGACATTGTAGTAATTAAAATTTTATAAATCATAATAGTAAGTAGGCAACATTATGATGACGTGATCATAATTATTATTACAAATAGACAGTATAAAATCATAAATAAATATGTGGCGTTAGGTGCATTGCATACGATATGCATGTAGTACTATCCAGCAATTTCAATATCTTGTTTAATATTATCCATTTTCAGAGAATCTAAAATATATAATAATAATTTAAGTACATTTAATGTATTAATAATATTTTTAAATACATGTTAATTGTAATTATTTTAAAATATAATTTATCTTATAAAGTTATAAAGCAATAGCTTTTTTTTATGCCTGTTCGTCTATTAATTTATTTTTATATAATATGGTAATTGATGCGTATGATGTTTACATATATACACATATACATTAAATGTTTTATATTTTTATACACATGTTGTATATTGCTGTATTTTAAAGTGTTATATTAGAGATTTTTTATCGATAATATTTTAAAAACTAATATAATAAAAATAATTAAGGTGTATTATAGCAGTCAAAATTATACTGTACCATTTTTGTGCACTGAATTCCAAGGCTGAGTTTTTGCCGAGCCAAATATAATAAAAAATAAATTGCTTATGAACAGAACTATTGCACCACTGATGAACACGATTCGCCATTCCGAAACTGAAGTCTAATATAATATTAATAATTTATTAATATTATTATACAACATGGATTATTTAATGTAAAAACCAACATAAATATAAGTGACAAATCGTATAAAATTGATTATCAAAACAATCCAATTACACTCTTTATACATACTTATATATATGATATAGTTCGATTAAATTCTAAAAATAAAAATGAAAAAATGGTATTCTTCTGTAGGCACTGATATATATAAAGAATATAGGATGCACATAAGTATATAAATACTAAGCATAGAATTATGCAATGTATGTAAGATTTGAGTCTATTTGTACCTCATCGTTAACAACGAGACCGACGAACAGAGGAGCAATAATCCCTCCAGAAGCTGCGGCTGTGTTGGTGATTCCCATTAGGAGCCCAGCGTAGTTAGGTGACAGATCCATATGATTTATGTTGAACCCAGCGTTCGATGAACACCCTATGGCTACGATGAACACGTAAATGATGATCGTCAAGTGGGTATCTTCAATGTAAGCTAGTAGAATTAAGCCAACGGTGCCACCCCACATGGATATTGTGTTCCACAATTTTCTAGACGTGGTGAGGGTGGTTATGTTGCGCTTATTCAGAAAGTCAGCTATGAAGGTGACTGGAATTTGGAGTACGAACATGGCGAGATATGGTAATGAAGACAGCAAACCATTTTCCTTAATATCGAATTTGAGCACTGTGTGAATGAACGTAGGCATCTCAGTCAACAACAGCCAAAATCCCCAGTTATGGCCAATGTGCGCTATGGTGAGGGCCCACACCGGCAACGACGTGAATATGGATTTCCATGGAGTATCTGATAACTGATCACAGAAGAAACTAGTTACTTTTTTGTTTAATTATGATTTTGAAATTGACAAATCAAATTATGTTTAACACTTGAACATAATATATGAATAAATAAAAGTCACGGTTGTTATGTGTAAGTATATAGAATTTTATATTTAGTAATACATCTAGTAAATTAATTAATTAATTAGTTATTTAGTTAATCTTTGCCATATTTTTAATGTGTATTTTTGTAAAATGGTTTATTTGATAATTATATTTTTTGTTAATTAATGTTATTTCAATTTGCAACTATTCAAGAATTATTTTTTGGTGTTTTGGAATGATTTATTAATGTCTATAATTTTCAAAGTTCAAGCTGTTGAAATAAGGAAGGGGATTGATATTTTAGATCTAGTTAAGATTTTTGTCTCAACTTATCACCTTTAAATATAATATATATATATATACTTACCAAACCAAAAATAGTGGTTTTGGTTTAAAAATTAAAAATAAAAATAAAATATCGTATAAATATAAAATTTAGAAGGTTCCCTATAAATGTTTCTCTAATTATGTACATTGCATCACCGGTGTTCAATCATTCTTGAAATTAAACATACATTGTATTATTGTGCAGTATTAGACATAATACCGCTAAATAAATTTTAAGCCTAATTAAACTTATTATTATGATAAAGCAATGATATTAATTTGAAATAGAAGACAATACGAAAAACCTTAACTCACGAGTGACGACCATATCATGTAGTCGCTGGATGTTACTATTGCCATTTGTTCACCATTATTATCCGATATCTACTATTTTTTTAGTTTCAGTGTATGAAAGCCATAAAATATAAATTAAATCAATATATTGTCTGATTATAAATACTACATTGAAAAATAAAATAAATGTTATACTAATTATTGGATAGTAGTTTACGAAATGTTTACAATGTTTATAGGTATCTTCAAATTAGTTTATGGTGTTTAGTATTATTAGTATTTTACCATTGTAATATTGTATTAACTTAACTTAGATAAAATATATTATATAACATAACTTGTTAAATATTTTACAGAAATGGAAAAGTTTCGTGTGTGTGAACATTTTTCTAAAATAAATGTACCTATCACTTAAATAATATAATATACCTATGATTACAATTACATGGTTGCCTATTGAGGAACTTGCCCCCTACTGGAAAAATATTATTAACTTATAATTTAATAAATATTGCTATGGTATTATTACTTAATGATCTAGATATCATGAAACGAAGAAATGTACAGTTCTTATTTGCCGATACCGAATAATTCATTTGCTTATATTTTATTATCTATTTTATGAATACCAATATTATAAATATTAATTATATAAATAATAGCATATATTTTTTATGTTTATGCGTTGAAATAACCTTACATTTTAATTTAGCTTTAATTTGAATTTTTTTTATTTTGACCCCTTTCCCTAAAATGTTACTTATAATATGTACATCAATAGTTAAAAATTATATATTTATTGATATTCAACATAAATATTTTTACTGTGATAAAATGATTAAAATGCATTAACTATAAATTATGGTCTATGTTTTCATAGACATATAACACATAATATAACAACTATAAGCATACGATATAACTATAGAAGGCCAGCGAAGGATACTACTAATACATTTTGTGACGTATTAACATCTATTATATTTATCTGTAGAATATTTTTCTTTAAAAAAAAAAAGCCGTATACATATTTTAATTATATGTTATATACCTACTATGGATTACAATTTATTTTTCAAAAATGACAAAAAAAGACAGTTTTAAACTAATTACTTATTAATTTATGTTTTGATTATTTATACGCAAATGAGTATATTATGTTATTATGTCATTTAAAATTCAGTAATCTAAATCCCAGACTTAATATTGAATTACATTTTTACAATATGATAACGTTATCTAAAATTAAAAAGCGTCATTGACAAAATTATTATTCAATTTTAAAATCAATTAAGTAACTAATCTAGTGTAGACCTTTTAATCAATAATGTTTACATTTACACTGTAGGTACTCTTGATACATCTGTATAATAAATCCGTTGTTAATTCGTTGAAGGATTAATATACAAATAAATACTAATATTGTAGAGCTCAATTATACTTATAAGTTATAATTGTTGTTTAAAATGTAATAAACACGTCTTACCCCATGAGAAATTCGAGACATTAGTTGTTATTTTTTATTATTAAACATAAACTAAAAGCAAATGGATGATGGCTGATAATAACAAAGTATTTACAGTTTTCTTTACTAATAGATATTTATTCATATTTTTGATACATTGGAAATTGAAAAAATTAAAATATTTTATTATTATAGTTCTTTTAGTTTTTTTTATATTATATTAAATTAGTATACATTTTATACTTCTATAGTATGGTAACATTTTCAAAATATGTTTCATATTTTTATAATGACGGGATTATAATTTAATTTTAATCAATAATTTTTTTTATAACTTTTACGAAATCCATATTTAACAATAAAATTGAAAAAAATTGTAAAATTAAAATATTTAAATCATTGTAAATAGTATGGTATTTATTGTATTTCCTACATACAAAAATGTTTTTTAAATATTTTTCTAATTTTAACACACTTACATAAAAACCGGAGTAGGTCACTTCAATGAA
The DNA here is from genome assembly GCA_036289425.1 of Rhopalosiphum nymphaeae. Lineage (NCBI taxonomy): Eukaryota > Metazoa > Arthropoda > Insecta > Hemiptera > Aphididae > Rhopalosiphum > Rhopalosiphum nymphaeae. The sequence continues at coordinate 1,225,355 of JAZAQC010000033.1, read as the reverse complement.
TGTATTAAATTACGAAATTTGAACTATAAGTCATTGAAAAATTATTCTAAGGCCTTCATGACAAAAAATTATTGACGTCAAAATTTAAATTTAAATGCCTTTAAAAAAAGTGACTACATATGTTTTTTTAATATTTCTTATTGCCATAAAAAACCATATTGTATTCAACTTTCAAAATTCTTTTACTTACTCACAAAAATGTTAATATATAAAAGCCGAATAAAAACTAAAAATTTCAAAAGTTTTATAAATAGTTCAAAACAACCAAAATATTAAAAATATATATTATATAATGTATAGTAAATTATATTATGTAATTATTTCGTATAAAAATAATAAGTTTTTGTAGTAATTTATTTTTGAACTACAACAAAAATAATTTTTCATTTTTTTTTTTGTCATTTTCTTTTGTTTTTCCGATCATTTGAAGATTATTATTATAGGAAATATTTACTCTTGACTCCAAAATACAAACCAGATTTAATTTATTATAGAAAACCTCCATCGAAACAGAAGATTAGATTCTATACAGTCTATATATTTATCGAGGATTATTGCGATTATTATGCGTATTTTAATACTTTGTGCAGAGGTGCATTTACATCTCGGAGGGTTTTTGATGAAGTTCCGTTGTTTATCGTCATATACACAGGATTACAACACAATCGTAATTATAAAATATAATATTATGATCACCCGTATGTCGTGATCGACGGTGTTGGCGAGCGACTTTTGGATGTAGTCCTTCTCGGCCTGGCTGATGAATCGGTGCGTGGACAGCGAGCCGGCGCCCAGCAGCAGCCAGAGGACAGTCCACGCCAGCCCGGTGGCGCCGCTCAGGTAGTAGACGGACGGCCAGCCCAGCGAGCTGGCGCACAGCGCGCCGGAAACGGCCAGCGTGACCATAGTGCCCAGCTGTATGCCGCTGGCGATGAACCCGACCAGCTGGCCTCGCTCGTGCGGCGGCGCCCACTTGGACATGATGCCGTGCACCATGGGGAACATAAACGCCGACGACAGGCCCTGCGCGAGCCGGACGGCCATCAGGGCGGGGGCGCCGTACATGTACATCAACTGTGGGCTGACGATGGCCAGCACCGACGAGACGGTCATGCTGCACGCCAACAGCGTCTTGTTGTTGAACCGGCACCCGAGCACGGACGCCGGGAAGTTGGACAACAGGTAGCCGACGAAGAACGTGCTCAGCAACACCGACCGCGTCGAGCTGGACCACCCGAATATCGGCACGTGGTCGGCCACCTCCCGCAAGTAGTCCGTCGAGTTGACCACGGGATTCATGGCCACGATAGTGACGGACAGGTTCACACGGATCAGGTACCCGCTAACCACGCTCAGGAACAGCAACAGGCTCTGCAGATGTCGGCACCCTATACCGGGTGAGTCGGCTGTTGGACGCGGTGGGTGAAACGATAACGATATTGTTATTGTTATTATTAGTGTAATATTATTATCATCATAGTGTTGGTCCATACTATAAAAATTGCAGACTCCCCCCCACCACCATTATTATTATGGACCCTAACTGAGATTTGGTTCTAATGCCCGAATCTGCAGGTTAGACTCTGCAGGTACGTATATATACGTTCACTGACTGGTTTAGGGTATTTATTAAATACAATTGTAAGCATCTCATATTGTAATTATAATAACTTAAGCTTTGGTTAAAAATACCATACGTCTTATTTCATTTAACTTTTCCACATATTAGACTACCCGACTTACTTATACATATATCTCAATTTATTAATAACATTTTTAATTTATTTATTATACTTATCTATTACGACACGAATAATGAATGTCACCTTTTTTTTATTGACAAAAATAATTCGTACAATAATTTATTAATTGATTCAATTATATTATTTGTTCCACATCAATTAACATATTTATTTGATTTTTGTTATCATATCATTAAACTGTAATAACACTAAAAGTTACCAGAGCTATTTACGACTGACATGTATTTATTTGTTTTGTATAACATACTAGTATACTACCAAAGTAATATTTAACTTGAACTTAGAATACATGAAAATAGTTCTATACTTCAGAATCTAAATAAAGCATGACCTAAATCTCACTTTATATTAGCTAGTATAATCTTTAATTAATTTATAATACCTATTACCTATTTTTTATGATGTGTATCGTTAATATTATTATTATTATTTTTAATGATTATTAAATTATTTACATAATAAAGTATATCTTTAATATTAGGTATGCATTTTAAAAATTTTATAAATTTAATTAAAATATGATTGCTGTATGAATATTTAACAATAAACCCTAACCCTAAATCAGTCAGGGGACGTAGTGAAGACGTGCACTAAATCTAACCGATTTTGGGGATTAGTACCATAATTATAGCTCAGTAAGAATCCACAAATGCGCATCTGGAAGTAGATATACTCAATATTCATAGGTGGTGGAATTTTGAAGGAAACCAACCCCCTCCCTTTACCCCTAAATCAAACAATTAAAAGATTAATTCACTTGTAAAAAAAAAAATTACAACCATCCCTACACAAAATAAAGATATATACTGAGCGATTTCTTTATCGAACAACGCTTATCATTATTTCAAAATCTATTAATGTATTAAAAATTGTTTTACATTATTTCCGGTCGAAATAAACTAGTTTGTTTATGAATTATAATAAGTATTTAAAGTTTGGGTAGTTATTTTCAAAAAAAAAAAAAAAACATTAATATATTTAGAAATAATGAATATGGTTCGATTAAAGAATCGTTCTATATATAATATATATAAATAATAGGTGGCGTAAATTGAAAAAAATGTCTACTTCAATAATCGTAGCTTAATATATTTTCGATCTGGCTGTATTTTATGATTGTTTTGGAATTTATATTATAACTTTTAGAATGTATTATTGGTGAAAAAAATTTGGTTCAATAATTATTAAAAATTAACTAAATATTTTTTTTTCAAATCTGCGTTAAGTTTATATTAAATCATGACAAAACTCATAATTCTAATATAGTCGTAAATACAATAACAACTTATTTACTACTAAGTATCTATCTATATTATATTGAATTAGGTAAATATTTTCATTCGATTAAGTCAAAAGTTGCAACTTTAAATTTCATCAGTATTTCGAGTAAATTAATTTCGACTAGAATATTTTATCGAGTTCTAGTTATTATATATATTAAATGTATTTTACAACTGACAATAATTATGTATTTACTATAAATATTTCCCATAAATTAATATAAATTATATGTAATAATTTTTAAAACAAACATTTTAACTCATTGATATATTATCAATTGAACTACAACCCCAATAATGTACCTACTGTAAGTAGTCTATACATAATTATAATAATGTGATCTACTAACCTTTTTGAATAGAATTCATTTCTTGAGAATGAACCTGTTTTGTCTAGCTGTTTCAAATTAGGTTTCTTCAGTTTTATTGTTTTTAAAAATATACCATAATTATCAAAAAAAATATATATAGATATGTACCTATACTAAAATATTTTTAATTGTACAGTTTTAAATTTGTGTAATATTAAATAAGATTAAAATTATTCAGTATCTATGTAATTGATTTTTAGACGATAGAAGAACGTAATTTAATTGTATCATTTCAGTTTAACACATCATTAATTAAAATGTAGGTACTCCTCAGTATACATGTGATAAATAAATAACATATTAGAGAGTGAGCACTTTTATAATAAATACAGTAGTTTGAATGACATAAAAAACTATAGCACTTTAAAATATCATAATAGTGGGGAATTGGTTAATAACAATTAAAATTAAAAAAAATATAACTTAATAATAAGAGGTGTCGAGATGTGTATATAGATATACTACATACAAAATATTATAGTAACACTCGAGTGTGAACAATGATTTACATTTTAACATAATAAATTAGGCAATTTGTACAACAAAAAAGTTATCGTAAAACATATTAAGTTTCTAAGAAAAATATTAAGGTATTCCAAACGTGTAAATTCACAAACCTGTCTCTTTTATAAATTCTTTTTGGTAATTATTTTTAAATGCACCGTCGCTACAATATTTAAGTGGCAAGTTATGAGTTGAAAAGAATTAATTTTAAAATGATATTTATAGTTGTATGTTAATATAAATAATTACAATAAATAGCTATTAATAGGTTAAGCTATTTATTACCTATAATTTAATATTTTCAATCGACAATTAATGGAAAGTATTAATGGCTTATGCGGTTTTTACAACTAGGTATATTATAGTGTTATTAATGAAATTTGTTCTAAATCGAAACGTGGAAGATTAGATCGTGGGATATTTAATGTAATAGTGCAAGGATTGAACCGTTTAATTTTATCACAATGGTCATATATTATGTAACATGTATTCGTGTAATATTTTGTCAATAGGTAGCTAATAATTATCAAATAATAATAATAATAATAATATATTTTACAATATTTATTTTAAAAATATTCTTAGTTTGTGTCACTAGTGACTGGTACCTATATATGAAAATCGAAATAAATAATTAATAAAGTTAAAATTCCACGTCTAAAAGATACATGTAATAGAAGGCTTAAGAAGTGAATGATAGTTAACAGTTAATACTTATAAGTAACTTCTAAAGCTATAGAGAAGGAAAGGGTAGGAAAATATGTAGATACATAAAATACTACTGTACGTATAGTTGAATTTACTTCTTTGAGACTACTTTAATCTTCATGGGTCACTTCTATCTTCTATTCTTCCATTAATAGTCAGTCGAGGAGTATCACGTAACAATAACTTCAAATAACTATCCGTAACTACTTATTACATGCCACTCATTGATTGTAGGACTCATCGATACCTCCTAATTTAAGTAATTATAAACCACAGAATAATTATTCTGTGTATAAACTATATTATTTAGTCCGTACAATAATAATAATAATACCTGTGATACCATTTCGTGCAGTGACCTTTGAACTCTTAATAAGATAACGGTAATTCCGTCAAATTGACCTCGTATCTTGCAGATTAAAATTGTCAAAAAATACATCTTACAAAAAATAAAAATAAAACTAATTCAATTATAATTAAATTGCCTTCTTTGACCTTATTACTTCCTTCCGAGCGCCATCTTCTCAAATAACACCAACTGCAAAATAGACATAACTATTTGTAACGTAAAATCACTATGCTTCACATTATTTCACACCTAACCTAATTTTAGATGAATCAGACTCAATTAATACTGATAACATATTAGTAACGATAACCCGTTGGAATCACTTTCACAGGGGCAGTTTCATACTTCTAATAATACATTAAAGGTTATATACTGTATCTTCCTAAATTCATTAAAGGAGTTCTTGATTTTATGTCGTAACGAAATGATTTAAGAAACTTAATTGACCTTAACAGTTTCTTTTGTTAAAACATCTGAGATGACATAGCTCATTTAATCCCATCTTAAAATTCAAATAGATAATCCAAATAGCTACATAAAATTAATCTACTTTTTTTACGAACAATAATGCCCGCAAACCATATTTATCAATTGCAGTTAAAAAATTGTTCAATAAAAATTAATTAAAATATTTATCCGTCCACTACATTTGAATACATCACATCACAAATCGAGAAAATCGGTAATTTGGTTAAAAACGTAACTAAAATATAACACTAGTAAACAAAAATATTATTGTCCGTATTCTTTGTTGACTTTAACCCAGAAAAAAGTGATAGTGACATTGTCTTTATCACCTCATATTACATATTGAAGTGAACATTTAAAAGTCTCACAAAAAATAACAAATACCTCAATGTCTAAATCGTCAATCTATGGGCACACACGAACCTACAGCGTGCTTACTTCTCAAAATATGAAAAATACGATGACCATCACCAAAAAGAAATTTCTAGATGTCTCTCTGAAGATGCCCACCCGATTTATTATATACAAGCAAGTAGCAACTCATCCAAAACGTTTCATTTCTTCGAGAAAAAATCTCAAGTATACAACCTAATCTAACAATCCAACATCTTATATAGAAATATTCAAAATCTTCAACTATTCAACACTGTCAACATTTCAGAAGCCTACAATGGAATACAATTAATCACCGAGAACCCCTCAATAAACCAACTTACGTATGTAAATATAATCGAGGGTCACCAATTCACCATTCACCTAACCCAAATTAATTCCATACTTAAAAACAATAATAATAGTTAGATTTTCAAATTCTCTGAAGAATTTTAATCAATGATATAAGTCCTCTCTTATCTCTTTTCACTAATCTTTTTTCAAATCTTTTAAACAATAAAAATATCATTTAGGTAATAATACTATGTCTAATCTGGACTTATTAATTGACTGAATACACGCACATGCCATGAAATCCCATCAATAGACGAATTCTTCACACAAGTCTAAACAATCATCTACTCAACCTAATCACTTTCGTTTATTAAAAAAACTTAACACTTATTGCAGATTGTAAAATATATTTATGACTAACAAGGAAAAAAATACAACATAACATTAAGTACCTATAGTTAAATATATTATATATATGTATATATATGTTATCGTCAATGCCGTAATTTAATTTATAATGTAAATTTCTACCCAATATTATTAATTCCTAACAGTATTAGACGATAGGGTGGCTATTAGTTGTGGCCCGAGTTTTTTTGGGTTACATATGAATTGCGTCTCAAAATTTAAAATTAAATTAATTGGAATATATAAATTAAAATTTAAAAAGCTTCATTTTTATACAGACTAAAGACTGTTTGTAGCATCAGTAGATACTGTAGGTAAGTTAAAAATGATGTTTTGTTTTTTTTTTAAATGTCAGTACTGGTAAAAACATATATAATATTTCTTAAAGTTAAACATGTCTTTTTGATATTAAAATGTTTTGTTTTTATTAAAAAATGTTGGCACTGATAAAAACGTATATGATATTTAATGAAGTTAAAAATGTTAGTATAATTTAGTAAAATTCGTAGGTATTATGACACTGGTAAAAACGTGTATGATAGTATTTGTATAAATTCAAGTTTGTCAATTTGGTTTTCTTCAAATGTTTTAACCGTTTCATAGAATTTCTAATAAATGTTTCTTTTTCAATTATATTTGTTCTGCGAGTATTTAAGTGAGTGCTTCTTAATTTTTTATAGGTATCCTTTTATATATTTTTCAAAATATCGATGAATACAAAAATATTAGTATGAGCACTGTAGAACAAAGCGTTGAATTTCGAATAATCTAGAATTAAAAAAAATCCGGGCCGCAACTCTTCTGTACCCAAAATTAACTCGGACCGCAATTAGGATTGGACCTTTTTTGTAGATATCTCCGCGACGCAACTAGTATGCAGCCGGACGATATCATCAATACTTAAGAGGACGTTGTATCCGCATGAATAGTCTCTGTCTTACAACGTACATCATAGCAAATTTGCGTTCACCAGAACACATTTTGTGATGTTAACTTTAATATTAAAGTTTACCTATTATCTAGGAAATGTCATAATATGCTTTTATTGATATTATCATTTTAAAGTGAGATATAGAAGCTATATAAAATACTACAACTTTAAAAATGATCATAACTTACTTTAAAATGATAATATCAATAAAACCATAAGACATTTCCTAGATAATATTTTTATCTTTAAATTTGATAACAGGTAAATTTACTCTAACATTAAAGCTAACATCACAAAATGAATTCTGTTGAACGAAAATTTTCGATATTGTATGTAAGACAGAGACAACACATGCGGGTATAACGTCCTCTTAAGCATTAACCAACAATATAGAAAATGTTGAGAAAATAAATACTTTTTTAATTTATTTATAATTATGAATTAAAAATTACTTACTAGTAGGCAATGTTAATAATTTAAAAAATATTTAAATTGATGTTAAAAATTTAATATAACGCTGCACAGTTCATAAAAAAATCAGTCCATTATACCTATTATATTATAAAGGTAAATACTAAATAATATAGGTAATATTATTATGAAATGTGTTAGTGTATGTATACAAATATATTTTCTGTTAAATTAATTTATATTGTACACCTACTAGGCTATATTTTACTTAATAATATACAATTGCAGATTCATAGACACAATTTTAAAATATAGTATTATAAGCACTGATTAGGTAAATCAATTTTATACCACAGATCCAATTCTAATTTAAGAACTAAATTTAATGAACATTTTTATTAATTATGGCTAAAAAATATTGGGATTATCTTATATCGTCATTACTTAGGTCCTAAGAAATACTAATAAGCGCATCATTGTCTGAAAATAATGGGTATTATTGTATTAATATTATTTCGTAGTCAATATCATGTACAGTATATGAGTTATTATGTATATAGTTATTTATTATGAAATATCGCCATTGACGTTGCTATACGAGTATGGCCATTAACGATAATTCCTCAATTTACGTCTTTGACGGTAACATATTCATATTGAGAATGTAATCAAGACAATAATACAACAATATTTAGTTTAGATAAATTTAATGAGAACTGAAGTGAGGATTTACATTAACTATAATATTTAAAAACGAAACTAAAAAACTAACATATAGACACTTATAACACCATACGTTGTTCCTAATCGTAGTGTATAAGTAGGTATTAGAAGCCGGAACTCGATACATTTGCATTTTTTTAGCTTTAATGCGTCGCTTGTCTCTACTTATATAATCATTTAATTCATGTTTCATACATTTTAATGATACAAATTTTTTTTTGCATTTTTTGAGAATTGTATGATTTACGGTCATTGTTTATTTGTTGTAAAGTATATTTGGTATATTTTATTTATTTCTCTACTTTCTTTTACATTGATTTACATTCTTTCCTGTTGAAAGTTATACTTTATTGTCTCATATTATTACATTATTTAATTAAATATTCGAAAAAAGTAACATGATATTAAAACGTATTGAATGGTGGCTTCAATTATTTCTATAAATATATTTATTTATATATTTATGTTTATACTTACTACAAAGAAAGAAATTTCACCGAAAAGCAGTGTATATTATAGCTTTTTTTTAAGATCTAATTATAGATTTTATATTTATATAGAATATAGTATTATTAAATTAATTTATTAGATTCGTATCACAAAATAATGATTACCATTATCAATTTATTTTAATAATTTTTAACATTTTTATTTAATTTTATACATTATTAGTGCATTTTTTAAATATTTTTAAATAAATTTTCGGGTTTCACTAATAATAACCAATGTTTAATATGTAATAACATTGCTTGTTTTTTCTTTGGAATAGTGAAATAAAAAAGTGTAAGTACTAAAACCACTGGATTTAATATGCATTATAGTTATTGTATTATCATACGCGCGTATAAATCTGAAATATATTATTATTTTTATTATGTAGTAGCCAGTATTGGTATCAGATATATAAATAAACAAGTAAATTCAATCTGTTTGATTATATAAATGCATGTAACCATTACGTAAACTATATAGTTAGGTAACTTAAAAACACCAAGTTACACTTTGGGGGTTTTATGACAAAACCCTTCTGTGTATAACAAAACTATTGTAAACTACAAGCGTTTTCACCGAGTTGCCCTAATTTCGTTTAGGAATTTAGGACTATATTTTCGCAGGGACGGGGTACCCTATATAATTCAATCAAACTTCCAGGCTTATAGCTAATAATAAAGGTAGGTAGATACAATACGTAACTCAACTTAACCGCTATCCCGCTTAAAATGTATTAATAACGTACAGGAGTAATACGTAAGTATGTATATTTCATGATATTGTATTATTTTACTTATAGTAGGTATTTATATAATTGTGTTCTAATTAGTATGCTGTAGTATAGATGGTAAGGCATCTAACGTCCCGGAACACGGGACGGATAACATTTCTATGACGACTAAAAATAAATCGCGATATTTAATTACGATCATGTTTAAGTAATGCTTTATTTTAAATAATATAGGTACCTATGTGTACCAATTTTTTATTTACGAACCCTTAACTATACGATATATATAGACTATAGTGAATATTACAATACTTATAGTAGTTAGTTGTATAGTTACGGGACTGTTGTCGTGCGCCATGATGCCCGAGTGTTGTTGACCTACTTATTTATATAATATAGGTAGATACAATAAAATAACTTAAAACACTGAAACGTATTTATAATATATACGGCTTACCTTAATAATACATAGCACTTAATCACGCAATCTACTGGAGAACTTATAAGCAAACGGTTAAATATGGAGTCACACTGAATATATACTGCAAACTGATTAGAAAACAAAATTAAAACCATATAACTTGGATATTTATACATAATTGTATAAAATATAGTTGAGTAAGGCTTAAATTGATACAATGCATTTTAAAACCTTTTTAATTATAAAAGTAGAATAGTGCGGATAAATATCTTTTTAATTATTTATATTCTGAAATATCACATTGTATCTACTCACAATTTATAAATTTATGTAACACTCAAATTCTATAAAAATGTATGATTAGTTTTTCTCGAAAATCTTCAATTCACCTATAACTTCTACTTTCTAAAGCATTTTCAATTAAGGAAGTAATTAGTGATTACTTTACTTCGCGTGCTCGAAGACCTACAAAACAAATGTCGACTCACGCTCATGACATTTTATAAATCAATACAAATGAATTGTTTTTATAGTGTGAATTTAACACAAATCATTCGTTGTATATTAATATTAAACCATTTAAAATAGATTCTATACTAGTAAAATAAAAGTTTTCAATTTTTATTTATATAACTTGTATTATTTTATTAATAATTAATATTTAATATTTTAATAAACGTATAAAAACTTAAATCAATATATTTTTAAAATATTTTTTTCTGATTGATAAGTAATTAAAATATAATTGGAGTTTTAAAATAAAAATAATTTGGCTTATGTATACAGGTAATATTATAATATGAATTATATAAATACCATTATATTGTATAATGTATATTAATAAAAAAAACTTTTATAACTAAAGAAATTGAATATTTTAACTATGAAAAGAACCACTTCGATGCTTATTGTTTTAAAATTAAGTGCTCGTTTTATTTTATTTTTTAAGACATTTTAAGAATATTTAATTTATCATGATTCTGTTTATAGAAAAAGATTTGATTGATGCTTAGTTTTATGCTATAGCTTAGTTATTTTGAAAAACTTAAATTACTACTAAATGTTATTGTATATTTTTTATTTTATAATATTAATATTATCTTCATTATTCAATAACTTGACTCAGGCATAGGTTGTAGCTTTAAGATACATACATTTTAAATTATTTAATATTTTTAACATAAAATTTTTTTTTTTTTAATTGCCAATAGCTCAACAGTTCGTATAATATACACATGGTTAATTTCTATTATTCCTTTAAAAAACAAAAATGATAAAAGTTTATTTAATAAAATCTAGAAATGTTTACGATTTTTGATAAATTTATATTATTTTATTTAAATTTAAGTTGATGAATAAAATATTAAAATCGAGTTTAGTATATTATAATATATTATATTAACATACAAATAGGTGTTCAACCGTGTTTATCCGTATCAATAATACTTCATATAATTTTTAAATGTTTGCGTATTGGAACAGTTATATAGACAGTGGCGTCATTTGGACTACGCAGGGTATACATTTGTGTATTTAAAATCCAGTATTATAATAATTTGGTCCATTTTATAAATTGATTGGTCCAAATAATTGATAGTGGCTTTCGCTTAAGTAGCCTGCCCCATATGTCATGTGTATTAAAAAAAAATTGAAATGACGCTACTGTCTATAGTTAAATATGTGAGTTATCTGCTATTTAATTTCTCGTGTTATTTAAAACTAGAGTATAGACCTGTTTAAAAAAAAAAAATTATATTAAGTATCTTATTAAGTTTATTAAGTTATTACCTACTAATTTGTATGATTGTAGTTAAGAATATATAATTTAGACTTGGATATAACCGAGTCAGTGATTGTAGGAAAACTGATGCATATTAACTATTATATATTATAACTCATATTAGTATAGTTACGATATTTAGTCAATCCAAATATTTTTCTATTAAGTATAAATGCATAATATCATACACAAATCAATGGCAGAATATTATTAATAATATAGTATAGACTATAGTATATTAGGCGTTTTAGTGATTTTATTAATTTACCATCTGCCCTCCCTATTTTTACTGAACGACATGATATACCAATATGCAGGGTAGATACACGTAATAGGTAGGCATATATATATATATATATATATATATTATATATAGGTATACTCTAAACAATCTAAACTATCCCATTGCGTGCACATATATCAAGCATGCACAGTTAGCGAGACGAAAAGTAAAAAAAAAAATACTCGCAGGGTAAAAAAACCTCGAAATATATATAACACTATATACAGGGTGATTCACCAATCATGTTTACTCTACTTTATTCTTTAGTAATGAATTTATTCAAATTCTGATTTTTGGAATTTTTAAGTTTACCTAAAGATCATATTTTTAAATATATACATATTTTTATAATTTAACTAGTAAATTATTTTTTTTTTTAAATACTAATTACTTTTTTCTTTTTTAAATTGTTAATCAGATTTATTTTTAAAAAATGTTGAGGTATCTATATCTAAATCGAAAATATGCGTAGGTATTGGAGGCTATAATTATTTGTAAATTTTAGTATTTTATTTTATTAATATAATTAATTTATCAACATTATACAACGAGTAAAAATTGCCTAAATTTAATAAATACTAGATCCAATATTACATAATATAATATCTTATATATTTTTTAAACTATTACTATTATCCTTATTCCTTAGTATATGCATTTTAATAACTCGAAAACTATTGGTACAACATTTTTTTTTAAAAATTAATTGTTAAACAATTTACAACAAAAAAGATTGGTTTTAATTTGAAAAAGAAGTTTTTATTGTCCTAGAAATACAGAATACTCGTTAAATGGTATAAAAAAATTTAATAATTGAAAATAATATGGTCTTTATTTGATTATTTCTTATAACTTGTAAGTATACTCAAAACTTTAAAAAATCAGAATTTCAATAAATTCATTATTATTGTTATATAATATTATCTATTTATTATTAAAGGAATAAATAAGGGTGAATATGCTTGGAGAATCATCTTGTATTCCTGTAAATCCTTCTGTATATTTTAACTATTCGATTTGTACGTGTATTATCAGTGTGTCTCGTGTCTGTAACCGTATGCGTAATATTATTTACGATACCCAAATACTGAAATACAGGGTAATTCATCAAGTATCTTCACATCTATTTTATCTTTTAATTATGCATTTATTAAAATTCTGATGTTTGGAGTTTTTAAGTACTTTTGAGTATGTACGTTAAGATTCTATTTTAAAATAATTATATGTTTTATGTAATTTAATAAGTGTTTTGTAGCAATACAAATTTATTTTTCCAAATGAAAACATTCGTTTTTTACTTTAAATTGTTGAGATGTTAATATTTTAAAAATATTAACATATTTAAAATCTAAAATGAAACAAGAACGAACTTTTTCTAAGGTATTAAACTGTATAATATACCTATGTAATAGTCCCTAATGGTGGTATAATTTGAACATTAAAAACAATTATATTTACTTAAAAATGTTCAGTAAAAAATTATGGTTCTCATTTGAAAAAATAAGTGTAACACCCCACTAGACACTTCTTAAACGGTATAAACAATCTGTGTATTTAAAAACATGGTCTTATATTAAATGTTATACCCATTGAAAAATTCTAAAAATCAAAATTTGATTAAATTCTAAATTAAAAATGCATCATGATGTTGACCGTGTTTGATGAATCACTCCGTATATAACTATTATATTTTGCAGAGCTAACTGCCTTTACTTTACATCGCATGTATACATATAGCCATATAGGTTATATACATAGTTCAGAGTGCGCTTGAAACACGAAAAACGGTGTGTGTAGCTGCTAGTGCACGCGTTCACGTCGTTCAACGTAGTCGTTTATTATTAGTGTTGTTTCGATTGTTATTATTATTATTTTTTTTTTTTGACATGGCGAGTAACAACATCAAGTTGTCGAACAGCGGCGGCGGTGGTGGTAAACACGTACGGTCTCATAGCCTGAAAAGCTTTCCTGCAGTGGCCATAGCGGTTATCGATAATAAGAAACAGCCGGACAACGGCGTCGTGGTAGCTGCAGGGAGCGATCCACAAACAACAGTAAAAATGACATCAACGTGGAAACAGGTGTTTATTTTCGATTATCCAATTAAACTATGTATGATAGATTAATAGAACAATAACACGTGGTCTTCTGAATTTTTTTTTATCGGTAATTTACGGCTTTAAATCGCAGGTTATTGTTGTTTGTGAGACAGTAAATCACACTACTAGATATATTTTTGAATATATTACTCATATGTCTAGTCATAGGCGTAAATATAATGGGGCTTAGTCCCCTCTAGAATTGCTATAGCTCCCCAAAAAACTAATGATTTAACTACATATTATATTGGAAATCCACTATAGAACTGAGCTACAGCTCCCCCAAACTTCAAACACTATTTGTGCCTATGTGTCAAATATAGGTGTCAATTTAATTTTAAAATACTTAAATTTTTAATATGTAGGTGATACTATACTAGGTATTATAAATTGTTTTGAAAAATATAGATCATGACATTGTGTCATTTTTTTAAAGTAAAAAATATTATATATAGAACGAGATAATTTAATTAGCTATTGAATTGTTAATTGCATTTATTGTTCGTCGTATTTATACTAACGCACCAATTTCATAATTTGTATAAAAATGTATACAATATACATATAAAAATTATTATATATATATAAAAAAAACTTTCAGATAAATCACAGTAAAGTAGTCAAAGAAGTCAGTAGATGTCGTTTGTATGCCTAGCTATCGAGTAGGTCACTGTAACGGATGTAAGTTTAATGAAAATATCAAATGAATTTGGATTTAATGTTAAATCTTTATAAACGATGGAAATTCTATTTTGAGCAGGGACCGTCTATTTTTCTTTATTTCTGTCTTTCGAGCCTACAAAAATAACATATTAATAATTTTTAACACATTAAATAATTATACAAGTATAGTACACTCAGTGTAGGTATGTACTATGTATAATATAAGTAAAAACTAATAACGTTCGCATCGTTATAGTTGCATTAATGACATAGTGAGGATATACCATAGTTATTTGATTTGAGGATCATTAATATAAAATAATGTTACAGCTAAATGAATCAGATTAATCATGTCTGAAATCGTTAAAAAGTTATTAACATTAAGATACGACTTGACAGAAACAGATAATATTATTTTTTTTATACAATTGTATTATTTAAAATCTATTTAAAAATATGGGTAAATATAGACAAATGAATTAGATCACTACCTGCAATATTATTCATTATAATAATATAATACGAGTATAGTATACAACTGAATGCTGAAATAAAATTATGTAATTTATTTTTATGTATGTTATTGAAATATAACGTATTAATCAAAAAAGAATTCACTCAAATGCGTTTTTTGCAATCAATATTTATAAATAGTATCTGAAATATAATATGTTTGTAAATTATATTTTATTTTATTTCTTCGGTACTCTTTCAATTCAATATCTCGTCAACCTGATACAACTCATCAATATGTAACTTACAACAAACTTTGACCTAATTTATGTATTCGGTTCCTTCTTAATATTTACCTAATTATTCGTCACCTGTACTCAAATGAACTTAATTGGATAAATAATTCATAAAACAGTGGAAAATAATTTTAAATGTAACGTATAGGTATTAGATATACGTTTTTTTAATTACTATATTAGTTAAATTAAAATAAATTTTTAATCTAGTTTAATTGATTTTACAAAATTTTTATTCAGAATTGGTTTTATTTATTTTATCCATAGTAAATCAAAACAAATATTAAATGTTAAGGCATGTGATCGAACTAGAGATCGAACTAAGCAACTGTTACGGAGAACAATGTCGTGGAAAAGTAATACGATCATAATGCAGCCCGAAGAACGCAAGCCAGACGAGTTATCCAGTACATGGGAAATACATGTATGGGGTATGTTAAGCAATAAATAATATTTTTTTATGAATAAACCTTCGACTTTTTTTTTTTTTTGAGGTAATAGTCTATTATTATAACGTTCGAATTCTTTGACACGTGTATAAAACTGATACTTTATTCGTAAATAACTAATAATAAGTATATAACATATAATAACAACTGCCAAGTTGTCATCCTTTATAATATAATCTATAAAAAGTATAAAAAAATGTAATAATATCGCATCGAACATCAGTATTTTTAACTATTGAGTTTTTAATGTGTGTAAAAGCGTATTATTATATTTCTGTATAATTTATTATTTATGTAAACTATTGTTTTATTAAGGTCTTAGATAACTTAATGTCTAGATACTATAGAAAATATATAAAATAATTTTAGCTTAAATATTCATGTTTATATTCGTAATTTAAAAAAGCATCAAAAATTAAATAAATAAGCGGATATTTTAAGTAAAAATATAGTAGAATAAAGTAAAATAAATAGTTACTCGAAAAATATACGACGTTATCAAATGTTTTCTATAATATTGAAGTACGATGAGTACACACACACACACACACACACATGGTCAATATTTGGAAAAGGTGGTTACAACCAAAAATAAAAAATATATAATATTGACATATACCTAACTTTGTCATTATTATTTTTGATATTTTAGTATCACCAAAATAAAACCTGAGCATGTTGGCTTAAAAAAATATTTAAATATTTAAATATGTCCAAAAAATCTACATATCCGAAGGATATATTTATAGTTTGAAAAGAAACGAACTTTCTAAAGTTGTGTTATCGAGTACTCGTTACCAGTATTTTACAAATTAAAAAATAAAAGTATTACAGATGTTGATTATAAATACTAATATTATATAAATAACTAGGCAGAGTATAAAATAAGTAATAAAGAAATATAGAATCTGAATTCAATGACATTACCTTTTATTTGTGTTTACATTTTTATAGCTTCTTGGATGAAACGTTATGCTAGCGAAGATGGATCAAAAACATTGGATATTCCATTTAAACTATCGCCATTACAAGAGGAAAAGTTATTGATTTTTTTTAAATATTATTTAGACGGCGATTGCGATGGATTCGTATTTGAACATGATTTCCATCAGTTTGCAGAGGTATTTAATTATATATAATATATATATATTATGAGTTATGACTGTTTTAGATGATTAATTGCATTCTACTCGTATTTTAGTTAATTAATGAAAAGTTAACTGTTTACCGTATAATCTAGGCTATGAACATCAATAATTATAATTATCAATAATACCCATTAAATTTATTTTTGGTAGATTGAAAAATTAATTTTTTTTTGTTCACACATTTCCTTAGCTACCTTATATATAATTTAGTTAACATTTTTAATAATATTATAATATTATTTAAATGATACTAAACTAATAATTATGATTTTGTTATTTAAAATTTTAATTATGATTACATTTTCACGAACTTTTATGTTAAGTTAATAATTAAAACTTACTTATATTATTATTATTTATAAAATATAGAAATTAAGACGTTTTGCTGATTGGTCACCGAATAGTGATGAATATATAATATTAAAACAAGTTTTAACAGAATTAATTCAAGTATTCATTCAATGTGAAAGCGGTCAAAGTAAGCATGAAAGATGAAATCAAAATTATCTTTATTTATTTATAACCTCATTTTCATAACAATAGAACAGTAGAACGTATAAGACAGAAAAAAATGTTTTTAAATTATCAAATATAGGTAATATATATCTCGCCTGACTCTTTCTCATTATCATTGTTAAAAGCTTTTTGTACATCAATAAATAAATAAGTGAACGATAGAAAAAATAAATAATTTTACAATTTTTGAATTTTCTATTCTTTATAAATATTAAATGATAAACAGTTTAAATATAAAAACACGGTATTGCATTTATATATAAAAAAAAATGTATTTATTTCTCACTATCTAGTAATATATAACAAGAATTCTAGAACTATAGGTTATTAACATTATAATAATGTATAATATCAAACAAGATTGTGCATGATAAAATAGTTCATCGTTTGTAAAATGTACAAGGACTAGGTGGGTCCATTGGGTCATGTAGAAATAAATTAAATAGAATGATAATATGGATCCCTTGAGAAACATTGTAAGTCTATGTAAATATATATATATATATATACACCATACATTATATTTTAAGTATTAATCATATTTGGGTCATAGAGTGTTAAATATAATATAGAGTGCCTCAAGGCACTCTAATATAATATATTAACGTCAATTTTATAATTTGTTAGTTATAAATTCAGTGTACAAATTGCTTACGTAAACTTAATTTGATGATATTTATTATTTACTTCAGTAGATCGAACATTTGAAAATAATAATTTTTAAAAATATTATTAGCCCTTTTAAATGATAAGTTATTTAATTATGTGAAGTAAAATGTAGTTAAACTTAATTATTTGTATATACCTATTACTTTTTTATAATTATTCCTAGATGTTGCGTTTATTAGCTTATCAACAGACGACTGGCTTAAAGTATGGTGTCAAACGTTAAGCAGGTGTACTGTAGCTTCAGACATGCCATTATGGCTGAAATATTTTCAGAACATATTGTTTAAGTCTTTGGATTCAGGTTATTATGATCATCGTAATATTTATAATAATAATTAAATACTATTACATATTATGTACAATGTACACATAATACGAGTTTAATTTAAATAGGTAAAGGTGAAATAGAAAAAGCAAATTTACAAAGATTCTATTGTACGTTTCTCGATTC
Source organism: Rhopalosiphum nymphaeae (assembly GCA_036289425.1). NCBI lineage: Eukaryota > Metazoa > Arthropoda > Insecta > Hemiptera > Aphididae > Rhopalosiphum > Rhopalosiphum nymphaeae. The sequence continues at coordinate 1,206,323 of JAZAQC010000033.1, read as the reverse complement.
AAACTGTGAGGAAGCTAAGCAAAGTGTGATCGATGCGATATACGATTCATTAACGTCAGTAAGTTGTTTATATTGTTAGAAATGAATGAATTATATGAGATAGGTAATATTAAAAATACGTTCTGGGTCTATAATTATTTTCCTTATTTTATGTTTTTTTAACAAAGAACTTGAATCGAAAAAAACCTAACCAATATTGGTTCAAATAATTTTGTTTAAAAATAAATAATTTAAAAAAAATGTAAATTCTATTAAACGATTTTATCCAATTTGTTATTTGTATTGTGTATCTATAGTATATTAATCATTACCCATTGGCAGCCACTTAAATATACATATATACAAGCCATAAGGTGTCCCGTGAGTATTTACCCGTAGCAATACCTCCTGAAATAATGGAGATATCATAATTCTGGTATTTTAATAAGATCCACACGGACAAAAACTGCAAATATTTCATGTTTTAATTTATTTCAGTGTTTTGGTAAAAAAGTTAAAAATATATTTTTATTTAATTATTTTCAAAAAAATTGAAGATAGCCATTTTGAAGAGTTCATTTTTCTGAATATATTGACGTTTCAACATTTTAATTTCATTAATCTTCTGTTTTTAATATTTTTTCTAGTTTAAAAAAAAACTGCAAATTATTTAATACGATAGTGGTATTATTGTATCAAACATGTGGACCCCGTCGCTCGTGTGCTCGTTACGGCTGACGAACGCTTTTAGCGTGACTCGCAATATTCGAAAAAATATTAAAAATCAGAAGATTAATGAAATTAAAATGTTGAAACCTCGATATTTTTAGAAAAATGAACTCTAAAAAATGGCTATCTTCAATTTTTTTTGAAAATAATAAAATAAAACTTTTTTCCAAAACATTAAAATAAATTAAAACATTAAATATTTGTAGTTCTTGCCCGCGTGAATCTTATTAAAAAACCAGAATGATGATATATCCATTATTTCAGGAGATATCGCAATGGAAAAATCCTCTCGAGACAACCTGTAGTTATCCAGATGCAGACATGTTGTATAATAATTTTAGCTTGGAAATATATAGGCAAAAAAGTACCACGTATAAACGTAAAGTAGATACTTAGTTAGGTAAGTATCTATATGAAATGATAAATAAATCTTATATATAGAAAAAATATAGAATATGACAAATCAAATTTAACTTATTTCAGTCTTAAAATAGAGTTGACAATTTGGTTAGGTGTACTAAATTTCATTACAGGGCCACAGAAGTATCAGAAGCGGGGGCACTAAATAAGTCTTATTTACTTTACACTTGTAAATGTTGTCACTACATATACAAAAGTGTTTTATAGATAGTGATTACATTTTAATTTGATTTATAAATTCTATGAAATCGGAATTCGTAAGGTTTATATTTACTTTTTTTTACCAATATTTCAATTTGTTAACGATTTTTTTTAGCATTGTGAATGTTAAAGTTTTTTTCATATGGAAACCCTGTTTTTCATTTTTTATTCTAAAGAAAAATATTATTCCAAAAATGTATAAAGTATAAAAAGTATAAAAAGTACAAATACATACTAATAAACAAATACAAATTGTCAATATTGTTCTTATTAGCGTTTAAAGTTTAATTAAATTGAATTGAGCAGCAGTGATACCCGGAAAAATATTGGTTCACGCTATTCCGCCTATCTAAACTTAATAAAAATGCTCATAAATAATTAACTTTTGTCATTTGTTTGTTAGGTAAACGGTACCTATTTACAATACATTAGTTAAATATTAAATAAATGTCAAAGTACCAAAACAGTGCTGTAAAATGTTGACTTCTTAAATGTATTTAATTTTAAAATCTCTTGTCAGAGACTAAAGTATAGCTTTACTCCTTGTAGGTATATTAGTATATTGGTTAAAAAATATCAATGAGAGGGAGAGTAGAGAATTTAGTACATTGGCATAAAAAAATTCATATCGTCCTTTGGCTAAATTGTCTAAACGTTCCTTATATATTTTATTCGTGTTGTATTTAATTTTTAATCGCTGTACTTTATTATTTTTTAACATTTACAATTTGCATAAGTATTAAAAGGAAAATTAAAAAATACCAAATCCCAGTGGCGGGGAGGGGGGCTAAATATTTCTTATTTAACTCTACAAAAAATGTATTTTATAATTATCACGTTAACTAGACATTAGGTAAATAATTTATATTTAAACCTAATTACTGTTATTTTTATCTATTTTTGCTTTCAGAATGGAGACTTTAAATTGGACCGCGATACTTGGGGCCAATGTTTCGCAAACTGGTTATTGGGCACAAAACCTAATGGATGTGGTCAATGGTTATTTGGAAAATGTGGCCCAACGCCTGAATTTTTCCCTATCGATTATTCTGCTATGAATTCGACGGTCGATACGAGGGATACTTATTCACATAAGAGGCGGAGCGATAGACATTCCATTGTGGTCTAAAGAAAACAGTAATAATCAATAGGTACTTATTTTTGTTGCCATGTGGACAATGTGCTAAACACTCCATTTGTGTATATTTTGTATAAAGGAAATATAAACATCTTACCGTTTTCAAATTTCTAAATGATTACGTTATTTAACTTCCACTAGTTCCCAAGTAGATAAAAGTGAAAAACATTTTAATCGAGCCGTACCTGTGGCAAAGAGAGGCGGGAAAGTAAAATTTCTAATGTCCTATTTGAATCCCTCAACCAGCGCCACAACGAATCGTTAACAGTAAAGTTATATAAATTATTTCTACAAATATCTCAGCGAGTGACCCCTACCCTTACCTACTCAAAAAGTCAAAAAGATATTTAAGACTTCATTTTAGGTGTAGATGAGCTTATAATTGACAATTATGATTGCAATTTAAATAAAGTAGAGCTACATCAGTTACTCCGTCTTACCGAGGATTATTTGAATATAATGAAATTAAAAAACTAACACTTGTTACAATATTTATTATTTATAGCTAAGAGCACGAAATCTTAATTCGTGTCCAGGTGGTATATACATATTGTTTATCGAGCATATTTTATACATTATATTATTATATAATATATGATATACCTACTTACTAAATGCATGCGAACGCCAAACAGCTACCTATACCTACACTAATTTCAATAAGATTTATACTTTATACCTTATACAAATATATTTATTGTATTGGTGTTTGGGGATGTCGATGTGTCGTATGCCATTTTTACCACGGAAATCAACCTCTAAAGGGTTCACGTTTAAATTTTGTCTTTGAAATATGAAAATTTATTTATTGTTTAATTTTTCTCTTTGATATTATTAGTTGGCTACACGGAAAAAATACATAACTATTACATTTGTATTTTATTATTGAGAACATTATGTATATGTAGATATACACCATACACTATATAGCATTATTAAAAAAGATTATATGTTCATTGATAATTTTAAAAAGTATTACCGTATATGTGTACCAGTATAAAAAAAATATTGATGAAGATAGGTATGTATAATATATTACTTAATATAGGTAGATACAGGCGTCGTATATATGTAAACTATGGAAATAGAAACTAAAAACCTTATTTAATTAAAAAATAAGAGAAAATTAAATAGTTTTAATAAACAAAAATTATTACCAAAACTTACAAGGTACAATAAATAATAATATTATGGATTTAATAGATGGTCAGTACTCTGTAATGACTTACTGAATGGAAACTGTAATGCATTTTTATAGAATCTACAACTTTTAACATTTTTTTTCTTTGAATACTATATATTGTATAATTAAAAACTGCACCTATAAACCTAATATTGATAGTTATTTCTGGATTTCTTATTTGTTTCTGGAGATAATTTAGAGTATCTAAAATACAGATTCTAGGTAGTTTGTATAAATTTATTTTTTATAAATCAAATCTTATAAAATACTTAACTAATTATGTATTTTATGTATTGTGCATGGTATATGTATTTTCATGTATGTAATGTATTAAATACTTTAATAACTTGATACAATAATCAATTATAGAATTTATTCAGTGATATTTTTTTTTTTGGTTTTCCTACTGAATTATTGAATAAAATTTGATTTGCTTCTTCAGTAACTTCATAAAATTATCATTTGAAATAACCACCTTATTATAGTAAAATAACTTAAATACTTTATTTTATTTATATAATGAAAGCTATGATTAGTTGTAGTCTTGTAGAATATGTTTATGTACATATTCTTAACTGGTCATTAGTAACAATGTTTCAATTATTGTTTATTAAATATAATATATAATAACAATCCTACAAAATATAAAATAAATTTACTTTATCATAATTTATACTTACAAGTAATTCAAAACAACTAAATAAATAATAGGTCTATGAAATTATAAAAATATTAATTTTGTGTGTACTTATTGGAAAAAACATTGTACATTTAAAAAATAATAATTAACATAAATAATAATTATAATAAAAACAATTTCAATCAGTTTATAAACAGTTCAAATATGCAATAATGACAATTAAAAATTCTAGTCATAATATAAAAAATTTTCATCATATGAGGGTATTAAGTATTAACTAACATGTTAAAATAAAAATAATTTTTGACATTTCAATAACGCATTTTACAAAACTGAAATATGTTTACGCTTTGCTAGTTTTATTTGAATTTTCAAATCAAGTATGGCCTCTCGTTCTTCTTCTATACTTTTTAATAAGTTCATTTTCTGGAACTTATAATTAGTCAAATTAGTAAATTATTTATTAACACACAAAATTTATCCTTACTTGCAGCATTTTATATTCACTTAACAATGCACTGTTAGTAACTGTTGTTTCATCAATTGGATACATAAAATATTCTCTGTATACAAATTATTTAATAAATAAATAAAAATGTATAATAAAATATTACACATATTTAGGTATTCAGCATTAAACTGAAAACCATATACATGCCAAATATAAATACCTAGCGTTGACAATTTTTCCAACTGATGCCAACTTTGTATGCAATTTATCAATTTCACATTTTTCTTGAACTATATAATCTTTTAAGTTTGCAATAAGTGACATTAATTCTTCAGATTCATACTGTAAGACTAATTCTTCATTATCGCTATCTAAAAGTTAATTCTTATGATTAAAACAAAAATTGTATTTATTTAAAAAGTGAAAATAAAAATATTAACTTGATAGTAAATTTTCTTTACTACCTGAAGTCGTTGTTTGTATTTCTTCATCAACTAATGAACTCTCACAATTGGAAATATTAATAGTATCACTTGTTATTGATACTACTTCAGCTTTAACAGATACACTGTTGTTAGAGTTTTGTCTATCTAGTACTGTTTGAGTTCCAACTTCTTCAAACTTTCCATTCATCTGGTCTTCTAATTTGGGTTTTTCTTTTAATACTTTGTGGTTATCCTTTTCCAATACTTTAAGTTTTCTTTTCAATTGTGTAATAATTCTTTGTACATCCCACAACTCTTCTTCTTTAGTTTTACATACAAAACCAGCATTCATTTCACGGTGAATATAACCAAGAAGTGATTCTTGTTTTTTTAATTCAATGGTCATTTCTTCTTTACCTGATGGTAAATAAGGGCTAGCGCATCTTAAAGGTGGTATATATTTGTACAAGACAGCAGAAGAAAACAAGTCATTTTTTTTGGTTACAAGGAATGAAAATAGCGTTTGGGACATTTGAAGAACAGGACAGAGAACACAACCAAAGTTTGTAGTATTCATTTTAGTATATTTTTCCTAGTAACAAATAAATAAATGAAAATCAATTTATAAATATTATGTCATTAACTTACATTTTCTATAATATTGGTAAAATGAACTATTAACCATGTGAGTGTATGCTTATTGCATAGTGGAAGTTCTGAAATTAGCAACTTAACCAATTCATTATTTTGTTTTTCAGCAGCATCCTCAAATTTTGATAAAAGGTCCGGTGTTAATATAGGATCAGGAAGTTCTCTATGAATTTTTTTTAAATCACATTTTTATATAATATATACAATTAAAAACATAATACCTTAAATATTGTTTCAATAGACTTGTAACAACAGCTAAATCATAATCAGCCAAATTGACAGATTGCCTTCTATTATATTGAATTTTAAGGCTTTGTACTTTAGATTTCACACCAGGCACTTTATATACGCCATCAGTACACAAACCTAAAATTTAAAAAAAATAATAAACACTTCAAATTTTTTATGTATAACATACTGGTAATTTTAGTATTCTTTAATGATTTTAGTTAGAAAATATACAGGGTTAGTTAAGGTCTAGAGTTATTATATTAATGTAAATTTTT